>CAJQZJ010001558.1:22761195-22872317 GCA_907164525.1 Lophiomys imhausi
GTGTGTGTGTGTGTGTGTGTGTGTGTGTGTGTGTGTGTGTGTGTGTGACAACAAGGTTAAAGAAAGGAAGCAGTGAATTTTCAATGGGGTTTCAAATATAGGTGGGGTAGGAGGATGAAGAGGAACGAGAGGTAGGAAAAAGGTGATGTAATTATAGTTTAAGTTAAAAAAATTCAGCGTGGAGGTGGGAGGGCCTTCTAATGCGTCACTCCTGGCTGAGGAGCTATTGGCAGTTTATGGCTGCTGAGGGAGGGAGAGTCAATTTTCCTTGAGGGGTGGTGGCCATTAACAAGCTGCACAACTCTACTGGATAAGTCTACAGTCATGTGCATCTGGTCAAAACTATTTGAGCACTGAGCTATGTATAACAAAAATAAAATGAACCAGCATTTGTAAAAGAGATGTATAGGGGAGGAGGGCCAAAGGGAGTTGGAGGAAAGGGGTTGAGAAATATATGATTAGGATGCATTGAATACCTCTAAGAAATTTGCAATTAATAAAAATACAAACCTAAAAATAATGAGCATTTATTTTACCTCAGAAGCTATGAATTTTTAAAGATTTACAATGGTACATGTATATGTATATACATGCAAAGCATTGATTATACTTAGTCACCCAAAGTGTTAGGAAATTGACTAAATTAAAAAACAAACTTAAATCACATGTATGACACTGTTTTAGTGTATATTAGTAGTCCATGTAATGGATTTCATTATTATATTTTATACAGATGAGATGCTTGAATCATAGTTAAACTACTATTTCATATATTTTCTCCACCCCAGGTGTTTGTTTTCTTTCCTATTCTGTAAACATTATTTCAATGTCGTGTTTTGTTCTTGTTCCTCACACAAGAGGAAACTGGTGATGTGTGTCATTCTGCATCTGTCATACTTGGTATAACATGACTTTCTTTATTCCATCTCTTTGACAATGGCATTATTTTACTATTTTAATTACAAAATATATTCGATGGAGTGTATGTATCAGATATTCTTTATTTATTCATTGCCTATGAGCATTTAGATAATTCTATCAATTAGGAACTATCAGGTTTGCAACAAGAAGTATGGGTATGTGGTTTTCTACATTATATGCTGCTTTGCATTCCTTTGAACATATATTCAGGTATGGAATAAGTGAATAATTTTAGTTCATCTATGTTTTAGATTTGACTATGTTCTGGCCTGAAGAGCTCAGTTACCAATGTAAGCCTTGAAACCACAAGACTATGTAAAGAGAACAGGAGAGAAAATCTGTATAACAATACTTCAAACATTGGACTTTTAGACTTGATTCCATAGTATAAGAAAAAAAAAGGCAAGATGAAGATCCTGGGGAGATAGATAAGTTGACCTAATGGTTACCATGCAAGCATGAGGTTCTGAATTCAGTCCATAGAAACCACATACAAAAAATGTCTATGATGGCCCATATCTGTGTTGGACACAGTTAAAGTAATGAGGATCTTGGGTTCACGTCTATGTCAGCTGGCACAGCTTGAATAGTTCCACTCCAGTGAGAAGCCTTATCTCGGTATGAAGAAAGTTGGATAACACCTGAGTAATGAACCCCAGATTCCCCACTCACCTCTGCAAGTATGCACACATAAGTGCACCCACACATTCTTGAGTTTATACACACACTACAGGGAAATGAAAGTGCTGTACAAGCAAAACAACACTATGAAGAGACAAAATATTGATTGGGAAAAAACTAGACTAAGGCCAAATAAAATAAGTAAATTACCGACGAATCAATCTTCATTGTGAATACAGATGCAAAATTTTCTCACCAGAATACTAGGAAACTGAGTAGCCAACCAATGACTGGTCTAACTTGAGCCCCAAGCCACAAGAGGGAAGCAAAAGAAGACAACCTTATATCCAACCTTATAAAGATGATAGAAGCCCTTACAGAGAATATGAGTAAATCTTTTAAAGAGATACAGGAAAATACAAGTAAAAAGGTGAAGAAAGTCAGTAAAACTATCCAGGATCTGAGGATGAAAATGGAGGCAATAAAGAAAAAAACAAACTGAGGTAATCATGGAATTGGAGAGCCTAAGGAAGAGAACAGGAACTACAGACACAAGCATTGCCAGCAGAATACAAAAGATGGAAGAGAGAATTTCAGCTGTAGAACATACGATTGAAGAAATCAATATGTTCACCAAAGAAAATGCTAAATCAAAAAAAGTTCCTGACACAAAACATTTAAGAAACCTGGGACACTATGAAAAGACCAAACCTAAGAATAATAAGAATAGATGAAGGAGAAGATTCCCAGCACCAATGCCCAGAAAATATTTTCCACAAAATCATAGAACATTTTCCCAACCTCAATAAAGAGGTTCCACTAGAGTGCTTTAGGGAAGGTAAAACATAATATAAAAGAATTGTCATCATTTTCTAGATCATTTTTTCATCATCCATTGGGCATTTCATCAGCATTTTACACCTAACCTGGAATGTAAAATCTGAAACTGTTATCTACAGTTTTCCGTGGAGGTATATTTGAGGGAAATCACTATGAAATGTAGAAAAGCGAGAATACTTCATTACAGTGCACACAATATCTAATAGCTCATTCCATGACATATGTTGGAATACATTAGTAATTCCTCTAATTTTAACCATAATCAATACCAACACATGTGTTTAAAACATAAGTATATACATCTTCAGTGAATATGCTAGCCTGGTAATAAAGCAGTTGTTAACCCCCCACCCCCCCAAAAAAAAGAATAGATGAAGGAGATTCCCAGCACCAATGCCCAGAAAATATTTTCCACAAAATCATAGAACATTTTCCCAACCTAATTAAAGAGGTTCCTCTTCACATAGGAGAAGCTTATAGAACACCAAATACATTGGACCAAAAAAGAAAATCTGTCTGACACATAATTATGAAAACACTAAATGTACAGAACAAAGAAAGAATATTAAAAGCAGCAAGGGAAAAGACCAAGTAACATATAAAGGCAGACCTATCAGAATTACACCTGACTACTCAATTGAGACTCTAAAAGCCAGAAGGGTCTGGGCGGATATCTTGCAGACCCTAAGAGACCACAGATGTCAGCCCAGACTACTATACCAAGAAAAACTTTTAATCACCATAGGTGGAGAAAACAAGATATTCCAGAACAAAACCAAATTTAAACAATATCTATCCACAAATCCACCCCTACATAAGATACTAGAAGGTAAATTCCAAACCAAGGAGGCTAACTACACACAGGAAAACATAGGAAATAAGTAACCACACACCAGCAAAACCAAAAGAAGGGAAACACACATGTGCACACACTTGTGAACACACACACACATCCTCTACCACCACCAATATCAAAATAACAGGAATAAATAAACAATCACTGGTCATTAATATCTCACAACATCAATGGTCTCATTTTCCCAATAAAAGGACACAGGAAAACAGAATGTGTAAACAGGACCCAGCATTCTGTTGCATTTAAGAAACACACCTCAGCAAAAAGGATAGACTTTTCCTGAGAGTAAAATGCTAGAAAAAGTTTTTCCAAGCAAATGATCCCAAGCTGGAGTAGCCATCCTAATGTCAAATAAAATAGACTTTCAGCCAATATTAATCAAAAGAGATGGGAAGGACACTTCATATTCATCAAAGCAAAAATCCATCAAGATGAACTCCCCACTCAATTTTGATCCTCTATGCCCCAAATACAAGGGTTCCCTCATTCATAAAAGAAACAGTACTAAAGCTCAAATTCCACATTGAAGTCCACACATTAATAATGGGAGTTTTCAACAGCCCACTCTCACCAATGGACAAATCATTGAGACATAAATTAAACAGAGAAATAATGACACTAATAGATGTCATGAATCAAATGGACATAATAGATATCTACAGAACATTTCACCCAAACACAAAAGAATATACATTCTTATCAGCACCTCACAGAACATTCTCTAAAACTGACCATATTCTCAGAAACAAAACAAGCCTCAGGTGATACAAGAAATTCAAAATAACTCCTTGTATCTTATCAGACCACCATGGATTGAAGTTGGACTTCATCAACAACAGAAACAACAGAAAGCCTACAAACTCATGGAAACTGAACAAATTTTTACTCAATCACCACTGACTGGGTCAAGGAAGAGATAAAGAAAGAAATTAAAGACTTTCTAGAATTCAATGAAAATGATGGTTCAGCGTACTCAAACTTATGGGACACAATGAAAGCAGTGGTAGGAGGAAATTCACAGTACTACATTCCTTCAGAATGAAATTGGAGTGATCTTATAATAGCAACTTAAACGCACACCTAAAAGCTCAAGAAAAAAAGAAGCAAACATGCCAAAGAGGAGTAGGGGGTAGGAAGTAAGCAAACTGAATGCTGAAATAAGTAACTTAGAAACAAAGTAAGCAATACAAAGGAACAATGAAACCAAGAGGTGTTTTTTTTTCTTTTTTTGAGAAAATCAACAAGATAGATAAACCCCAAGCCAAACTAACTACAATATAGAGAGATAATATATACATGAACAAAATGAGAAATTAAACCAGAGACATAACAACAGAAACTGAGGAGATCCAAAGAAATCATTAGGTCTTCCTTGAAAAGCCTGTACTCTACAAAATTGGAAAGTCTAAATGAAATGGGTGATTTCCTTTTTTTCTAGACAGGGTTTCTTTGTGTAGCCCTGGATGTCCTGGATTCACTTTGTAGACCAGGCTAGCTTTCTACTCAAAGAGATCTGATTGCCTCAACCTCCTGAGTGCTGAGATTAAAGGCATGTGCCACCATACCTGGCAAAATGAACGATTTTCTTGATAGATTTTACTTACCAAAGATAATTCAAGATAGGTAAACAATTTAAGATGTATGCTAACCCCTAAGGAAATAGAAGCAGTCATTAAAAGTCTCCCACCCAAAAAGAGCCTAGGGCCAGATGGTTTTAGCACAGAATTCTATCAGACTTTCAAAGGAGAACTAATTCCAATACTTCTGAAACTATTCCACAAAATGGAAACAAAAAGAACATTGCCAAAATCATTCTATGAAGCCACAGTCACCCTAATACCTAAACCACACAAAGACCCAACAAAGAAAGAGAATTTCAGACCAGTTTCCCTCATGAACATTGATGCAAAATTACTCAATAAAATACTCACAAACTTAATCCAAGAACACATAAAAATATCATCCAACATGATCAAGTTGGCTTCATCCCAGAGACATAAAGATGGTTTGATACATGAAAATCCACCAAAGCAATGCATCATATAAAGAAACTGAAGGAAAAAAAAACCACATGATCATCTCAGTAGATGCTGAAAACACCTCTGAAAAAATCCAACATCTCTTCATGATAAAAAGTCTGGGAGAGATCAGGGATACAAGGCCCATAGCAAATAGTCAACATAAATTTAGATGAAGAGAAACTTTAAGCAATTCCACTAACTAAAATCAGGGACAAGGCAAGGATGACCACTCTCACCATATCTCCTCAACATTGTACTTGAAATTCTAGCTGGAGCAGTAAGACAACTAAAGGAGATCAAGGGGATACAAATGGGAAAGGAAGAAGTCAAAGTATCCCTAATCACAGATGACATGATAGTATACGTAAATAATCATGAAAATTCTTCTAGAGAACTCCTCCAGCTGATAAACACCTTCAACAATATGGCTGGATATAAAATTAATTTTAAAAATCAGTATTGCTTCTTTACCCAAAGATGAATGGGCTGAGAAAGAAATCAGGGAAACAACACCCTCCACAATAGACACAAATAATAAAATACCAGGGGTAACACTAACCAAGCAAGTGAAAGACTGGTACCACAAGAACTTCAAGTCCCTGAAGAAAGAAATTAAAGAAGATATCAAAAGATGGAAACATCTTCCATGCTCATGGTTAGGTAGGATCAACATAACAAACATGGCCATCCTAACAAAAGCTATATACAGATTCAATGCAATTCCTACCAAAATATCAACACAATTCTTTACAGACAATTCTCAACTTTTTATGGAAAAACAAAAAAACCCAGAGTAGCTAAAACAACCCTGCACAATAAAATAAAATCTGGAGGTATCACCATCCCTGATTTCAAGCTGTACTATAGAGCAATAATGATAAAAATAGCATAGTACTGGCATAGAAACAGTTGATCAATGGAATAAAATCAAAGACCCAGAAATAAACACACACAGCTGTGGTCACTTCAGTTTTGACAAAGAAGTCAAAACCATGCAAAGGAAAAAGGAAAGCATCTTCAACAAATGGTGCTGGTCTAACTGTATGTCAACATGCAGAAGAATGCAAAAATTCCCATATTTATCACCATGCACAATGCTCAAGTCCAAGTGGACCAAAGACCTCAACATAAAAACAGACACACTGAATGTAATAGAAGAGAAAGTGATGAAAAGCCTAGATACAACTCATTGGCACAAGTGAAAATGTCCTGAAGAGAACACCAATAGCTCAGGCTCTAAGAACAACAAATGACAAATGGGACTGTATGAAACTGAAAAACTTCTGTAAGGCAAAGGACACTGTCATTAGAACATAACAGCAGCCTACAGATTGGGAAAAGATATTCGCCAACCCGATATCCAATAGAGGGCTAATATCCAAAATACATAAAGAACTCAAAAAATTAAATACTAATAAATCAAATAATCCAATAAAATGGGGTATAGAGCTAAACTGAGAATTAACAAAAGACGAGTCTTTAATGGCCAAGAGGCACTTGAAGAAATGTTCATCATCCTTAGTCATCAGGGAAATGCAACTCAAAATGTCTCTAATTTCCATCTCACACCATTCATATTGGCTCATACCATAAACTCAAGTGACAGCACATGCTGGTGAGGATATGGAGAAAGGGGAACAGTCCTCCACTGCTGGTGGGAGTGCAAACTAGTACAACCATGCAAGGCCCCTAGATCCCTACAGAGAATGAGACCCTAGCCAAAAAAATTTTTAAAAAGCACATATAGCATATATAGACTGGACCTCGGCCCCCTACACATATAGAGATGGTAGCCAACTTTGTCTTCATGCAGCTCCATTAACAAGTGGAGTGGGGTGGTCTCTGAAATGGAGTCTGTTGCCTGTTAGTTGAACACCTTACCCTAGCTGGACTGCCATGTAGGACCATAGTGCAAGAGGAAACTCTTAGCTCTCATGTGACTGATGAACTGAGCAGGTGTGATACATGGGGGCTCCCCTCATCTGAGGATAAGGAGAGGAGGGAGAGGGAGAAGAGGGTGGGAGGGTGGGAGTCAGAGAGGAGGAGTGAGGGGGCTGTGATCAAGATGTAACTTGAATAAATAAATTTTAAAAAGAAGGCATTGAGAAGATGGTTAACAAGCTAAGTATAAATGAAAATGCCACAAGAAATTCAACTACCTTGTATACCAATATAACTAAGAATTGCTTTTAACTTAAAATAACTAAAGAATTAAGAGGAAAACTCCTTTTAATGGAGAATTACCATATAACAAGGTACTTACCTATAGTAATTGATTCAAACAAATGATTGTATATTGATATTTGGAGGACTGTTTTTTTGTTACTCATCATTGTCTCAAAGTGGAAAGGCCTATCAACCAAAGACTAAGTAAATGACCATGGCATATCTGTATAAAGATATATTATTTGGCAATAAAAAATCAATTATTGGTACATGCAACTACACAGGCATATCTTGAAAACATGCTAATAGATTGAAGTTACACATGAACAGCTTATATTCACATGAAGTAACAAGAATAGGAAAATCCATGAGAACATAAGTAGAGTGGAATTGTCTGTTGGAGGTGAGAGTATGTGTGAATGGACACAGGAATTCTTTTGGGGATAATGGGTTCTAAAATGCATTGTAGATTGCTTTGAATGACATAAAAATAGTAAGGCCAGTTAATTATACTTATGTAAGTGAACATCAGTTCTTAGGGATGACTGAATTGAAACTTAAGCCCAACATACAACCACTATTGCTTCTCGAGTCAACCAAAACATGGACAGTAGATACATCATTCTTCTTGGAGGAATTGAAACCAATTGATTAGCAAGCAAAATGTGATTGCTCAATTTAAGCAGAGCAGGCAGCATTGTGTCTAAATCCTGAGCACATTCCTAGATCCCATTCATCATTTCCACACAAAAAGACAAATGATAATCATTTAAGAACCCAGTAAAGGATAGATCAATAAGAACAAAGATGACCTTGGGTTGAAATTTTGTAATTCATTATTATGTTAAAAACTTCATCCAATTGATAACTGCCAAGTTTAGTAAATTATCCTGAATGAAGGAATTATAAATTCTACCTATGACATGATCAATGGTGAACTTATGCAATATAGAAGTATAAAGTAAACTTGCATATATGGAGAGCAGTTGTATAATGGTGGGAATAGGTACAATTAACATTTTCATAGAGGTAACAAGCCAAAATGAGTGAACAGGAATGGCAACATGGACTACTTTTCTATTGGCTTGAGGAAACATTATTCGTGCCATCTACTTGCCATATTTCTGTCCTTTTTACAAGTTAGCACACATAGAAAGTTGGTTGATGAATTTTTAAAATATTCAATAAAGTTGTATATTTGCCCTAAGTCCTTTTTCAGATAGTGTGTCATGTAGAATGAAGATGCTGTCCTTGGAAGTGTTCCCACTGTGTATAGTTTTCTATGGTCTCACCTTGCTTAGAAACTACAGTTGGATGGGCTGGACTGATGGCTTGGTTAATAAAAGCTAGGCTCACAACCAAAAATACAAAAACCACGGATGGCTTCTTGTGCAAATTTTTGTTGTGTGAGACACTTTAAGTGATTAATAATAAGAACAGTTCCTGATAACATGGTGTAGTTTTCCAGTCACCCTTCTTCACTTTCCCTCTAACACATTGGGCTCCAGTCAACAGCAGCCCTGTTCATTACCAGAGCATACAATGAGAATAGACCTTTTCATGTTTCTTTTGCTCTTGTTTCTTTGGGGTTTTTTCCCCTTTGGTTGTTGTTACTGTTTAAGTTCTACCTTTTCCTAAGTGTAGGAAATAGTGATCAGTGACTATAATCGGTCTCCACTAGAAATCCATGAGGTTAAATTGGTCCTAGAAAGGTCCTGGGTAATTACAATGTATTTAAGGAGTTACACAGCATCTGGACTCCTCTGAGATGATGGCTGTGAAAGCCTGGGGTGGCAGCAGGGAGATGTGAGTAGGGATGGTGCAGATATCTGACAAGTATAGAGGCTACTATTACTACATCTGCAATTACTCTGACACAGCTCAGCAAGGCTGGGTACATCCATGAAAATAAGCAGGTGCCTTGCTCTGAATACGCATGAATTTCTGGTGCCATGCAGGACAGTTTTTCAAGTATGATAACATTCTTCTTTTCTTTGTCTCTGTCTCCCAAGCCTTCTACGCACTGTACAAATATTTATTTCATGGTCATCATGTAAACCCTTTCATATGGATGAGTTCATTACTCATTATATATTTTTTCTCTCTCAATATCCTACCATTTCAACACAAGAGCAGCCCTGTGAGTTGAATTCAGTGCTGTTGTGCTGAAGAGTTGTTTACTACATATTCACTTGGGGGTTCTTAAACTCTGAACTAGCATCCTATCCAAGATGATGATTAATTTTATTTGGAGAAGCTCACAAATTTCAGTTTTACTGGTATTATATGCGATTGCTTCTAAGTGAAACTCATCAAGGGTGACATTAATACCATCTAGATGTTCATGTAAATTTACAATGATGACTACTCAATCAAAGTCAATGATTCTACAGAATCTAAGATGATATGCATATGTGCCAAATGTTAGAAACTTGTCCCTTGTGATTACCATGTGCTGTTTTATTTGAGGTCTGAACATGTGAACAAGGTTATGAAGTCCTTTGACCTGTCAGTGGTAACAGTTGATGGTGATTTTTCTGGCTTCTGATATTTTGCACCCATGCTTACATGACACAAGGCACTGTTCATTTACATGAGAAGCAAAAACTGAGCATGGTGACACATGCCTGTCATCTCAATGCTGGAGACACAGAGGGAGGAGTGTTGCATGCCTGAGGCTAGTCATGTGGATGTTTTAAATAGAGGATGTTTTAAAATGGTACATGATTTTCTTCCTACTTGGTTTTTCCCTCTGTAAATCTAATCCACAATGTCTAAGTGTGTAGACTCTGAATTCAGCTGCATTAAACCCTCAAGTCTTCAATGGTACTAGCAGTCAGACTTTGTTGTGAAAGTTTAGAAAAACATACTTAGATATATTGATGTTTCAATTCTTCTGTCAACTTTTAGACATGAGATAGGTTCATTCATTAGCCATGGTTGTCCAGAAGGACAGGAGAACATTCGTGTGTATGTGTGCGTGTGTGTGTGTGTGTGTGTGTGTGTGTGTGTGTGTGTGTGTGTGTGTATTTGGGTATGCATGTGTTTGAGTGTTCATGTGACTAGGATAAAGACGGCATCATGAAAGATGCTGGCCATAGTTAAGAATGATTTTAAACAACCAGAGTATAAAGGCATATGCAACTTTTCCAGTATATAGTTTCCAATTGATGGGAAGATAGCTTAAAGCAGCGATCAAAGAACTAAGTTTATGAGATACATATATGATGCTAGGGAACATGGGTGTATGTCTCACTTGGTATATATAAAGAGAATACATTTAGCTGGGTATGTAATTAGCAATATGACTGACATATGAGTGAAGATGAAGCAGATGAAGGAGAAACAGAGTAGAGGAAGTGACCGGCAAAGGAGGAGAAACTCTAAAATGTGAGAGGTGAAGAGATTTATTCCAGCATTGAATGAGGAGAGAAAAGCATGTGAGACCATATGGGATATAACACTGGAACCTGTGAGATGAGGAAATAGCATTTATGTCCCTGATAAGAGCTTTGTCCTTGTCCTCAAAGCAACAGTAGAAATCTGAAAAATAATTCAGAAAATATATGAAGTAACTCCTCTGTTAGAACCCCACAATGTAGAGCCAGATGTCATAGCCTTCAATCCCAGCACTTGGGAGGCAGAGACAGGTGGATCTCTGTGAGTTCAAGGCCAGCATAGTCTACAGAGTGAGTTCCAGGACAGCCAGGGCTACACAGAGAAACCCTGGATCAAAAAACCCAAAACAAATAAATAAATAAAAGAATGCCACAATGTAAATGGAGCATGTTGGTGGAGGAGAAGAAAATGGTCAGGAGACATTGAGAACATGGACATTAACTTAGTCTGCTTGTGTATTCCATTAAAGACAAGATGTGATCCTCATATATTCATATAATCTCACAAAAAGGATTGGATGAAATAGGAAGAAAATGGTGGAGATACTCTGGATAATGTATGACATCACCAATGTAAGAAAAAATGTATGGATCTAAATTCACACAGTTATGACTCAAACCTGAATTTTTTTTATTATTCTATGGCAGATTGGAGAGGTAGCAGAATGAGGAATGCTTCCGGAGACAATAAAGTGAAGTTGTGCATTTCTCTTGGGGTTTTTGAGCTTTTGATGCCCTGTCATACATGCAATGGAAGGAAGGAAGATGATAAGTTAACAGTGGAGCAGAAATCTGTATGTTACAGGGACACACAGGTCTGATCTTGAAATGGTAATCTAAGGCATTGGAAAATGGGAGCTTCCCTTGAAATTTATATAAAATTATTATGGTAAAGTTTAAATAAATTCTTCAAAACATCAATATACACAATAACATAGAGCAAAATACAAAAGAACAAACAATAGTTATCTAGGATGAGCAGGTTGCAGGAGAGAGAAGTGTTAGTTCATTTTGTATATTAGTAGAAAAGGAATAGATGTATAGGAAAGGACAGGAATTTTAAACCTATTAAAGAGAAGCTGAGAAAAATCATTAATAATTATTGTAGAAATCAGGAGTTTGAGATTATAATTACTATGATGACTGTCAGATCCATTGTTTTAGAATATATATCCTAGATATAGGTTCATTTTTTTTAATTTTAAGAGACTCTGATATTTTCTCTTTAGGATACTAGAGAGGAAGAATGTTAGTAAACAACCAAACTGTCATCTCTCAGTTCCTCCTCCATGGCCTGCCCATCCCTCCAGAGCACCAGCTCCCGTTCCACGCCTTGTTCCTAGTCATGTACCTCACCCTGTCTTGGGAAACCTCATTATCATCACCATCATCCTACAGGACTCTCATCTCCACACACCCATGCACTTCTTTCTCAGCAACTTGTTCTTCTCTGACCTCTGCTTTTCCTCTGTCACGATGCCCAAGTTGCTGCAGAACATGCAAAGCAAGAACCCATCCATCACCTCTGTGGGTTGTCTGACACAAATGTACTTTTTCACGGTTTTTACAAACATGGAGATCTTCCTTCTTTTGGCCATGGCCTATGACCGATATGTCGCCATCTGTTTACTCCTTCAATATTCTAGCATCATGAGTCCAAATCTCTGTTTGTTTCTGGTGTTGCTGTTCTGGGTACTTACAATGTTGTATTCCATGGTGCACACCTTACTCATGGCTGGAGCTATGTAGGCCTCGTGCTTGCTATTTTGGTCTTTGTGAGCCAGCCATGTAAGCCCTTCTTAGTTGATTCAGTGGACCACATTCTCCTGGTGCCCTCCATTACCTCTGATTTCTACAATCTTTCCTCCCCCTTTTCCATTGGGTTTCCTAATCTCTGAGGGGAGAGACTCATGGAGACCTCCAGTTCAGATTCTTTCTTTCTATATAATATCTGACTTTTGGTTTCTGCAACTGCCCTAATCAGCTGCCCAATGGAGCCACTGTAATGATAACTGGACAAAGCACTGATTTATGATTATAGCAAAGTGTCATTAGGAATCATTTCATTGATTTTTTTTTTTTGCCTGTTGTGGATAGTTCAACTGTCAGATTCTGGGCGATCCAATCCCTCGTTCCTGGCCATCCCGGCAGTGTAGAGCATGGATTCTATCTTGTAGAGTGGGTCTCAAGTTAAACCAAACATTAGTTGGCCAGTCCTACAAATTCTGCACTTTATTGCCCCAGAACATCTTACAAGGAGGACAGATTGTGTCTGGGTGGGTGTCTAAGTTTCTCTTTCTGAAGCCTGCAAAGTACCTTCCTGAAAGAAAGAGACTAAAATGTTGTTGTGAAGGCTCCAAGCCCACACCAGCTTGTACCCCTATGTTCAAGGAGATGTGTGGATGTTATCCTCGGCAATGGGGGCCTGCTGTTGTTTATCAGAGAGCTAACCTATGTCCTAGCATCAGCCTGGGTTATATTAGGGATCTCTATGGGAACTCCTAGGCCCACAACCTAACCCAATGTAGTAAAATCCCAGCACTGGGATCCTTGCCTTGTTAGAAAAGATGGCTACGTTAGACTTTGTTATCTCCCATTAATAGGTGTCCTCAATAGCTCAATAGGGTCACCCTCATAGATTCCAGGAAGTTTCCACTGTACTGTTTCCACTCTGCTCTCCAAATGCCCCCCAACTACAACTGGCTCTGTCCCTATACTCTCTTCTTCTGTCTCTTCTCCCTGACCTGATCCCTCATGCTTCTATACCCACATGTACTCACTCTAATCACAGAAAGTATTTTATTTTCCCTTCCCAGGGAAATCCATGCCTCACTCTCTATAACCATCCTCTTTACATAGCCTCTTTAGGTCTGTAGATTGTGACTGGATTATCATTTACTTTAACAGCTAATATACACTTATAAGTGAATGCCTACCATATTTGTGTTTCTGGATCTGGGGCACCTCGCTCAGGATGAACTTTTCTAGTTGTAACTATTTGCATGCAAATTTCATGATGTTGTGGGGTCTTTTTTGTATTAACAGTTGAGTAATACTCCATTATGTTTCTGCATTTTCTTTATCCATTCTTCAGATGATAGACATCTAGGTTGTTTCCAGTTTCTGGATATTATGAATAAAACCACAATAAATATAGTTGAATAACTATCCTTGTGGTAAAATGGAGCAATTTTTGGGTATATACCCAAGAGTAGTATAGTTGGGTCTTGAGGGACACTGATTCCCAATTTTCTGAAGATCTTTTTGTTTTATCCAAATATTTGTGTTGACTGCAGTATAATATTTAAATATGTATAAATGATATATCATGATACTAAGATGATGTCCCATAGCATTCAAATATCTCAGACACAACCTTTCTTTAATGTCATCTACTGTTTTTCCTACACTATTTTTTTTTTACATCAGTTCATTTCTTAACTTTCTTTTCTCTTCTGATTTCTGTGTTGTATTTTCTGGCCTGTTCTTGCCCTGAACAAATTTTCATAAACTTCTTGCATAACAATGTTATTTGTGCCATTTTTATTTTCCTAAAATTATCAGCCAGCAGCCATTTAAAGGTTAGTTTCACAAAACCATAGAAAGAAGCAAGAATGAGAACAAAAAAGGCTTTAACATTATCTTTCCTTTTCTACTTATTTTACCTGAAAAGTTCCTCATGCAGACATTTTATAGTACTTGAAAAGTATACTGTTCAACCACTTCAATGTCACATGAATGGTTATGTGTTCTGACTGCCATGAACTAGGTCTTTTATCTCGATCCATTCATTACCTCACTCCTATAAGCCATGGTGTGAAATCTGTTCCTATATCCTAGACTGTATTTACTCTTTCATCTCCATCCAAAAAAGAACAGCTCCTCCAGAGCTACCTGCTATTCTGCATGTCTTTCCAGGGCACATCGTCATTTAAGGCCCATGCCAAGACCCATGCCCAGGACTCTTGGGGGTGAGGATGAGCTGGCACAAAATCAACAACCCAGATTCCAGGAATCTGGTAAGTGTCAAAAGCAGACTCATTTATTTCAAAAAGAGGGATTTCCGTTTATAACTTCCACCCAGAGTCCCATTGGCTCCTGAACTGCAGGCTGCTGCTGATCTTCCTCATTAGCTTGTGTCTCATTACCCAGTGTGGCTTAATCAATCTCCAGGCAGGTCTCAGGCCAGGTATATTCACACATGCCCGGGCAGGTCTCTCAGGTCAGCTGCACGTGGAAGCCCAGCCACATATGTGCTATTTAACAGCAGGCCTTGTTTCTGCTCAATGGCAGACCTTGTTCCTTTTTCAACACACAAACTTGAATGCTAAGTTCCTTGCATCTTCTCTTTGCCATTTCATATAATTTATAATATCACCTTCTACCCAACTACCTGAGCAGCCACCTCTATGTGTGTAACAATCCTTAAAGTACTACAATGATTCATACAATTTACAATATGACTTTTTCCAATGAATATTCTTCCTGGAATTTTATTCTCTATGTGGTTATAAATATCACACCAGTTCTTGTCATAGACAAACAAATTTCAATGGCATTGTACAACAGAATGATGAATGATGAGGGAGAAAATTAACATATAAACTAAATTACTATCCCCTACATGAGAAAAAACTAATTTTTTAAACATGTAATAGATCATATAATTAATAACAATGAAAATTAGAGCAAACCTAAAATTCACACTAGTGAAAAAGACAATCTTTTCAATAAATAGTGATGGGGATTTTGGATATCCACATGTAGAAGAGTGAGACTAGACCATCTTTTCTCACCATGAATTAAGTCAATGCAGGCATCAAAACAGGCATGTTTATCAATGGAATCAATCTGAAGACCCAGATATAAGGCCATTTATTTAGGATCACCTGATTTCTTACAAAGAAGCTAAAAATACACAAAGGTGCAAAAGTAGGATCTTCAACAATCCCCTAAGAGCTGAATTTGGTGGCACATGCCTTTAATCTCAGCACTCAAGAGGCAGAGGCAGGTGGATATCTGTGAATTCAAGGCCAGCCTTGTCTACAAAGTGAATTCCAGGCAGCCAATGCTACACAGAGAAACCCTGTCTCAAAAAAACCAAACAACAACAACAGCAACAACAAACCAATCCCCTAAGTCTGGGGGATCTACTTGGAAGAGGAGGTGGAAAGATTGTAAGAACCAGAGGTGTTGGGTAACTCCAAGGAAACAGTGTGTTCCAGACACAACAGAATTGAAACATGCATGAACTCACAGAGACTGTGACAGCATGCAACTGGGCTTGTACAACTTCAAGCCAGATGGGTGTTAACACTGAGAGAAGAAACACACTTCCTCTCCTAAACAAGAAGATATCTGAAATTGATACTTGTTGGAAAAGGAAAAACCACTTTTCTCCAATGGAGTCTAACTGGGTATATTAACCATACTTCATTGTACGCCCTATGCTCATGAGAAGCTGGCCAGCATCAAATGAACACAATGGTATTTTTTCAAGATTTTTGGCTTTCATCTTGATTTGGGGACTTTTTTTGTCACACTGATCTTTTAATTTTATCTTTTGTTATCCAGTTTTTGGTTTTGGTGTGTGTGTTTCTTGTGGTTTGTTTGTCTGAGTAGAGAGGTATAAGGGATTTGGGGGAGTATGAGGAGGGGAAATCATGATTCAAACATATTGTATAAGTTTTCCTTTCAATTAAAGAAAAAGAAAAATGAAAGAAACCAATGCCTATTGGGTCAAGAATTTCAACATGAAACTGTAAAACTGCTCAAGGAAAAATAGGGATATACTACAAGATATTGGCATAGGTAATGGCAATTATAAATGGGGTGCTGGTAGGTCATTAAATTTACAAGTGGTACTTAATGAAATTAAAATGTTTCTGTATAGCAAAGCAGTCAATGAAGTAGAAGCAGCCTATAGATTGAAGAAAATATTTGTCTGTTAGACATGTTACAGAGGATTAATATCTATAGTATACAAAAATGTAAAAGAAAAACAACCCAATCACAAATGGGCTCAAAACAACTGAATAAAATTGCATAGCATATATGTACCACATTTGCATTATCTATTCATCAATTTCAAGACATCTAGATTGTTTCTTTTTTAGCTACTGTAAACAGAGCATCAACAAACAAAGATGAACACATATCTATATACTAAGACACATAATTCTTTGGGTATATGGCCAGGAGTGGTATAGCTAGTTTAGGTAGTAGATATAATTTCTACATTTTTGAGCCACATTCATACTAATTTTTACAGTGGCTGCATGACTTTTCATTCCCATCAACATCAAATAAGAGCTTTCCTTTTCCCACATCCTCACTAGGATTTATCATCATTCATTTTTCATTTAATTACTATATTTATTCATTTTACATACCAATTACAGTCCCCTCTCTCTCCTCCTCCCAACCCTACCCTCTCGCCCTCTGCCCCATTCCCTCCTCACCTTTTTCTCAGAGAAGGGACCCCTTCAACCAATCCACTCTATTACTTCATGTCGCATCAGAACTAAGTGCAACCTCTTCCACTGAAGCCAGACAATGCATCCCAGTTAGGGGAAAGTTATCCAACTGTAAGCAACAGAGCCCATATCAGGGAGGTTCCCCATTCCAATTTCTAGAGTGCCCACAAAATACCAAGCTACCCCTCAGGTCCATGAGTGTAGGGGTCCTGGGTTCAGTCCATGCATACTCTTGTGTTGATGGTTAAATCTCTGTGAGCCTCCATGAGTCTAGGTTAGTTGACTCTATTGATCTTGTTGTGCAGTTCTTGTCCCCTTCTGGTGCTTCTATTTTTCCCCTAACTCTTCTACAAGACTCCTAGGTCTCTGTCCAATGTTTGGCTGTGTATCTCAGCACCTGTTTCAATCCTTTGCTGGATGGAACCTCTCAGAGGACAGTTATACTAAGTTCCTGTCTGCAATCATAGAAGAGTATAATTAATATTGTCAGGGGCTGGCTCTCTCCCATAGGGTGGGTCTCAAGATGGGCTAGTCATTGGTTAGCCATTTCTTCAATCTCTGCTCCATCTTTATCCCTACACATCTTGTAGGCAGGGTAGATTTTGTTTTATGGGTGGGTTGATATCCCTTTTCCTCCACTGACAGTACTGCCTGGCTTTAGGAGGTGACCACTTCAGTCTCCATGTCCCCTCCATATCTAGGATTCTCAGTTAGACTCACCCCACATGGGAGCCTACCCCATCACAGGTCTTCAGTTTGTCCCAGAGATTCTGCCTCTATCAGTTTCCCTTCTCTCTTTCAGCCCTACCACCTCCCACCCCTGCTTTCTCCCACATGATCTCCACCCTCATTCCTCTTCCAACATTCCTTCCACCCAGATCCCTCTCTTCATCTATTTCCCATGTTTATATTTTTGCCCTTTTGAGTGAGATTGAAGCATCCTCCCTTGGGCCCTACTTTTGTTACTGAGCTTCTTTGGGTCTGTGGGTTGTAGTAGGGTTATTATGTAATATATGGCTAATATCCACTTATAAGTGAGTATATACCATCTGTGTCTTTCTGGGTCTGGGTTACCTCACTCAGGATGATCTTTTCTAGTTCCATCCATTTGCCTGCGAATTTCATGATTTCCTTGCTTTTTTATTAGCTAAGTAATATTCCATTGTGTAATGTACCAAATTTTCTTTCTTCATTCCTCAGTTGAAGAACATCTAGGTTGTTTCCAGGTTCTGTCCATTACAAATAAAACTGCTATGAACATAGTTGATCAAATGTCCTTGTAGTATGATGGATCATCTTCAGGGTATATCTCTAGGATAATATAGTTGGGTCTTGAGACAGAATTATTCCCAATTTTTGGAGGAAACACCAAATTGATTTCAAAAGTGGCTTTCTCTACATCCTTGCCAGCATGGTTATCTTGATTGTTTCATATGAGTTTAAAAAATTAGCCTTTTTATTAGACAAAAGGAGGGAATTGATGGGGTAGTGTTAAGCATTCTAAATGTTAATTGATCCTGTTTGCTGTCTGTTACTTATATTGACTCTGATTGGTTAAATAAAATGCTCAGGCCTGAGACTGGGCAAAGACAGAGAAAGGTGGGACTTTCTGAGATTAGAACAGGAAGCCTGCACTTTAGACAGAGGATTAATTCATTCCAGCCAGGAGCAGCAGGAAGAAGGAGGCACACACCATGCATTAGAAAAAAGAACCTCATTCCACATGGCCAGGAACATCAGCATAGCGTGGAGAATGGCAGTCCTAGGGGACGTATGTATATATGGGGTCATATTTGGGTAATAGAATGACAAGCTAGCTTAGATGGTCTAGGATTGCACAATTCAGGCCAAGTCTTGTGAAAATCCATGCAGTCTCTGTGTGTTCATTTATAATGGCAAATTAAGGATTAACAGCCGCCAAACCAATTAAATATAATCTAAATACTGGGTAAATAATTTAATTAATTCTTTCTACATATGGCGCCCAAAGTAATTTAATTAATATTTTTCTACCTATGGTACCCAGCGTATGGCAATTAGAATCCATGTTTATAGCCTGAGAAAGCCCAGGTGAGAAGTATTTCCCTAGCTAAAGAGCGGAGAGCCAAACTCAAATACATTTCAAAGGACCTGTACCCTTAACAAAAGCTACTGCCTTACAGCAAAGGTGGAAAGCTTAGCTCTTCTTATGTACTAAAAAACTGGCAGCCTTCTAAACAGAGCTTGAGAGTGAAATTAATAGCCTAGATTAAAAATGGAGGAATTCATAATGCCTCAATACATTTGGATTCCAATTCAGTTTGTTTCTCTTTGCATTCAAATGATTTTTACCCTGACAATTGTGGTTCTGTGTATCCTTTTTGAGAAAGTTTGGACTAGGATAGTCTTAAAGGAAAGAATTTACAGTTGGAATGCTAAATTGTCAACAATGATAATGAAGGAAGGAGGGAGGCCCTTCCTGATAGATAATACAAAATTGATGGCAACTGGAGCTAAGAGCTCCCTGGCTATGAGGTGCTTGTCAGGGCTTTCTGGGAAGGGTCCACCAATGAAATAAAGTTGCAACTAGATTTCAAGGAATAATGAATAGACCTTTAATTGCAGCATTGGATGGCATAGTTAGACATGCCAAGGCTCTTGGAATGTTGTTTCTTTGCTTGATTTTTGTTTAGATGTTTTGATTTTCCTATATTGGAAGGTAGAAAGGATATTTTTCTGGTTTGGCATTGCTAAAACATAAGAGATTTTTGGGTAGATTTCGAATTGTCACTATAGTTCAAAGTTGCTCTCTGGGTTACAGAGTTATTAAAATCTGGGATTTAAGTGAAATATTTGAGCAGGCTGGTACTGGCACATGCCCTTAATCTCTTAATCCCATCACACTAGAGGAAGAAACAGGCAGATCTCTGAATTCTAGACCAGGCTGTTTTAAACAATGAAGGCAGGGTGGGAACCCTGTTGAGAAGATAAGGCTGCTTGCTAAAGACAGTCTAGAATTCAAAAATGACACATTTTTCCCCTTGATGTTAAGTTTAATAATATCCTTACTGATCTACTGGATAAATACACATAATCTTAATTTTACTTAAAGAGAAAGGGGTCACAAGCCAGTCTCCTTAGGTGTGGGGCTCCCACTGGAGAACTGGTTTCAAGAGGCATTTTGCCCAGGTTAATCGCTGGGCGTGATGGTGCACACCTTTAATCCCAACACTTGGGAGACAAAGACAGGTGGATCCATGACCTTCACCAAGGTCAACCTGGTCTACAAAGTGAGTCCAGGACAGGGATACACAGGGAAATCCTGTCTCAAAAACAAACAAACAAACAAACAAAAAAAACCCTGCATGCCTCTCACAGCCAACAGTTAAGAAAAGCTAACATAAAATAACATATCATCTATTCTATACCAATCTACTTAAGAATGGGGCTTCCATGGGAGAATTGGAACTCAAACTAATAAACAATGGTTTAACTAATACTATTGTTTAATAAGGGTAATTCAATTATTTAAATTCATACCTTGATCTCAAAACTTGGGATACAAGGAAAAAATAGGTTCCTTTGTGTTCGAGGCCAATCTAATCTACAGAGCTTTACAGAGCAAATCAAGATAGCCCAAGCTACAAAGAGAAACCCTCTCTCAATAAGGATAGATATAACCACATAGAAATGAAATCTCTAAAGAAAGGAGAAAAGGAAAGAAAAATATATAAATGCATACTTTTGTTCCCAAAACATGGGAGACAAAGACAGAGACAGATTGGTTTCTTTTTGTGTTTGAGGCCAACCTAATCTACAAAAAGCCAGAACAACACAGAATAAACCTGTTTTAATCAATTAATAAATTTATGTCAACTGTAAAGGAGAATATTTAAACTCCATTCTGTATTTTCAATTTAAAACAGATTATATATAGCATATATATGTAATACTCTTACATGCCATGTTTTTATATGGCATGTATGGAGACTTGCAAATGTCTTTCTGCTGTTCAAAGAACAGAAAATATTCCTTAATTGATTAGTGCATCCTGCATATCCAAGGCATTTTGGTAATTGCAGAACTATATTTTACTTGTGAGAAATTATATATTTACAGAACAACGGGACCTGAGTCCAAAGAAGACAAGACAAGTAACCCAAATGATCCAGCCTCACAGACTGCCCCAATAGCTGTTTCCTCAAAAATCTGCATCAAGAACAATTTCAAACAGCTTGCTAAGATGGCCCAGCCTCAAAGACTATTCCAGACAGGACTTCAATAAAGCCCTGAAGTTTCCTACCAAAATCCAGCTTCGAACTACAAATTGCTGAGAAGATTCAAATTTCTGAGCACATAGAGACTGGACAACAAATGTTACAACTAACTTGCTTAACCATTTTTCCATTTTATTGGGCTCCCAAACAGGTTTTCTGAGTCCCAATTCAGCAGGAAGCAGTTTTAACAGAGCGATGTCCCATTCCTAAAAAATGGGGTGGGTGATAGATGTT
Source organism: Lophiomys imhausi (assembly GCA_907164525.1). Taxonomy (NCBI): domain Eukaryota; kingdom Metazoa; phylum Chordata; class Mammalia; order Rodentia; family Muridae; genus Lophiomys; species Lophiomys imhausi. The sequence continues at coordinate 22,782,985 of CAJQZJ010001558.1, forward strand.
GTTTAGGGGAAATTGTTACAAATTGTTAAATGGTCTTGTTAAGCAAGATATAGGAGAATAGATTCAAGGACTTTTCTATTTTTTTCTTTTCTCTATTCTTCTTTCTTGCTTATATAGGGGGGAAATACTTGAAAAGAAAAAGAGGGGGATATATGTATATAATATAGAAATGATAAGATATAAGGATTGATTATTGAATCTTCTCTGAAACTCAAAACTATTGTTATTCTTTAAATAAGGTTATCTTTTGATACATTGGTATAGAATTTTGTATATTGATACAAAATAAGATTAAGTTTGATTCATTAGTATAGAATTTTATATTTTGACACATAATAAGTATATTGCAACTCTTATATGAGGTATTGTGCCTATACAACTCATTTAAAAGTATAGGTTTACTTCCAATCCTTTTATGGGTTGCTATTGAAATCTATTTAGGAGTCTGGGTAATACAGGTTCATTGCTGGCCAGTCAAGCTTCTGGTCATGTCAAATACTAGTCTTAATTTATCACAAAATAGACTTAATAAGTTAAACAGATAGTAAATGGTTAAAATATACAGCTTGTTTGTTCAAAGATAGAAGATAGATGATAGCTAGATTTATAAATAAAATAGATGTCTTCAAAACCCTGAGAGGCATACAGAAAATGGCATTTAAAATTTTTTATTATTTTAAGAATTGTTTGACTTAAGACAGTCAGCTCCTGACAGCTCCCATTTGACTTGGAAGAAGACAATGAGCATCAAAAAGAAATTTCCCATCAGGAGATAATTCCTCAAAAAGAAATCTCCCATCAGGAGATAATTCCTATTGGGCAAAAATGCCCCTGCTTTTTAAACACACTATATAAAGTCCAAAGACGGACCATAGCTTAAATGCAGGTAAGTCGATGTCCTGATTCTGCAGAGACAGAATGGGAAAATCTTTATTTCCTGCTGCACAATTTAGTCTGTGAAAAGTGCTTGGCCAGAAGGCTAAAGATGATGCTCCAATGATATTGAGAGATATTTGGGACTGTCTAGGCAACAAACTGTCATATTTCTTTTTGGAAGCTGCTCTCCTATGTTTCCTACTCATTCAACTTTATCCCTTCTTATGTCTTTGATGGGGTTGAAGGCATAATAGTTATAAAATTTCAATTGAACTTGAGTTGTTTAGGATTTGAAAGGATATTTTCAAGTCTAAATAAAACATTTAGGTTTATAAATATAGGATATGATAGAACTTATTTAGGTTCAGAACTTTTAGACACACCAAGATAGATAGATGATTTTTTTTTCTTCAAGATTGCCTGATACAAATAGGCTAAGCATTATGTGTATAGCTTTTATATATGGTTTTCTTGATTCATATTTGTTCTTATTGTTTTTGCTGTATGAGTTAAAAAATTAGCCTTTTTTTTAGATAAAAGGAGGGAATTGACGGGGTAGTGTTAAGCATTTTAAATGTTAATTAATTGGTCCTGCTTGCTGTCTGTTACTTCCATTGACTCTGGTTAAATAAATGCTGAGGCCTGAGATTGGGCAAAGACAGAGAAGGATGGGACTTCCTGAGATTAGAACAGGAAGCCTGTGCTTTAGACAAAATATTAACTCATTCCAGCCAGGAGCAGCAGGAAAGAGGATGCACACCATGGCGTAGAAAAAAGAACCTCATTGCACATGGCCAGGAACATCAGCATATCATGGAGAATAATAGTCCAAGGGATGTATGTATATATGGGGTCATATTTGGGTAATAGAATTATGACGGGCTAGCTTAGATGGGCTAGGATTGCTCAATCCAGGCCAAGGCTTGTTAAAATCCACATGGTGTCTGTGTGCTCTTTTATAATGGATGGTTAAGGATTAGCCGCCGAACCAATTAACAATAATTTAAGCACAGGTTAAATAACTTAATTAGCTTTTTTTTTTTACAGCTGTCACTTGAGTTTTTGATCTTAGCCATTCTATTAGGGTAAGATGAAATCTCAGAGTTATTTTAATTTGCATTTCCTTGATGACTAAGGCCATTTAGCATTTCTTTAAGTGCTTCTCAGCCATTAGAGATTCTTCAGTTGAGAATTATCAGTTTATTTCTGCACCTCATTTTAAAAATTGGGTTATTTGGTTTGCTTATGTTTAATTTCTTGAGATTCTTTATATATTTTGGATATTAGTCCTCTGTTGGATGTAGGGTTGGTGAAGAGCTTTCCCAATGTGTAAGCTGCTATTTTGTACTAATGATAATGTCCTTTGTCTTACAGAAGCTTTTAAGTTTCCTAAGATCCCATTTATTAATTGTTGATCTTTTTGCCTGAGCTATAGGTATCATTCATTTTCTTAATCTTAGATGTTCTGCCTGGGGTAAGATGAAATGTCACAGTCATTTTGATTTTCATTTATCTGACTGTTAAGGGTGTGGAAAACTTTTTCAAAAGCTGTCTGATGTGTTATTTTAATAACTCTCTGTGCAGATCTAGTGGAAAATTTCGATTTTATTGTTTATTTATTTGATGCTTTTATTTTAAAGTGCTTGAGAATTTGGATAAGATTTTTCTCCCACTCTGTGTTCTTCTCTTACAGTAAATTGACCATTTCTTTTGCTTTACAGAAGCTTTTAAAATTTCATGAGGCCCAATTTGTCAGCTGTTAGCATCAGCGCCTGCACAAATGGAGTCATAGTCAGGCAAATCTCTGCATGTACTTATATGCTGTAACATAAGGGAAAATGAAATTTGCAGGGAAACGGATGGAATTGGAACAAATTATAATTACATAAATGAGATTCAATAAATAAACTCTGTATGCTCTCTCTTTTACACAGAAACTTGCTTGAAATATTTAGATTTGTATGCTTAATTATATTATATGTAAAAGCTAAGAAATTGGAAAATGACCAGGGGTTTATGGAAGAAGCTTAATGGAGGAGAACAGTAAAAGACAGGTAGTATAAAAATGGAAAGGGAATAATTGGCGGACAGTAAGGGTAGAAAGAGATGGGAGTATAAACCAGAGGGATTGGTTAAGAGAGTGATAGCTAACACTAAGGATGTATGAAAAATTATGGAGAGTTATTAGTTTTATTCTATTTATCTATCTATCTATCTATCTATCTATCTATCTATCTACCTATCTATCTATCATCTATCTACACATAAATGTGTGTTTATACATTATATATAAATATATATTTATATTATATGTATGGGAAAGAGAGGTTAATTGAAATTTCCCAACATATGAGCATAATGCTACTCCCAGAAGTCTTAAGCACAAAGTCCACATGGGATACCTCCTTTTAGTTATTGTTCAGGGGTTCACAGAGACTCTTAAAGCAATTCAGACTACTATTATAAATCTTGGTTACCTGCAAAAACTTGATTCTATGACCTTATTGCTGAAGATTCTTTATGCTGTGGTCATAGAAAATGAACAAAGAAAACTAATACTGACCTAGAAGGTCCCTCCCTTCTGGTTAGCCCTCATACTGCTAGAAGGTGACATGTTGGATGTTGATGAAGAAAAGTCATACATAGTCTTACATAGCTATAAACTCTGAAAGCTACAAGAATTATGGATCTGGCAAGATATGGTATTGGAGCAGTAGTGGCCAGATGGTTATAGAAGAAACCACAGCTTTCTGATTGGATTTAAGGTCCATTATACATGAAGAAACTCATACCTAGTACTGTAATCCTGACCACGAACCCACGGCTAGGGAAACCACAGGTTCTAGTGAAGAACTTACATTTTGCTAAGTGGACATAGTACCAAACTGTCTTATAAATGTTTACCATTATGCTTATAGACTAATGTAGTTCTCTCAACTTTTAACAGAGAAAACATTTTCCCCCATGGACACAGGTTTATTCAGAGACTTAGAATTGTCACTGCATACAGAAAAACTGTGGTGTGTTTAGCCCTAATTGAAATATCTGTATCATTATCCTTTCCCCCAAGGCTAAAGAATCATCATAGGAGAGGAGGCAAAAACATTGCAGGAGTCAGGAAATAGGTATGGCTGAAGGAAAAGTGTGTCTTTTTGTTGTAACAGGGCCATTACATCCATGAACTCATAGCAGCTATGGTTTTATGGACAAGATCAAGCCAGTCAACGTTTTAGGGCAGAGTGGTGAGAGGACCATGAAATTCCACCTCTAGATGAAAAGCTATTGGCAGCTGACAGCTGCTAGGTAAGAGTCAGTTTTCTTCTGGTGTGTTTTCTCTGGTATGTTGACCATGCTGCACTGAATGTCACTACACCCATGAATATGTGATCAGCAATACACTCTGTGGGAATAAAAAAAAATGAAGAGAGCATGAAGTTGGGGGAGTTTGGGGTGTATAACGCAAAATACATTGCACATATGCTTGAAATTCTCAAAGAATCAATAATTATTTAAAATTAATAAGGAAATAAAATAAATGCCTCTAGAACTGAATAGATATTTCAAAACAAGGCATATTAATGACTAATATATACTTTAGCACATTTTCAACATCTTTACCCATCAGGGAAATATAAGCTAAAACTACTTTGAGATTCCAGGTTGCCCAAATATGACTGACTATTATTGGGGTCTAGAGAGATGGCTCAGCAGTTGAGAACATTTTTTTTTTTGCTCTTGCAAAGGAACTGGATTTGATTTCCAGCACCCACATTGTGGCTCATAACCATTCAAGACTCCATGTCCAAGGTATCTGATGCCATTTTCTGAATTCTGTACATACTAAGTATTCACAAGGTATACATACATATTACCATTAAACACTCATAAAATAAATAAGTCTAAAACAAGGGAATGACTATTATAAAAAATAATATCTCAAGACAGGGGAGAATGAGAGTCTTCCAGAGAGTGTAAATCTTCCAGTGTTATGAAGGGATAAAGGGGAAACTAAAATAGGATTATATGGGGAGGAAGATGGGAGCAAATGGTATGGGAAGGAATGGGGGAGGGATAACTAACAACAAAAGACTTTTGAGAAACTACATCAGGCAGGTGTGGTGGTGCAGGCCTCTAATCCAAGAACTGAAGAGGCAGGGGCAGGTGGATCTCTATGAGTTTGTTTTTTCTTTATTTTTTATTTCTTCAAGTTACATATCAATCGCAGTCCCCTCCATATTCCCCACTCCAGTCCCACCCTCCCACCCTCAATCACCATCCTCTTCCTTTTTTTTTAAGTTTAAGGTATATCTTATTTCCCCCTACAGTTTCCCCTTTCAGGCAACAAATGGCTCTTTCTCTTATAATAATAAATACAATACAAAACAACAGAGGTAATTAGGCCACAGTTATGAGGGTTATATGGCTTAGCGTACATTCCCAATGTCCAGTCCATAGGTATTTGGCACCTGACTTTAACATTCTACTATCTAAACATCTCCATGAGTTTAAAGTTCTATATCTAACTCAACATTCATACTAATTGCAACACAATTTTAAAAGCATCTTCTTAGGTCTATAACACTCTCTTGACTCCTAAACAACTCAAAATTTAATTATGAGACTCTAACTATCTGTTTTTCAACCACCTCAGAGATCTGAGAGGGATAAATATATCTGATTTTATAGGAAGTACAGGGCCTGAAGCTTCCAAAACTAAGAAATGACATACTAGTGGCTGCCTGGACAATTCCCATTTTTTCTCCATACATTACAGCATCGCTCTTCAGTCGTTTGGCCCCGTTTCTCTGACAGACATTGATTGTAGAGTAGGGGTTATGAAGGACTTGCCTACCCTGTCTTAGCAGAGCTAGGCCATCGACTTACCTGCTTCCAGGTTTTGTCCTTTTTGGACAGCATTCTGTCTACAGTTGGAGCAAGGGGCTTTTCCTACCAAGAGATAGGCTTGCGACTAATTCAATCATCTCCCACTGGAGATTCTTCGATGCTCATCTTCTACTTGGAGGAGAATAGGGGGTGCTGTCAGGAGTTGATATGTCTTGATATAAAAAAATCTAAAGTTACGAAAACATCTTTGAATGCCATATTCTGCAGATCTCTTGAGGTTTTTGAAGAGGCCCTATCTATCTCTTATATTAGGATAAGCAGATGTTGCTTGTCTATTAGCAGCTTTATTTCTGATTAGCTTAGAAAATAACTATAATAGGCTGTCATAGTACCTAACAAAATGACCGGCTTGCATAACTATTAGTTTGCATTTCTTAATTATCCTAAACAGTTTATAACAATTAGTAGTAAAAGGCCGAAACATCACATTTCATTTTTTTCTTTACCCCCTAACCCTTCAATCCCATCTCTCTGGGGTGGGTTGTCCTTATATAACAGCCCCTCATCTCAGTTGAGAGGTCGTAAGAGGTCCAAGAGCCTCCTCATTCATTGGGGGGGGGGTGTCTACGAGGCAGTACCACCAGTGAAAAGTGTCACATTGCCCGGGAGAGAGAACTAAAAAACAAACAAACAAATAAGCAGACAAATAGATAAAAAGACTAAAAAATAGAAAAAATATTTGAAAAAATATAAAAAATAAATAAAAAAATAAAAAGTCTATGTCCAAGTTCCCTTTGGTGTGTTAGTTGTAGTATCGATACGGTCTACAATATAGCTAAAATCCTACTATGAGTGAATAGAAACCATATGCATCCTTCTGAGTCTGGGTTAGCTCACTCAGGATGAGCTTTTCTAGTTCCATCCATTTGGCTGAAAATTGCATAATTTCATTGTTCCTGATAGCTGAATAATATTCCATTGTGTAGATGTACCACAATTTTTTAACCCATTCTTCGGTTGAGGGACATCTGGGTTGTGTCCAGTTTCTAGCTATTACAAATAAGCCTGCTATGAACATAGATGAGGAAACTTCCTTATGATTCCGTGAGTAGTCATTTGGGTGTATACCCAGAAGTGGTATGGCTGGGTCCTGAGGGAAAGATATTCCAAGTTTTCTAAGATATCGCCAGACTGACCTCCATAGTGGTTGCACAAGCCTGCACTCCCACCAGCAATGGAGTAGGGTTCCCCTTTTTCCACACCATCGCCAGCATGTGCTGTCATTTGAGCTTTTGATCTTTGCCATTCTGACAGGTGTGAGATGGAATCTCAGAGTCGTCTTGAGTTGCATTTCTCTGATGATTAAGGATGTTGAGCATTTCTTCAAGTGTCTCTCAGCCATTAGGGATTCCTCCTCTGTGAATTCTCTATTTAGCTCTGTCCCCTATTTTTTTATTGGATTATTTGGTTTCTTGGCACTTAATTTCTGGAGTTCTTTGTAGATTTTGGATATTAGCCCTCTGTCAGATGTGGGGTTGGTGAAGATTTTTTCCCAATCTGTAGGCTGCCGTTTTGTTCGAATGACAGTGTCTTTTGCCTTACAGAAGCTTTTCAGTTTCATGAGGTCCCATTTACTGATTGTTGATCTCAGGTCTTGAGCTATTGGTGTTCTGTTCAGGAAGTTGTCACCTGTGCCAATGAGTTCAAGGGTTTCTCCCACTTTTTCTTCTAGTAGATTTAGTGTGACCGGCCTTATGTTAAGGATCTTTGATCGACTTGGACTTACGTTTTGTACAAGGTGATAAGTATGGGTCTAATTTCATTCTTTTACAAGTGGACATCCAGTTGGACCAGCACCATTTGTTGAAGATGCTGTCCTTCTTCCATTGTGCCGTTTTGGCTTCTTTGTCAAAAATTAGGTGGCCATAAGTGTGTGGGTCTATTTCTCGATCTTCAATTCGATTCCATTGATCTACTGGTCTGTTTCTATACCAATACCAAGCTATTTTTACAACTATTGCTCTGTAGTACAGCTTGAAATCTGGGATGGTAATACCTCCAGATGTTTTTTTAATGTACAGGATTGATTTAGCTATTCTGGGCTTTTTGTTGTTCCATATGAAATTGAGAATAGCTCTTTCCAAGTCTATGAAAAATTGTGTTGGTATTTTGATAGGAATTGCATTGAATCTATATATTGCTTTTGGTAGGATGGCCATTTTTGTTATGTTGATCCTACCTATCCATGAGCATGGGAGATCTTTCCATCTTCTAAAGGCCTCTTCCATTTCTTTCTTCAAGGGCTTGAAGTTCTTGTTGTATAGGTCCTTTACTTGCTTGGTTAGAGTTACCCCCAGGTATTTTATGTTCTTTGTGGCTATTGTGAAGGGGCTTGTTTCCCTTATTTATTTCTCAGCCCATTTGTTTGTTGTATAAAGAAGGGCTTCTGATTTTTTTTGAATTAATTTTGTATCCAGCCACTTGCTGAAGGTGTTTATCAGCTGTAAGAGTTCTCTGGTGGAATTTTGGGGTCGCTTATGTATACTATCATATCATCTGCAAGTAGGGATAGTTTGACTTCTTTGTTTCCAATGTTTATCCCCTTGATCTCCTTTAGTTATCTTATTGCTCTAGCAAGAACTTCAAGTACTATATTGAAGAGATATGGTGAAAGTGGACATCCTTGTCTTGTCCCTGAGTTTAGAGGAAATGCTTCAAGCTTCTCTCCATTTAATTTGATGTTGGCCACTGGCCTGCTGTATATTGCCTTTATTATTTCTAGGTATGGTCTTGTATGCCCTTTCCCTCCAAAACTTTTATCATGAAGGGGTGTTGGATTTTGTCAAATGCTTTTTCTGCATCTAGCGAGATTATCATGTGTTTTTTTTCTTTCATCTTGTTTATATGGTAAATGACGTTGATAGACTTTCGAATGTTGAACCATCCCTGCATTCCTGGGATGAAGCCTACTTGATCATGGTGTATGATACTTTTGATGTGTTCTTGAATTCGGTTTGTTAGTATTTTATTATGTATTTTTGCATCTATGTTCATGCTGGAGATTGGTCTGAAGTTCTCTTTCTTTGTTGGGTCTTTGTGTGGTTTAGGAATCAGGGTGATTGTGGCCTCGTGGAATGAGTTTGACAATGTTCTTTCAGATTCTATTAAGTATTGGTGTTAGCTCCTCTTTGAAGGTCCGGTAGAATTCCGTGCTAAAGCCATCTGGCCCTGGGCTTTTTTTGGTTGGGAGATTTTTAATGACTGTTTCTATTTCCTTAGGGGTTATAGAGCTGTTTAATCTGTTTATCTGATCTTGATATGGCTTCGGTAGGTGGAATCTATCAAGAAAACTGTCCATTTCACTTAAGATTTCAAATTTGGTGGAGTATAAATTTTTAAAGTAGGATCCAAATATTCTCTGGATTTCCTCAATGTCTGTTGTTATTTCTCCCTTTTCATTTCTGATTTTGTTGATTTGTGTTTTCTCCCTCTGTCTTTTAGTTAATTTGGCTAAGGGTCTGTCTATTTTGTTGATTTTCTCGAAGAACCAACTCTTGGTTCCATTGATTCTTTGTATAGTTCTTTTTGTTTCTACGTTGTTGATTTCAGCCCTAAGTTTGATGATCTCCTGCCTTCTGCTCCTCTTGGGAGTGTTTGCTTCTTTTTTTCCAATTCACCCAGTTTAGCTGTTAATTCGCTAATATGAGCTGTCACAATTTTCTTTTTGAAGGCACTTAGTGCTATGAACTTTCCTCATAGCACAGCTTTCATTGTGTCCCATAGGTTTGGATATGTTGTGTCTTCATCATGGTTGGATTTTAAGAAGTCTTTGATTTCTTTCTTTTCTTCCCTGACCCAGTGGTTCTCTCGTAAAGAGTTGTTCAATTTCCATGTGAGTGTATACTTTGTCTTGATTCTTTTGCTATTGATGTCCAGCTTTATTCCTTGGTGGTCTGATAAGATACAAGGGGTTATTTCAATTTTCTTGTATCTGCTGAGGCTATCTTTGTGTCCAACTATATGGTTGATTGTGGAGAAGGTTCCATGAGGTGCTGAGAAGGAAGTGTATTCTTTTGTGTTTGGGTGAAACGTTCTGTAGATATCTGTTAGGTCCATTTGTTTCATGATCTCTGTTAGACTCATTATTTCTCTGTTTGGCTTCTGTCTTGATGATCTGTCCATAGTTGTGAGTGAGGTGTTGAAGTCTCCCACTATTAAAGTGTTTGGATCGATGTGCGATTTAAGTTTTAGAAGCATTTCTTTTATAAATGTAGGTGCCTTTGTATTTGGGGCATAGATGTTCAATATTGAGATGTCCTCTTGATGGATATTTCCTTTAACGAGTATGTAATGCGCTTCTCTGTCTTTTTTTTTATTAACTTCATTTGAAAGTCTATTTTGTTTGATAGTAGGGTGGCTACTCCAGCTTGTTTCCTGGGTCCATTTGCTTGGAAAACCTTTTTCCAGCCCTTTACCCTGAGATAGTGTTTATCTTCAATAGTGAAATGTGTTTCTTGTATACAGCAAAAAGACGGGTCTTGTTTACGGATCCAGTCTGTAAGTCTGTGTCTTTTTATTGGCGAGTTGAGTCCATTGATGTTGATGGATATTAATGACCAGGGGTTGTTATTTCCCATTATTTTGGGATAGCTGGTCGTCTTGTGTTTCTTTTTGTTTAGTTGCTGTGGAGGTTTCTATTTCCTCTGTTTTCTTGGTTTTAGTTATCTTCTTTGTGTTGGAATTTTCTTTCTAGGATCTTCTGTAGGTCTGGGTTTGTGGGGAGATATTGTTTGAATTTGATTTTTTCATGGAATAGCTTGTTTTCTCCATCTATGTTGATAGAGAGTTTTGCTGGGTATAGTAGTCTGGCTGGGCACCTATGTTCTCTCAGGACTTGTAGGACATCTGTCCAGGCCCTTCTAGCTTTTAAAGTTTCTGAGGAGAAGTCAGGTGTGATTCTGATGGGTCTGCCATTGTATGTGACTTGGCCTTTTTCTCTTACAGCTTTTAATATCCTTTCTTTGTTCTCTACATTTGGAGTTTCTATTATTATGTGGCGAGAGGAGTTTCTTTTCTGATCTAATCTGTTTGGCGTTCTGTAAGTCTCTTGGATTTTTACTGGCATCTCTTTCTTTAGATTTGGGAAGTTTTCTTCTATGATTTTGTTGAAGATATTTCCTGGACCATGGAGTCAGGAGTCTTCTCTTTCCTCTATGCCTATAATTCTTAGGTTCCATTTTTTCATTGAGTCCTTGATTTCTTGGATGTTGTGGGTGAGAGATTTTTTTACCTTTCTCATTTTCTTTTGATGTTGTACTGATTTCTTCCATCGAATCTTCCATGCCTGAGATCCTGTCTTCCATCTCTTGCATCCTATTTTTGATACTCACATCTGTAGTTCCTGTTCTCTTTCCTTGATTCTCCATTTCCTCTCTTAACTCTGACTGTGTTTTCTTTATTGTTTCCATTTCTATTTTCATGTCTTGAATGGTATTGTTCGTTTTGTACATTTCCTTCTCCAGTTTGCTTGTTTTTGCCTGGAAATCTTTCATTGCTCTGTCCTTTTCCTGTTCAAGCTGAGTCACCTTGGCTTGGAGCTCTTTAATGGTGTTATTCGTTGTTTTGACTTGTAAAATTGTGGCTTCTTTGAATTCCTTCATAGATTTAAGTTCTTCTTGAAGGCACTCTATCACTTTCCATAATGTAGAATTGTCATTGTTTTCAAGTGTTTCAGCTGTGGTGAGGTGGTTTGGGCTGGTTGGAATAGCATTGCTTTCTTTTGTTGGAGTCATTTCGCTCTGTTTTTTTTTTTTGGTCTGGGGCCTCTGGCCATGTGGAATTTTTTAGCTATCTTCTGGACTTGGGTCCAAAGGGAGCGCTTTGATGTAGGAGTAAAGTTGCTTTACTCCACCCCTATAAGGTGAGTCATTCAGCCCCGTCTCCTAGGTGGAGACCTAACTAATCCAGGTGGTGGAGCTGTGTACAAGTAAGCTCTGGTTCCCTGCCGGAAGGGCCAGTACTAGTACAAAAGTCTGATATACAACAGTTTCAAATACCTAGCAGTTTGCTGGGGGTTGGTTCCTGTGGTGGGTAAATCTGCCCTTTACCCCCAATGACCTTGCTGCTCCCGTGGCTTGGAAACTGGCCAGTGACATCACACCAGTGGGTTGCAATCTGCAGTCTGAAGGCTCTTTGCAGCCGACCTGCACTCACTTCCAAGCGTCGCAACCTTTCGCCAGATAGCTGGATCGCGTGTGCGAGACCTGGGGGTGCCCAGCAGGATATGGATTATCTCTGCATGGGATCTGAATCTGCCCTCTGGGTATTAGATTGGAACTTACCTGGCATCTCTCCTGGTGGGGGATTGGGGATCCCGATTCCTGGGTCCAGCGGCTTCCTTGTGTGTCCGAGAGTGGGAAGGAGCATCCTGCCCAGGGACCCTCAGTGGTCCCTGGGTAGTTGGATGAGATCTAGAGGGGGTCGAGCCATTTGTACAGTGTCCTGCAACACTCACCACCCTGTGACTGTTAACCCCGAAATCAAAATACGTCCACGCAGGCCGCCGCCATCTTGGATCCCCCGGATCTCTGTGAGTTTGAGGTAAACCTAGTCTACATAGTAAGTTCCAAGTCAGCCAGGGCTACATAGAGAAGCCCTGTTTCAATAAATAAACAAACAAACAAATAAATAGATAGATAGATAGATAGATAAATAAATAAATAAAAAATAAGCAAACAAACAAATAAATAAATAAATAAGAAATATAAACAAGAATGAAGAAATGAAATCAACAACAAAACACACTACTACAGAAAAGCTTTCTAAAATATATCCATACATAAAAGAAGTTTAAATGCATTTACCATGTAATGAGTGGCACAATTCTCCAATGAGACATCATATAGCATAAAAAAGGTGCCAGAAATAGGTTATATCTTTTTGAGTCATTGAGCAAATGGACTCAACCCCACAAAACAGTACAGACTGTTTCTAATGTAGTTGACTCCACTATAGATCTTGATAGTAAGATGTTATTGATAAAGACATTACATGATTATGCCACAGAACTAGAGAAATCTTGGTGGTACAGAAGTGGAAGGTTCACCACTACTGGATAACATCCAAGCACTGGAAAGTTCTATGCAGAGTATTAGGGGAGGACATTAATCATCAAATTCACCCAATAAGGAACTATGTGAACTACAATAATTACCTTCATATGAGATATGCCCACTGCTGTAATCCTGCTATGAATACTATATATCCAACTAGTTTTTTATTGGATTTAGGACCTGCTCCATGAGATGGACAACATGTTAATGAGGTCAAAATATCCAAAACTAGATGTCATGTGCCTCAGGGCAAAACCCACTACTATTATTCAGCTAAGTAAATATAGCAATAAGATGACTGTTGATGATGTAATGTTGTGCCCATAGATCAGTGCATCATTCAAACCTTATCGAAGAAGCTTCTTGCAGTAGAGAAAAATGAACAGAGACCCACAACTAGACAATGTAAAGAGAGTGAAAGACTTTGGAGCACTCAACCCTAAATGGGATGTCTATATCAACATGTCCCCTCAAGGTTCAAGGGTTGGTGCAAAAAATAAAGTCAGAAATGGTTTAAGACCCAAAGGTGGTAGATGATTCCATGGAAATAGTGTTTTTTCAGACCCAACAGGACAGATACCGTTGTGGATTCACTGAAACTGTGACAGGACACACAAGACCTGCTCAAGTCAGACCAGACATAGCCAAGAAACTATTTGCAATTGAAAGCTGTTAGGAGAGGAAATTCAATTTTCTTCAATGGAGTCATACTGGGTACATCAACCACTTTCCAGGGAGTTGTTTGCCAGTACAAATCAGGCTTTATTTTTGTGGGATTTTCTTTGGTAGTTAATTAATTTGTTTGTTTTAAGAGAGAAAGAGCAAAAGTTGGGTGAGTACAAAGGTGGAGAAGGATTTTTAAGGAGTTCAGGAAGGGAAAATGTGATAAAAAAATACCTTGTATGAAAGTCACAAACAATAAATGAAAAATATTTTTAGAAAGTTCAATATATGATTTGTACCACAGGAGCCAGAAAGTCTACTCCAAGTTGTTTACCCACAATTACAATAACAGTCAAACAAGCAGTTGAGTGTGAACGTCTATAACAATACCATTTATAATTTTCACAAGGTAAAAGAGTTGGTAACTGATAAATAGGGAAAACCATGTTGTATACCATGCAAGGAAATTCTAATCAATGATAAAAATAATTGAAATGTTGTGATGTGTTCCTATATGCATGTACCTTGAAAAACATCAAAGTAATGAAAGAGGTTGGAGACTGTATGTTATATGGCTCCATTCATATAAAATATTAACAATAAAGTAGGATGAGTTCCTCTGGTTCCATGAAGTTAGGCTGGAGAAAATGGACAGGAGCAATGAATAGCACAGAAGGTTCTTTGAAGAAAACAATTGTGTGATAACTGCATAGTTGAATGCACAAAAGCTGTGTAAGTATGCATTTCATAGCAGTGAATAACAGAATTCTCAGGGATGGTTCATCACGGGATATGACACAAATTTTCACTGAATTGGAAAGTGAAACATCCAGTCACACCAAGTTCTTACCTAAACCAATATATAGACAATAGAGGTGTCATTGTGCCTGGGGTTGTTGATGCTTATGACCAAGGGAAAATATGGTTACTGTGAAAAACTAAAACAAGTAACATTGTGTCTTTTCCTGGGGCATGCTTTAAGAAATAGCAGTATTTGCATGTCCAAAAGTAAATGTTAATATGTCCTAAATTGTTGCAAGTAACATGAGAACAATGGAGATGCAGATTCCCTCAGCATCAAAACAAGCATTATAGCACAGCATCATAAATTCAATTTACCTAATGATCGCCATGTGCAATAACTGGTTAGGGAAAAACAAAATTATTGGTTCAAAACAACAGGTCCATAGATTCTGCATTTAGGCACTAATACGACAAATAGAGAAGTTCCTGGGAAGATGGTGGTGCTGGCTGCCATTGAGATTTTTCTAAGAGCTAAGGAACCAAAAATAATGTAATGGAATGAGAGTGAGGACTTCATCTTCTTCCTTAGCAAGAACACATGATCTGGGGAAGTGCAATTTTTGCACATTCATATTCTTAACAGTTATTAGCAGGTGTAGAAAGTTGTGTCATAGAAGTCTGATCTATGCCAGTGACACACTCTTTCCACAAAGGACTTGCTTACAGGATTTACAGTGTATCTAAAGACTGTCAAGTGCAACCTTTGCAAATGGCTGTCTTTAAAAGCCACTGATTAAAAACTCATGTCCTAAGAAATATTATTTTGTTCAGAACATAGTTTCTGGTTACTTTTGACAACTGTTCAAACTCTCCTTCTTCACCCCACAAAGAACAGGCAACACCAAACAGACAAGTTAAGGTTCATACAAGAGTTTCTCTCCCACTCCACCATGCCCACAGTGTAGCCATCTATGATCAGTGACTGTTATTAGTCACCTCTGTAGGACACTGAGAGAAGCAGGATCTCTTATCATGATTTAGGAGTCACCCTTGGCCATCCAAGGTAAATTATCAGGAGAATGAGCTATTCTCTTCTGTTCTCCTGCCCAAGATAACAAATGAATCTCCCACCTCCAGCCTCTTCCTCTTCTTTCCCATCTTTCTTCAGTCTCTCATATCTGAGAGATATTTTATTCATTCATTTCTTCCTCTATCTTTCCCCCATCAAGTAAATCCTATACATTCTGAACTTCATTTTTTCCTTTACTTCATCTTTGTTCTAAATATTACCCTAGACAAGAGTATCATCCCACTTGGACTATTGAAACCACCTCTCACTTCACCTTCCTGATTTTAAGCATAAGTACTCTCCTCAAACAGCTTCCCTTTGCTCTTTACCTGTAAAGTGAAAATGCAGTCATCCATTCTTGCTGAATGAATTGCTTGGCGAAATCTCATTGCTCTTAAGATGAAATCTATATTTCTTTCAGGGGCACACTTGACATTGCTGTGCCCAATCTTCCCTCCCTCCACAGTCTCATTGTGTCACACAAATGACTTTTACATTCCATTCTTCTGCTACTGCTATGAAGGATCTTAAGAGCTGTCTTTCAATGCTCTGACTGTCTGATGTGGGGTTCCAAGTGCCTAGCAATTTCTTCCCATTGATCCCACTCACCTGGATTACCATTTCTCATTCAAGTACAGTACCTGGTGCTTTCTAACATAAATCTCCCACATCTGTCTAGAGTAGGTGAGACCTGTTGCCGTTTTCCCACAGTGTCTGGTCCTCATCATACATCACTTGATGCCTTTACCAGCTGTTTATAATGGAAACCCGCCGGACTGTTAACTCCATTCAGGAAAGACATGTCTGCCTTCATCCTGCAGCAGGGACACCCTGCATGCTGACTACATTTATTAATTTGCCATTAGTATTACCAGCTGCCTCTTGCACTAGGAAATGCACTCATGCATCTTAAGGACTCCAATGCTCATTCTAACTAGAGTAGTTACTGCTTTTAATTCTTCCCTGACAAGAATTTTTACCCTTAACACTTTACCTCCAATTTTGACTTTCTGTTATAATGTTCAAGTATGTAATTTTTGCAAATGGGACAATATCATGTAACTTTGGATATGAGACTCAATTTCCCAACTCAAAGGATACTCTGAACATCTTTATATTTCATTCCATGCGGTGTCATTGATATCAGTATGCTAAAGGGAAATATGGTGGCAATTTTAGTAAGTATAGGGATATTTCTACTCTCGTTTTCTGTAATTTCCTTCTCCAATATACATATGCCAAGTGTTCATTAATTTTATATGTCAACCTGGCCTGGCCCTTCTAAGAGTTTTGTACACATTTTGCAATTTGGTTAACATTTACCTCAGTACACTTTGAAAGAATCAAATTGTCTGGCATAATTTGGTGGGCTTCAGACACCAACTGAGGGCATTAACAGAAGAATCTGCAGTCTCCCAATCTGAGGCTAAGAGCCTGTATTCCAGGAATGCCTTGGACAGCAGCACTCACACAGATTTCAGTTTGCCAAGTCTCTTTAGTCCAGAAACCGATTTATTAAAATGAACCTTGACCCTTCCTCATGCTGCATCTCTCTCTCTCTCTCTCTCTCAAACTCCACTCCCTCATTGTGTCTCTTTTCCTCCCTCCCTCTCAACCTCTTTCTCTTGACATCTCTCTCAACCTCTCTCAAACTCTCTCTCTCCAATCTCTATGCATACTTATATATGGAGTTAGTACATTGCTTTAGGTCTCTATATTATTATGACTTCAATAAATCCCATTGTACCTTAAATCTGGCAAATGGAACATTAAAAGTTGCAGGAAGATGAACTGTCAAGGTCTGCTATTGTGGGGCTTTCTCAAACCTGCCAAGGGTATATATAATGACACAAGATTTCTATGTAGTTTAAAGTTGTGACCTTTTGCTTGGGCAGTCTCCTGGTTTCTCTAAACTTAACCTGACTAAATTTCCTAAAACCCACCATGTGACTAGCTTTATATCTTTCTTTGCTCTGTTGTGGTCTGTGTCTTTTCCCTCCCTGTCCACTCTCTGAATCTCCCACACCTGCTTTCTTCCCCTTTGTCACTCTCCATACCTGGAAGTTCTGCCCTCTAATTTCTGGCAAACTATTATCCATCAGATCTTTATTACAACCAATCAGAACTTCTGATACAATTCTAGATTGCCTTTAGGTAAGTGAAGAAGGACAGATATTTATAAAATATAAGACTGGTGATTTGCCATAGACATGACAATACCAGAATCTTGCCAGCATTCAGTTCTCTGCCTGTACAGAATTAACTTGAAAATACAGAGACATATCTTCACACAATGTGAATAAGGTTATTCCAACATATCCTTCCTTTACTCCAAGAAATAGTTTTACCTCTAACATAAATAAGCTACATACAATAAGAACTATATATGATGAGAACTATCAAGTAAGAATTACATCCATAATGTCCAGTCCATTTGTATTTGGCAACCTTGGAGAAAGTATTTCTATCTATCCTTTCTTGGTGAGTCCAAAGATTTGTACCTAAATCATTTTATACCATTATTTAAACTTTCATATCCTCTTACCTTCATAACTTGTACTTACTAACCTTAAAACATCTTTTTAGAACTAAAAACGTTGTCTTAGATCCTAAACAACTTATGCCTATATGTTTTTAATCTTTATAAACTTTACACCACTTTCATGAGTCTTTTTTCTGAATCTGACACAAGTAAACTGCAACTATCTAGTCTTCAACCACAGAAACCCAAGAAGGATAAATATTACCTAAATAATCAGAAATGCAGTGCAAGCTGCTTCCAAATATAAAGAAATGGTAGAGACTGCTGGCGTCCAGGACAGTCACTCAGGGTTCCTCTGTCAGTGGGACATCCATCTCTAGATACCAGGCCCAGAAGGTCTTATAGATTTATCTGTGAAGCAGGAATTTTGAAGGACTGTCCTATCTTGTCTCAGTAAATGAGGCAATTGATTCCTAGTGTCCTGGTTGTCCAGAGATTGGACAGCATGGTGTCAGGAGTTGAGATAAGGCCAGTTTTTTTCCCAGTGTCTATCTTTGCCACAATTGAAGCAAACTCCAGGTAGAGGTTTTTCAGTGCCCATTTGTAAAAAGAAATATGGCTAATTAAACTATATAACCAGTACTTATATTATATTTAATTGGTTTGGAACCGTTAATCTTTAAGCAGACATTAAAAATGAGCACACAGAGGCCACATGGATTTTCACAAGCCTTGGCCTGAGTTGTGCAATCCTAGCCCATCTAAGCTAGCTCATAATTCTATTACCCAAATATGACCCCATATATACATACGTCCCCTTGGAATGCCATTCTCCACGATATGCCGATGTTCCTGGCCATGTGGAATGAGGTTCTTTTCTCTAACCCATGGTGTGTGCCTCTTCCTATTCCTGGCTGGAATTCCTTCTTCTTCCTGCTGCTGGCTGGAATGATGAATCCTTTGTCTAAAGCACAGGCTTCCTGCTCTAATCCCAGGAAGTCCCACCTTTCTCCGTCTTTGCCCAATCTCAGGCCTCAGCATTTTATTTAACCAATCAGAGTCAGTATAAGTAACAGACAGCAAACAGGACCAATTAACATTTAGAATGCTTAACACTACCCCCACAACCATTATCTTCAGAGAAGAATGGGTGTTTTGTCAGAAGTTGATGAGCCTCTTTGTCAGAAAAGTATTTTATTATTATAACATCTTAAATGCCATATTCTGCAGATCTCTGAAGTATTTGAGAAACATCTATCTATTGTATATCGAAATAGGCAAATATTACTTGTTTCTAGGTATTTATTTTCTGATAAGCTTTGAAAACATATACAGGAAGCTAAATAAAGCTTATTTCTGTAACTAACTAAACTAGTACCTAACATGACTACACATTTGTTTATTTATGGGTGTTGACTAATAACTTGTATTTCTTAATTATTCTAAACAGTTTGCAATAGTAGATTTCAAGGACTAGAACATTACATTTTAAATTTTCATATGTAAATTTCTATCAATCTACAAAAATTCATACCAATGTAAAACATTTGATACTTATTATTGCTTTCTAGTCTAAAAAATAGATACAATAATCCACCCTTCTTTTTCTCTCATGCCTTTATCACCCCTTTGTCCTTTCATCCTTTTCCTACTTTCCCCCTAACACTTAGGAGAAAAGAAGGATAGAGGGGAGAAAGAGAGAAAGAGATATCTGATCTCACTTTTTTTACTTTGTTTCCTCCCTATGACCAAGAACAACTTGCAACCAATCCCCTAAATGAAAGCAAACATCCATAACCCACAAAAATGACCAAAACCCACTCATCCCACCTCTCAGGAATGGGGGTATCATTTTCTTAAATTGCTTCCTGCTGTCTGGGGGCAAAAGCATTTTGGGGGGACCCTAAGAAAATTGGACTATTAGCTAGGTCCTGGGAGAGCTGGCTGTTTCTTCAGCTGTCCAGGCTCTGTGGAATAGGAAAGTTCAGGGCTTAACTGAAGTCCTGGATGAAGCAGTCTATAAGTCTGTAAGGCTGGACCATTGGAGGCCAGCCACTTTGAAGTTGTCCTGGACACAAATTTTGAGGAAGCATCAATTGAGGCAGTCTTTGAGGCTGGATCACCTGGGGCTAATTGGTTTGTCTTCATTGATGTCTGGTCTTTTTGCTCTGAAAACACACAAACTTTTAAAGGCAATATTGTAGGGACATTTCTGAATTAACATATTTATGGGATATGCGGTATGCACAAATTAGCTAATGATGATTCTCTGCTCTATGTTTGAGCAGGTGAAAGGTTTCTGTCAATTTTTATAATTTGTTTGGACTGCATAACCAAAGTGTAATATAAATCTCCATCCATGCGATATGAAAGGATAGCATGTAATAATAGGTCACGAGGACCAGGTAACTAAAAAGATTAATTGGCTATTGCAGAGGCAATCATATCTCAGCCAGTATCCTGAGCTGTTTCCTTATAGGAGGATCATCATTTGTGTCATCTGTATTGTGAATTTTTTGCTTCTCTTCTTCCATATCAACAGCCAAGATTTTCAGGAGGTATTCCCTGATCAAATCTAATCTTAATTAACTTTGAAGGAACCCACAGCTTTTCTCTTTCTGTTGAAAAAAGAGCATATCCTCTTCTTTCCCAATGCAACACATTTCCTGACCTCCATTCTGAGGTTAACACATCTTTAAAGTATATAAGTACAAGTGAAAATGCTACAAGTGTTCCAACAACCTTTAGTGTAATATAACTAAGAAAACTTTTATTTTAAAATAAGCTAAAAATTAAAAAGGAAAAAATCTTTTAATGGAAAGTTACCATATGACTAGGTACACACCTATAATTAATTCAAAGAAATGATTGTATATTGACATTCAGAGAATTGCTACTTATTATTGTTCCAAAGTGGAAAAACCCAAAAACTAATGACTGTGTAAGTAAGCATGACATATATGTACAATGACATATTATTAGTAATAAAAAATCAATTATTCATGTATATAACTACACAGGCATACATTGAACACGTGCTAATCGACAGAAGCTAGCCATGTAGAACTTATATTCATATGAAGTATCAAGAATAGGAAAATCACTGAGCACATAAAGTAGAATGGAACTGTCTGTAGGTGGCTGGAGGTGAGAGTATGTGTAAATAGGCACAGGAATTCTTTGGTGGATAATGGGTTCTAAAATGCATTGTAGATTGCTTTGTATGACATTGAAATTGCTAAGGCTATTTAATTATACTTATGTAAGTGAATATCACAGTTATTAGGGATGACTGAGTTGGAACTAGAGAATACCATACAGTCACTATTGCTTCTCATGTCAACAAAAATACAGATAATAGATGCATCATTCTTCTTGCAGCAATTGAAATCAACCAATTAACAAGCAAAATATGGTTGTTCTATACAACCAGAGTAGTCATCATTGTGTCTAAACTCCTGAACATATGCTTAGATTCCACTTACTATTTCTACACATAAAGACAAATATTACTTATTTTTAAGAAACCAATAGAACTTAGACAAATAAGGATAAAGATGTCTTTATCCCTCTCAGGTCTCTGAGGTGGTTGAAGAATAGATACCTAGAGTCTCATGGTTAAATTTTGAGTTGTTTAGGAATCAAGAGGGTGTTCTGGATCTAAGAAGATATTTTTAAAATTATGAGGCAAGTTAGTATGAAAGCTGAGTTAGATATAGAACTTTAAACTCATGGAGATGGTTAGATAGTAGAATGTTAAAGTCAGGTGCCAAATACATATGGACTGGACATTGGGAATGTATGCTAAGCCATATAACTCTTATAATCGTGGCCTATTTATTTCTGTTGTTTTGTATTGTATTTATAGTTATAAGAAAAAGAACCAATATTTGGACTGAAAGGGAGAGCTGTTGGGGGGAAAAATAAATACCTTAAACTAAAAAAAAAAAAAGGGAAGAGGATGGGGGGGTTGAGGGGGAGGAGGGGGGAAGGGGTGGGACTGGAGGGGGGAGTAGGGAGGGGATTGTGATTGAGATGTAACTTGAAGAAATAAAAAATAAATTATTAAAAAAAAAAGAATTCTAAATGTTATTTGGTCCTGTTTGCTGTCTGTTACTTAATTGACTCTGATTGGTTAAATAAATGCTGAAGCCTGGAGATTGGTCAAAGACAAAGATAGGCAGGACTAAGGTTTGCAGGCTTTTTAGAGAGATACAGAGCATCTTGGGAAGAGGGCCAGAGAAGAAGCCAGGAGTAAACAAGGAAGACACACCATGTGGTAGATTAAAGAAGATCCTTCCAGGTGGCCTGAAACATCGACATAGCGTGGAGAATAATAGTCCAAAGGGACGTATTATATATGGGGTCGTATTTGGTTAATAGAGTTATGAGCTAGCTTAGATGGGCTAGGATTACACAACCCATGCCTAGGCTTGTTAAGATCCACCCGGTGTCTGTGTATATTCATTTATGGGGTGGCGGGTTAAGGATTTATACCACCAAACCAATTAAAGATAATGTAAATACTGGGTAAATAATTTAATTAGTCATATATTTTTTCTACAGATTTCCACAGTGG
Organism: Lophiomys imhausi; assembly: GCA_907164525.1. Taxonomy (NCBI): domain Eukaryota; kingdom Metazoa; phylum Chordata; class Mammalia; order Rodentia; family Muridae; genus Lophiomys; species Lophiomys imhausi. Next base: position 22,805,355 of record CAJQZJ010001558.1, read on the forward strand.
TTGTACAAGCTTGCACTCCCACCAGCAATGGAGGAGTGTTCTCCTTTCTCCACAATCTCGCCAGCATGTGCTGTCATTTGAGCTTTCATCTTAGCCATTCTGACAGGTGTGAGATGGGATCTTAGAGTCGTCTTGAGTTGCGTTTCTCTGATGATTAAGGAAGTTGAGCATTTCTTCAAATGTCTCTCAGCCATTAGGGATTCTTCCTTTTTGAACTCTCTGTTTAGTTCTGTTCCCCATTTTTTGATTGTATTATTTGATTCCTTGGCATTTAATTTCTTGAGCTCTTTGTAAATTTTGGATATTAGCCCTCTGTCAGATAGATTCTTCTCTCATACATTACACCCCAACCACAGTTTCTCCTTCCCTCATTCCTAGCTTCCCACACTGCCCTCTCCCCATTATCCACTCCCTACCTGTTTTCTCTTCAGAAAAGAGCATGCCTCCAAGACGACAGCCAACAGGAGAAAACAAGACACAATAAGACAAGGTAAAAGACCAGACAAGGCAACTAATAGGAGTAAATGAGTCTCAAGAGCAAAAAAGAGAATCGGAGGCAGAACGGATCCCTCTGTTAAGAGTCTCTCGGTCTCTCTCTTTCCTCTCTCTCTCTCTCTCTCTCTCTCTCTCTCTCTTTGTTTCTGTCTCTGTCACACACACACACACAAAACAAACAAACAAATAAACAGACAGACAAATAAAAACAAAACAAGTTAACAGCCATAATATAACCTCAAAGGACCTGGTGCAGACTCCTGCAGGCCTCATGCTTGCTGTTTTTGTCTCAATGAGTCAGCTATGTGAGCCCTGCTTAGTTGATTTCAGTGGATCATGTTCTCCTTGTGTCTTCTATCACCTCTGATTTCTACAATGCTTCCTCCCTCTTTTCCACCAGGTTCCCTGATCTCCAAGGGGAGAGACTGATGGAGACCTCTAATTTGGACTCTCTTTACATAACATCTGACTTTCAGCTTCTGCAACTACTCCAATTGGTTCCCAATAAAGCCTCTCTAATGATGACTGTACAAGGCACCAATTCATGATTATAGTAAAATATCATTAGGAATCATTTCATTGATTGTATTTGCCTGTTGTGGTTGGTTCTGCCCTAGTTTTCTGGGCTATCCAATCCCTGATCCTTGACATTCAAGCAGTGTAGAGCATGAACTCCCTCTTGTGGGGTAAGCTTCAAGTTAACCCTAACATTACTTATCCAATCCTACAATTTCTGCACTACCATTGCCCCACCACATCCTGGAAGCCTGACAGATTTTAGTTTGAAGGTTTTGTGGCTGGGTAGGTGTCCAGGTTTCTCTTTCTGAAGCCTGCAGAATACCTTCCTGAACTAAAGAGACTAGAATGTTGTAGTGAAGGCTCCAAGTCCACACCAACTTGACCTCTATGTTCAATGACATGTTCTTGGCAATGGGGGCCCACTGTCAGTTATCAGAGAGCTAACTTCTGTCCTAGCATCATCCTGGGTTATTTAGGGATCTCTACAGAAATTCTATGCCACCAGCTCAACCCAATATAATAAAATATCACCACTGGGATTATTAGAAAAGATGGCCACCTCAGTCACTGTATCTCTCATTAGCAGGAGTCATCACTTGGATCACACTCATAGATTCCAGGAAGTTTCCACTGCACCTGTTTCCACACTGCTCCCAACATGCTCCCCATTCCAGCTGTCTCTTCTTATACTCTGTCCTTCCATCTGTTCTTCCCAATCTGATCCCTCATGCTCCTGTGCCTACCCACATGTCCCTAGTCTAAGATAGAATCTATTTTATTTCCCCTTTGCAGGGAGATCCATCTTTTCCCTGTTATTGTCCTCCTCTTTGCATAATCTGTCCTGGTCTATGGATTGTGGCTTTTTTATCATTTAATTAACAGCCAATATCCACTTCTAAGTTAATGCATACCATATTTGCCTTTCTGAGACTGTGGTACCAACTCAGAATGAATTTTCTAGTTGCAACCATTTGCATGGAAACTTCATGATATTTATTTCATTTTGTTTTGTTTCATTCTGCTTTAACAGTTGAATAATATTCCATTGTAAATGGACTGCATTTTATTTATCCATCCTTCAGTTGAGGGACATCTAGGTTGTTTCCAGTTTCTGCCTATGTAGTTAAGTAAGCATCCTTTTGATAAAATGGAGAATTTTTGGGTGTATGCCCAAGAGTGGCATAGCTGGGTCTTGAGGTAGACTGATTCCCAATCTCCCCAAGATTTTTTTTGGTTTATCCAAATTTCTGTGTTGACTACAGTATAGTATTTAAATATGAATAAATGATATATCATGATACTAGGATTATGCTCCAAGGCATCCAAATATCTCAAACACAACCTTTCTCTAATGTCATTTACTGTTCTTCCTACTCTATCTTTTTTTGCTCTTACCTTTCTCTTCTCTTTGGATTTCTGTGTTTTCATTTCTGGCCTGTTGTTGCCCTGAACAAATTTTTGTATTCTTCTTGCATAACAATGTTATTTGTGCCATTTTTATTTTCCTGAAATTATTAGCCAGCAACAATTTAAATGTTATTTTCACAAAACCATAAAAATAAGCAAGAATCAAAACAAAATTCAGTTTTTAACATTGCCTTTCATTTTCTATTATTTTGCCTGCAAAGTTCCTTATGCAGATATTTTATAGTACTTGAAAACTATGCTGGTCAGCCACTTTAAAGTCACATGAATGGTTATGTCTCTAGTCTGCCATGAACTAGGCCTCTTATCTTGATTCATTCATTCCCTTACTTGTCCATATAAGTTATGGTGTAAAATGTGTTCCTATAGTCTAGACTCCATCCACTCTCTCATTTTCATTTAAAGAATAGCTTGTCCAGAACTCTTTGCTATCTGCATATATGCCCAGGATACATCATCAAGTAAGGCTCTGTGAGCATTTCATTGTTAACAAACACAAACAACACACACAAACTTGAATGCTAAGTTCAGTTAAGGTCCATGCAAGAGGAACAATAATAAAAAAAAAAGACTGTAGAACTCATGAAATGCATCCCACCCATTAGCACAAACTTGTTGGTTGTGCCTCGGAGAGGCAGTGCCCCAAGGACTATGTGTCCTGAGGACTTCACTCTGCTTGTTGGTCTTGTAGTCTTTGCATCCTTCCTAATATATGGATTGTATGAAAACTCTAAGGGGCTTGAACCCCTCACTGGACAGTATCACTGGTACTCTCAATAATAGTGCTTGATCTTTTTCAAGCATCGCTGCTGGAGCAGATTAATGATTCACCCAAAATCCTCAGAAAGAACTTAAGAGATGTAGACTGTTTGTAATGACCACCACCCTTAGAAAGAATTGGTGGAAATAGATTATTAAAGTCTGGTTAAGATGCTTTTCTCTTAGTGGCTCTGATGTAGAAAATCTTAAGGAACAATTTGAAGTTCAAAAAGTCACACTCTTAATAGCTGAGCTAGGGATTTTCTGTGGTCATGGAACAAGAACAGTAGCTGCTCAACTGGCAGTAACTGACAAGTCTCTAACTGAAGCTGGGCTGGTGGCCAAGGTGATGATCGGTTTCTTGTAAATGTGTGCATTGGGGATTTAAAGTAGAAATGACTGATTGTTTCTTATATTAAAACTTAGATTTGTGATTCCTTAAAATTTTTATAACATTATTTTTTAAGATAAACAATATGATAATTGATCTTTCTTTGTAATCCTTAATTGCAACTTGCCAGTTAGAGAAACTGGCTGAGAAAATTACCTTGCTTGCTTACATTTTGTTAATCTATAACAAGTTGCTTAGTTATAAATGTATGTGGGTTCTTGAGAATAATTACTTTTTCACATTTGTTCTTCAACCATAATACTGAAAACATTTGAACATGTGAGGGTATTTGGAAACAAGTTTTTCTACTTATATTCATTGTAATCGTTCACTTAAAAAGAATAAAATGTAACCACAATGTATTTTTTTTTTACTGCTTGAAAGATTTTGCTGAGATATATAAGAATTGGGAGAAAAAATAAAGTTATTGGAGCTTTGCTATATCCTCCAAATAAGTGTGTATTTGTATATATGTAAGGCAGTTTGAGATTTGTTAATCCACCTAATGTGTGAATGTGTGTGTATGTACATATGTATGTCCGTCTGTCTGATTGTAAGAATGTATGTATGTACATATGTATGTATGTGTACGTGTCAAGTGGTTGGAGAGATTGTGTATTCAAACTTCCTTCACTCACCAAGTGTGTGTGAGTGTGTGCCTGTTTTATATCATTGTTAACTCCACTTGCCAGTTCAAGTGTAATGATCATGACTTTGGCAGGCCTTACCCTTCTCCCCAACTCCTTTTGCCTCGCTAAATTGTTAGAATACATTCCTAAAGATAGCATCTAAGGTCTATTCCCTTATTTTGCCAATGCCTCCTCCTAAGGTTGATACTATGGTCCAGCTATCAAGGTATTGAAGTCCAGCAATCAAAAGCCCACTTTGGTTCACCTAATTAACATGCCCAATTAAAATTAAACACCTCATCCTAATGCAGGGTGTTCCATTGTACCTTTATAAACTGCCATTTCCATATGCACCATGTCTGTCTCCTCTCTATCCATAGGCAGTCCTTTGTCCCATTTCCTGGTACAAATAACACTTAACACTCTCTCTTGCCCCGTTTCTCCATTCTCCTTTGTTTCTTCCCCTTCTCCCTCTTCTTTGTCTTTGTCTGCTGTCTTTGCCCCTTATCTTTGCTCTCTGTCTCTCTGGGGCAAATACATCTCCATTGTGCTGAGAACTTGGTCTTAGAACTTGGTCTTGGGGTTCCTGGGCTGATACTTTTCCTTTCATTTCAACATATGCAAATCAGCACATACTGTATCTCACAAACAGGCTCAGGGACAGAAGTCCTGTGGTCTTCTCAGTAGATGCAGAAGAAAGCTTGTTAACAAAGTGCAGCATCACTTTATGCTTTTTTACAAAAGTCTTGGTATGGAACTTATATCAATATTTAATAATAATATATACTATAAATGGCAAAGATATGGCCAACATTATGCTTAATGGGTAAAAAAAAAAAAATCTCCACTGAAATCAGGAATAAGACAAGACTGTCTGTTTTCCCTACTCTTGTTCAATACCGCACTGGAGCTCTACACAAGTAGAGCAATTGGAGAAGTATTTCTCAACATGTGGGTCATGAACCATTGGATGGGTCACATATTAGATATTGTGCATCAGATATTTATAGTACAATTCATAACAATAGAAACATTACAGTTATGAACTAGCAATGAAATGACTTCATGGTTGGGGTTTGCCAGAGCATGAGGAACTGTATTAAATGGTCAAAGCAGTAGGAAACTTAAAAAGTTAATTAGGGAATTGAAGAAAATGAAAAGAATACACACAAGAAAGAAGTCAGTCAGCTGGGTGTGTTCGCTCACACCTTTAATCTTAGCACTCAGGCAGGCAGATCTCTGTGAGTTTTAGGCAAGCCTCTTCTACAAACTGAGTTTCATGACAACCACAGCTACACAGAGAAACCCTGTCTCAATAAATTAAAACAAAGCAAACAACACAAGAAGTCAAAATATCTTTATTTGAATATATCATTCTATATATAAGAGACTTTAAAGACTCTACTGGAAAACTCTTAGAACAGGTAAGAATCTTCAGTAAAGTGCCAGGAACAAAATGATTATCAAAACAAACCAGTAGCCCAACCACAACCATGCTGAGGAAGAATGATGGCAATAATACAAATCCACAACTGTCACCAAAAATAATACATTTCAAGAAACCTAAACATGGAACAATTTTAGGCTCCTCCTCCTACCCATGGTTTATGCGTCTGCACCACATTTTCATTATCCATCCATCAGTTGAAAGACATCTAGACTGCTTTCCTTTCCAGATACAGTGAATAGAGTTCCAATGAACATTGCTAAACAAGTGTGGTGGCTTGAAAGAAAATGGCCTCCATAGGCTCATAGGGAATGAAATTATTAGGAGGTGTGGCCTTGTTTTAGTAGGTATTGAGTTGTTGGAGGAAGTGTGTCACTATGGTGGACTTTGAGGTTTTGGAAGCTCAATCCAGGCCTAGTGGCTCACAATCGTTTCCTGCTGACTGAGCATCCAGATGTAGAAATCATAGCGCCATCTCCAGCACTATGTCTGCCTACATGCCAACATGCTTCTCACATGACAATAGTGGACTAAACCTCAGAAACTGTAAGCCAGACCCAATTAAATGTTTTCTTTGTAAGAGTTTCCTTGGGCATGGTGTCTCTTTACAGCAATAGAAATCCTAACTAAGACAGCAAGTATGTCTAGAGTAGAGTACTGATTCCTTCAGGTATATGCCAATGAGTGGTATGGCTGGGTCAGGTGGCAGATCTATATATTTTGGTAACTCTCCATACAGGTTTCCATTGTGCCTGCATCAGTTCGCAATCCTACCAATAGTGAATGGGGCTTTTTTCTGGAACCTGAAACCTCACCAGGATTTGATGTCAGTTATTTTCTAGGCCAGTGGGGCTCAGATACTGTGAAGGGAAAGGGGGGAGGATAGGGAAAGAACTTTAACTGAGGAGGAAGAAGGGTAATACAGAGAAAGATGAAGCAGAGATAAATAAAAGGATATTTAAAAAGGCCATAGGCAAATAGATTATTTCATAATCCTACTTGTAAATACGCATATCGTATGTAAGTGTGTAGATATTTTAAAATGGAGTTGTGCAACATAGTGTGGTAACACCCCTCACAAGAACCATAGACTTCCTAAGAAAAATTCTAGTGCCAGAAATTAGAAACCTCTCTTCCAGTTGTTAGTCAGTTGAGTCCAAGAAAGTCCCAAACAATAGAGGCTATTGTCCTTACCCCTGATTTCCCCCTTGAACTTGAAGTTAAGATACTGTTTCTAAAGACAGCACACATTTTAGGCACAAGACTTGGAGGAATTAATTACACTAGAACTGGCTCAGAAGCACCCTCCTTGGGGACTAACCCTCAGTATTGGAAGGTGTCATGAAAAATGCCAGGGGAGAAAAGCAATCAATAGTCAGAACCCACTATAAAGTTTACAAACTGCAACAATCACCAGCATGAGAAGGTAACCCGGGTGGACCAATAGTAGCACTTTTATCTTGGGAGTAACCAACAGCTTTCTAATTAAACTTAAGACCAACCAATAGGAAAAAATTCATGCCTGGTACTCAAACCTATCTAGATGTAAGGCCCAGAGGAGAGCCTACTACTGTCATTTTCTTAAACTAACATAGTTTGCTATTCTATTCTAAACACTTACCCTTATAACTAGAGATAAATATAGCCCTCAACCCTCATCAAAGAATCCTTTTTTCTGTCCTGTTTTGGGGGGGTTTGTTTTTGCAACACATGAAGAATATTAGAAGGATCCACAACTGGCCCAAATGCAGACAGCATGTGATTGTGGCATGTCCAATCCCAGTTTCTGTATCTTCAATGCAACCACTACACCCAAGGCTAGGGCATTATCTTGGAAAAGTAGACAAAAATTATAAAAACCAGAGAACCAGTACCATGCTGAAAGATAGTGTCTTCTAAAAATGACAGGGAAGGAGCACCCATGAACTCTCAATCCCTTGATGAATTTGAAGCAAATTAATTTCTTCTGTGCATACGTGGTTTTGCCTATACATATGTAAATAGTGCAACACATACATGGCTGGTGCTTACAGGGGCAAAAAAGTGTGGTGGATCTCCTGGAATTGGAATTACAAATGGCTGTGAACTGCCCAATTAGTGCTGGGAAAGGATTCTGGATTCTCTGCAAGAGCAGCAATTACTCTTAACCACTGAGCATCTCTCCAGTTCCATTAATAATTGTTTTTTATGTTTGTATGTATGTGGGACTGTGTATAGATGACAGACCACTAAAAAATGTCTCATGATAGGAGAAAAATGTGGCCCTTAAGGAAGAGATGTAGAAGAAAAAGAATCCATGTGATATGAAAGTGTAAGAAGTTATACTGAGTTGCAACAGAGCTAAGGCAAAAGTTGGGGATAGTAAGGGGAGTAAAGAAGGTGCTGAAAAGATGGTTAATAAACTAAGTACAAATGAAAATGCCACAAGAAATCCACCTATCTTATAGGCTAATATAACTAAGAATAGATTTTAATTTTAAATAACATAGGAATTGAAAAGGAAAAACTCCTTTTAATGGAGAATTGCCATATGACTAGGTAGTTATCCATAATAATTGATTCAAACAAATGATTGAATATTGATATTTGGAGAAGAGTTACGTATCATTGTCCCCAAGTGAAAAGACCCATCAACCAAAGACTAGGTAAATATTCATGGCATATCTGCACAATGACATATTATTTGGCAATAAGAACAATTATTTGTAAATACAACTATACAGACATACCTTGAAAACATGCTAATATATGGAAGCCAGCCATGAAGAGCTTATATTCACAGTATAAAGAATAGCAAAATCTGTGAGAAACATGAAGTAGGGTGAAATTGCCTGTGGTTGGTTGGAGGTGAGAGCATGTGTGAGTGGGCACAGGAATTCTTTGGGGAATAATAGGTTTTAAAATGTATTGTAGACTGCTTTGTATGATATTGAAATGCTAAGGCTATTAAGTATACTTATGTAAGTGAATATCACAGTTCTTAAGAATGATTGAATTGAACTTGAGAATACTGTATGGCCACTATTGCTTCTCATGTCAATCAAAACACAGAGAGTATATGCATCATTCTTCTTGGACTAATTGAAGCCTTTTGATTAGCAAGCAAAATGTGAGTGTTCAGTACAACAAGAGGAGGTAGCACTGTGTCTAAATCCTGAACATATCCTTAGATTCCACTTACTATTTCCACACATATAGACAAAACTTACTCATCTCTAAGAACCCAATAAAGGTAAACCAATAAGGAGAAATATTTCCTTGAGTTGAAAGTTTGTATTTCATATGTATAAAACTTCATCTAATTGATGACTGCCATGTTCTGGAAATTATCCTGAAGGAAAGAATTATAAATGCCACCTATGACCTTATGATCAATGGCAAACTCATACAACATAGAATTATAAAGTAAACTCACATATGTGGAGAGGGGTTGGATAAGGGTGGTAGTAGGTGCAAATAATGGTTTCATAGAGAAGTAAGAAGATAAAATGAATGAATAGGCATGGATACATGGACTGTTTTTCTTTTGTCTTTAGGAAGCATTAAATGCACCATCTGCTTTCTATATTGCTATACTTTTCATAAATTGGCACACATACAAAGTTGGCTGATGAATTTACATTTTTCAATAAGGTTGTATAACTGGCCTGCCCTAGGTCCTTTTTAAGGTAGTCTGTCATGTAGAATTGAGATGCTGTCCTTGGAAGCTTTCCCACCTTTCTAGTTTGTTTTTTTTCCCTATGGCCTCATCTGCTTAAAAACTACCATTGGATGAACTGGAGAGATGACTTGGCTAATAAAGCTAGGCTCATAACCAAAAATATGAAATACTATCGATGGCTTCTTGTACAGATTTTTGTTGTGTGGGACACTTCAAGTCATTAATAATCAGACAGTTCCAGATAACATGGCATGGTTTTCCAGTCACACTTCTTCACTGTCTCTCTAACACATTGAGTTCCAGGCAACAAAAGTCCAGTCCATTACCTGAGCATGCAATGAGATTACATCATTTCATGCTTGTTTTGCTCTTTGTTTTGTTGTTTTTTTTAATTGTTGATGTTGTTTAAATTCTACCTTCCCTTAAATGAAGGAAATAGTGATCAATGACCATAATTGTTCTCTACTAGAGATCTCTGATGCAAATTGGTAATAGAAATGATCTGGGTTTAATTACTATGGCTTTAATGAGTTACACAGCATCTGGACTCCTCTGGGAAGGAGAGCTGCTAAGGCCAAGGGATGGCAGCAGGGGGATGTGAGTAGGGTTAGTGCATGTAGGTGATGAGTACAGAGGCTTCTATTCCTATACCATATCTGCAAATAAAATAAAGGTGAGCAGGATCCAGAACCACAAACTGATTCAGCTCACCAGGCCTGGGTATGTTCAGGAAATAAGCAGGTGTCTTGCAGTGAATGCACATGATTTCTGGTGTTATACAAGACAGTTTTTCAGGTATGACAACATTCCTCTTTTCTCTGTCTCCCAACTCTTCACTACACTGCACAAGTATTTGTTTCATGGTCATCATGTAACCACTTTTATATGAATGGGCTCATTACAGTTACTCATTATGCATTTTTTCTCTCAATGTCCTAGCATTTCAACACAAGAGCAGCCCTGTGAGGTGGAGTTCAGTGCTGTCTGCTGAAGGGTTGTTCACTACACTTTCACCTGTGAGGTCTTAACAACTTCTGAACTAGCATCCTCCTCAAGGTGATGATTAATTTTAATTGTAACATTTCTGTTTTACCGGTATTGTACATGATCACTCCTACGTGCAATCCATCAAGAGTTAATATCTAGGTGTTCGTGTAAATTTACAATGATGAATACTCAATCAAAGTCAGTGAGTCTACAGAATCTAAAATTATATGCAGGTATATCGAATATTAGAAATATAAGTCTTGTGATTATTATGTGCTATTTCATTTTATAACTGTGGGCTTTTAATATCCCTGACCTTTTCACACATGCCTACATAACACTAAAGTAATGTTCATTTACAGGAGAAGCAAAAAGTGGGCATGGTGACACATACTTGTCATCCCAGGACTTGCGATGCAGAGGCAGGAGCATTGTATGTTGAGGACAATCTTGGATACCTAAGGAGAGAATCTATTTAAATAGTGTATGATTTTTTCCTACATGTTTTCCCATCTATACTGCTAATTCGCAATGTCTAAGTGTGTAAAGTTTGAATTCAGCTACATAAACCATGTAAATCTGTGAAGGTGCAGGCAGCCAGACTTGATTGCAGCGTTTCAGAGAAACTTACTCAGTTTCTCCTGTTCTGTCAACTTTGAGACATGTGATAGATTTAGTGACCAGTGTTGTTCAGAATCACAGGACAACATGTTTGTGTGTGTGTGTGTGTGTGTGTGTGTGTGTGTGTGTCCATGTGACTAAGCTATAGACTAGATAATTAGAGGTTCTGGCTTTAGTTGGAGATTAAGCATGATCATAAACAGCCAGATGTAATAAAAACATAAGTCACCTTTCCTGCAATTAGTTTACAACTGATGGAATGATAACTTAAAGCAGAGATCAAAATATTAAGTGCATGAGATATATATAGAATAGAGAATATGACTGGATATCTCACTTAGTATAGAGAGAAAGAATAAATTCACCCGGGTATGAGAAAAGCAATATGGCTAACATAAGTGTGGGGATGAACCAGATGAAGATGAAACACAAGGGAGGAAGTGATAGGCTAGAGAAGGAACCACTCTAAAATGTGAGAGGTGAAGAGATTCACTTCAGCATTGAATGATGAGAGAAAAGCATGTGAGACCATATGGAATGTAACACTGGCACCTGTGACATAAGGAAACAGCATTTGTCTCCCTGATAGCGACTTCATCCTTGTATGCAGAGAAACAGTGGTAATATGAAAAGTAAATCAGAAATGATATGAAGGAACACCTCTGTTAGAATGCCACAATGTAAATGTACCATGCTGAAGGAGAAGAGAAGAGCCAGGAGACATGAAAACATGGACATGAACTGAGTCTACTTCTGTATTCCAGTAAAGACAAGATGGGTATAATACCTCATATATGGGTATTATATCACAGAAAAGAGTGGATGAAACAGGAGGAGAATGAAGGAGAGATTCTGGATAATGTGTGACAGAAGTTTAATAAGAAAAACATGAATGGACCTAAATTCACATAGTTCTGGCTCAAACCCGAATTTCTTTTGTTATACTATATTTGGTGAACTGCAGAGGTTGAATGCTTTAGGAGACAATAAAGTGAATATGTGAATTTCACTTGGGGCTTTTGAACTTCTGATGCCTGTCATACACGCAATGGAAGGAAGGAAGATGATTACTTAACTGTGGAGCAAAAATCTGGTACAAGGACATGCAGATCTGAGTTAGAAATGGTAATCTAAGGCATTGGAATATGGAAGATTTCCCTGAAATTTATATAAAATTATGATGATAAAGTTTATACAAATTCTTTAAAAACATCAATATACAAAATAGCAGAGCAAATTACAAATGAGCAAATGATAGTGCCTCAGGATGAGCAGGTAGCAGGAGAGGAAAACATTAGTCCATTTTGTATGTCAGTATATATGGCATAGATAAAATTGTCTAGGAACAGAAGGAAGATTGAAACCTATAAAAGAGAAGTTGAGAAAAATCATTAATGATTGTAATAACTATAGACATTTGGAGTTTGAGATTATAATTACTATGATGACTGTCAGATCCATTGTTGTAGAATATATATTCTAGATATATGTTCATTTTTATTTTAAACTTAAAGCACCCTGGTATTTTCTACTTAGGATATTGGAAAGGAAGAACAATAATGAAAAACCAAACTGTCTTCTCCCAGTTCCTCCTGCTGGGCCTACCCATCCCACCAGAGTACCAGCACCTGTTCTATGCCTTGTTCCTGGCAATGTACCTCACAACTATCCTGGGAAACGTTTTTATCATTATCCTTAGCCTGCTAGATTCCCATCTCCACACACCTATGTACTTCTTTCTCAGCAACTTGTCCTTCTCTGACCTCTGCTTTTCCTCTGTCACGATGCCCAAGTTGCTGCAGAACATGCAGAGCCAGGACCCATCCATCACATATGTGGAGTGTCTGACACAAATGTACTTCTATCTGTTCTTTGGAGGCCTGGATATCTTCCTTCTTTTGGCCATGGCCTATGACCGATATGTGGCCATCTGCTTCCCCCTTCAATATTCCAGCATCATGAGCCCAAATCTCTGTTTGTGTCTAGTGTTGCTGTCCTGGGTACTCACCATGATGTACTCAATGTTGCACACCCTACTCTTAGATAGATTATCATTTTGTAAAGACCACTTGATCCCCCACTTTTTCTGTGAGATATCAGCCCTGCTCAAGTTAGTCTGCTCTGACATTTATATTAATGAATTAATGATATTTATCTTGGGAGGACTTGTTAGTGTCATACCATTTTTACTCATCATTGTGTCTTATATACAAATTGTTTCCTCCATATTAATGGTTTCTTCTACTCGGGTTATTTACAAGGTCTTCTCCACCTGTGGCTCCCACCTGTCTGTGGTCTCATTGTTCTATGGGACAATTATTGGTCTCTACTTGTGTCCATCAGCTAATAACTCTACAGTGAAGGAAACTGCCATGGCCATGATGTATGCTGTGGTGACTCCCATGCTGAACCCCTTCATCTACACCCTGAGGAACAGAGACATGAAAGAAGCCCTGAAAAGAGTCCTTTGCAAGAAGAAAATCGCTTTATAATGGCAGCACTGGGAATTTTACTTAAATTTATCTAATTACTATATTGATATTAAAATTACAAAATATATCCCTATAATGGGAAACAAGAACATAGTACATAATATTTGTAAAACAAGAACATACTACATAGTGTCTCCATTTGCAAAAGGAGTTTTGCAAAGTAGTTTAATTAGGGAAAAGGACCTTAGTGACTGGGCAATGCCATCCTCTGCCTTGCACAGGTGACTCTAGAAAAGCATTAGGTAGGAGCACTGTTTTATCAGATATCCATTCCTTACATATTTTATTGAAAATAGATTCTCCTCTCACCCAATACACCCCAACCACAGTTTCCCCACTCCTCACTCTTCCTGTCTCCCCATACTGCCCTCTCCCCCATATCTACTTCCTCTCCATTTCCTCTTCAGAAAAGAGCAAGCCTCCAAGAGATGACAGCCTAACAGGAAAAAAAGATGCCATAGTACAAGATAAAAGCCCTCATATCAAGTCTGTACAAGAAATCATTCTGGAAGATGTGAATCTCAAGAACAGCAAGTCAGAGATAGATGCATTCCCACTGTTAGGAGTCCCAAAAGAAACCTACCAAGCAATCAAACAAACAACAGGAAAATGTGGAACAAGCTAACAGCCCTAACAGACTCAGAGGACCTGGTACAGAGCCATAGAGCTCCCGTGCTTCCCATTTCAGTCTCTGTGACCCATGTGAAGCCTACTTAACTGATTTTCTGGGTCATGTTCTTCTTGTATCCTTCAACTCCTCTGATTTCTACCATTTTTCCTCCCCCTTTTGTTGGGTTCTTTGATCTTTGAGGGGAGAGACTGCTGGAGACCTCCAATTTAGACTGACTCTCTCTCTTTCTCTCTCCCTCCCTCTCTCCTTCTCTCTCTCTCTCCATAATATCTGGCTTTTATAATATCAGTTTCTGCAACTGCTCCAATCAGCTTCCCAATGAATCCTCTCTAATGACGAGTGGACAAGGCACTGATTTATAATTATAGCAGAATATCTTACAAATCATTTCAGTGATTTTTTTTTTTTGCCCCTTGTTGTTGGTAATACTCTAGGTCTCTGGGCAATCCAATACCTGGTTCCTGACCATTCAGCCAGTATAGGGCATCACTTCCCTCTTGGAGAGTGGGCATCAAGTTAGACCAAACAGTGGTTCACAGCTCCGACAAGTTCTGTACCACCATTGCCCCAGCACATCATGCAAGCAGGACAAATTGTAAGTGGTGGGTTTTGTGTGTGGGCTAGTGTCCAGATTTCTCTTTCTGAAGCCTACGAGTACTTTCCTGTGCCAAAGAGACTAGAATGTTGGAGTGAAGGCTCCAAGCCCACACCAGTTCAACCTCTTTATATTCAATGTGATGTGTCGGTGTTTTCCTCAGCAATGGGGGCCTGCTGTCAGCTATCAGAGGGCTAACTTCTGCCCTAGCATCAGCCTAGGTTGTTTAAGGATCTCTATGGGAACTCCTAGGCCAACAATTCAACCCAATATAATAAAATCCCACCACTAAGAGCCTCACTTGGCTAGAAAAAAAAATGACTATTTCAGACTGTATCTCTCATTACCAGGAGTCCACACTAGGATCATGATCATAGATTCCAGGAAGTTTCCACTACATTGTTTTAACACTGCTCCCAAAATCCCCCCAATCCAATTCCAGCTGCCTCTCCTCACATTCTCCCTCCATCATTTCTCCTCCACCTGAACCCACACACTCCTATACCCACATGTCCCCAGTCTAACCTCTGAATTCATTTTATTCCTCCTTCCCAAGGAGATCTATGTTTCCTCTCCATAGCCCTTCTCTTCTCATAACCTCTCTGGGTCTGGGCATTTTGGTTTGATTATCATTCACTTAACAGCTAATATCCATTTATAAGTCAATGTATATCATATTCGTCTTTATGGGTCTGAGGTACCCATAAGGTGAATTTCTCTAGGTCCAACCAATTGCATGCAAATTTCATGATGTTGTGGGTATTTTGTTTTGTTTTGTTTTAACAGTTGAGTAATACTCCACTGTATTTCTGCATTTCCTTTATCCATTGTTTAGTTGAGGGACATCTAGGTTGTTTCCAGTTCCTGACTATTATAAATGAAGTCACAATAAATATACTTGAGCAGGTTTTTTTGTGGCAAGATGGAGCATCTTTTGAGTATATGCCCAAGAGTGGTATAGCTGGGTCTGAGGTAGACTAATTACTAATTTTCCCAAGATTTGATTATTTTACCCAAATTTCTATATTGACTTCAGTATAATATTTAAATAGGAATAAATGATATACCATAATCCTAGGTTGATTGTCTGTTGCATCCAAATTTCTCAAACACAGAATTAGAGAAATCTTGCTAGTACACAACTGAAAGCTGCACCACTACTGAATAGAATCAAAGCATTGGTAAATTCTATATACACTACTAGTAAATTACTTGTAAATTCTATATAAATAGTTCATTATTTCACATAATAATTGTAACAAGATGGCTTTTATTGGTATATTATACACTCTAACTTATTTTACTGTATGTAATTTTGCTATTTTCCTTCCACCAAGAAAATATTTGAGGGTCTAAAATGTTTTAAAATTAACAAATAGAAATTATAAAAAGAAGAGGATATAGAAACTCTAATAATGATAACTGATTTAAAAATATATAAGATAAATTAAAATTGTTTGGATTTCTTCCACTCACTAATGTATCAAGACTATTTAGAGCTTGACATTGATCAAGGAAATCCTGATAAAATGGTAGAGCACTGTCTGCTTATTATTCACTCATAAGCTCAAGATTTAATTCCCTATGGTTGTCTTCTAAATGTAGACTTAAAATATTTCTAATTATGTTAAAAAACATCTCTGTCCAATCTGTACATATAGCCCTTTGGACTGAGAAAAGAATGTTCATGCCTTTTAACCCAAAGCTATAGCGTTTACTAGGTCTCAAAGACATGTGTCTACTCCTGCGTTCTTACAGACACCTGTTAACTCCTTTTAAAAAATATCGATTTTAATATAATGGTAATACTAATCTACATCCTTTTATAAACTAAAACTCAAGTAAGTTTCAATAAATTAAGGAAATCATAGGATTTAGATCCACTTGCCACAGATTGAACAGATTCCAGAAAAGTACAATCACTTGTTCTTGAAAATGGGATTTTTTTCCCTTGGTCTTGGGATTCCTTACCTTTCCAAAATACTAGACAATTTTAACTTCTGCCCCTAGTCTATATTTATTTCAACAGATTTTCCCTTGGCTGACAGACTCAATACAGGGATGGACTACAAACTGCTGAGCTCTGGACTTCCTGAAAGCTGATGTGAACCAGTCCAGTCAATATTTTCATTCTCTGTCTTTCAGCTAGCTAGGCTAATCAGATGCTTCTGATAAGCACCTCATTGGACTAGCCTTGGACTAGCACTTCAGCATTCCTGGGCCTAATGACAATGTCCTTATGTCAGCTGGATGCAGTCACCTGGCTGGTTTTTCTTATAAAAAGCCTGCCTTGGAAACAGACCAATATCACAGTTAGGCTCTGAGACTTCTATAAACCTGATCATGCTGGTCATGATCAGTTTGGGGTATTCATTAAATAAACCATCAATATCTAACTGAGACCAGTATCTGAGTCATTTGTGTGGATATTCTTGGACTATAACAGCAATCTACAGTCAAACATTCTAACATGGAATTAAGAGACAATTGGTTTTAAGAAAACCCATTTTTCAATTCATGCCATTAAAACAAGTATGCCCTTGGTAAAATATCATTCGGTAATATTAGTTTTTATTTTTACTTTTTGTTCCTTATCAAATGGAAGGGATTTGTTAGATTTCATAGCTTAATTTGGACTGAATGACCAAGCTGTCTGATGAGCTATCACTTCTTCTTATTCAGGAGGTCTCTCCTGTTCAAATCTAATCTTCATCAATTTTGATGGTATCCACAGCTTTTCTTCTGTGGAAACAATGAGAAAAACCTCTTCCCCAATGTAACACATATCACAGTGTCCATTATGAGGTCAAGACAGCTTTAAAATATACAGGCTGATTTAATTCATGAGTTTTTTTTCAATTATCCAACCTCTCACCACAGATGTTGTTCCTCTCTCATCAGGTTTCTAAAAATTTACAGTTACTAAACCACTGTGTAATCTATCTCTGGGGGGTCTTTATTACCCCTTTTTGTTTATTAAGCATGTCTTTTAAAGTGCAATCAGATCACTCTATAATTTCTTGTCCTGCAGGATTGTGTTTCATACCTGTAATAAGATTTAAGTTGTAATATGCAAAAATGTTTCATTTTACTAGAGACATTTGCTGGAGTATTGTCAGTCTTAATTTGTACAGCTATCACCATAATAGTCAAAATTTCTAATAAATGTGTAATTACAAAATCAGCCTTTTCAAAATTTAATGCAGTTGCCCATTGAAACTGTGAATATCACATACTTTAATTTTCCAAACTCTGCAAAATGAAACACATCCATTTACCAAATTTCATATATTTGGGTACCTTTTGGGTTACTTCTTGCGAGTAATTGGATTTGATTACACAAAGAACAAACTGGACATTGCCTTATAATTTCTTTGACTTGTTGCCAAATTATTAAAAAATGAACTAAAGATACTTTTACAACAACCTTGGGCTGCCCCTCTTCAGTTTCATCCTACAGTGGCATGGTAGATTCTTGTCTAAATTCCTCTGTCTATCTATGTGTGAGTATTTTTCTCATTTTTATTTATAAGTATCTCTAATTTTTCTTTTAAGGCTTATATCTTATCAATTCACTTTTTATATTTTTCTTTTGCCTGTATCTTTAAAACATTTTTCTTTAAGAGGGTACAGAAAGCCATTATGGCTATTAAGGATAAAAAGGGAATCACCAGAATGATAATAATTATAATCAGTATTGAGCCAATTGCAGTTAAATCATTTAGCTTTTCTTTTTCTGCTTTTATTTTCAAGCCATCTACAGTAGTACTATACAGGGTTCTATTGCTTGAATTATGGTGTTTCTCACCCTTAACTCTTTCCTTGAGGACTTCCCAGGTGACTTACCAAATCTTATAAGACTTCTTAGTTTGTTGACAGTTGGCATGATTTCTCTGTCCATGGGGTCATGTGACACATTGGAACACCAAATGTTGTTTTTTTTTAACTTGAAAAAATAAATTAAAAAAAATCTCAATCGTTGATTTCACCAATAAAGCTTTGGTAGTCAGAAGCTGGGGAGAAAGCCTACTAGCTCAGAGAGGCAAAGATATCACACAACTGACCTTCCTACTCAGCTGACACCCAAAAAAGTCCATTCTCCTTCATAAAAACCTTCAAACTCAATGTCCTTCCTTTTTTATTTCCTGTGTGTCTTTCTATCCATCCTCCTGACTTTGGTCATTCTCTATGGTATTTTCACTCACTGGTTGTTTGCTCTGCATCTTTATTTAATCTTGTTTCCAATAAACAGAAAGCTCTTGGATTGAATGTGTGCTCTAATGCCGAGCCATGGGGGGTTCATAATGTGATCATCTGTCCTGCAACAATACTTTCCTCGTGGCTCAGAAAGATTTGTGGAAGAGGAAGAGTTGTAAGCATCAGTGAGGACAGAAGACTCCAAGGAAGTGCTGCTTTTCTGACACAACAGGACTGCTGCACATATGAACTCCCAGAGACTGTGGCTACACGCTCAGGGCCTGCACAAGTCCAGGCTGGAGTCCCAGCACTGAGAAGGGGAACTGGACATGCTCTCCTATCCTTAACCCAGAAGCTACCTCCAATTGACCACACAAAAAGGAAAGATTCATTTTCTCCAATAGAGTCTCACTGAGTATACACACCACACTAAGGAGTAGACCCCCATGCCCAGCTGGAGGCAGCCCACTCAAACACAGTAATAATTTTTTTGGAGTTGTGTGTGTGTGTGTGTGTGTGTGTGTGTGTGTGTGTGTGTGTGTGTCTGTCTGTCTGTCTGTCTAATTTTGCTTTTCTGGACATTGTTTATATTACTGGTCTTTTGCTTATATTTTATGTTTCTGATTTTTGTTTCCATGGGTTTTATGTATGTAATTGTATGTGTGCTTTGTGTACTCTCTTTGTTTTCTTTTTTTGGCAGTGTGTAGGAGGAATAAGGTCTGCCATCGAGCAGAAACAAGGCCTGCTGTTAAATAAGGCATGCATGGCTGGGCTTCCACATGTAGCTGACCTGAGAGACCTGCCCAGGCATGCCTGGCCTGAGACCTGCCTGGAGATTGATGCCACACACAGGGTAGTGAGACAGGAGCCCATGAGGAAGAGCAGAAGCAGCCTGCAGTTCAGGAGCCAATGGGACTCTGGGTGGAGGTTATAAAGGGAAATCCCTCTTTTTTAAATAAATGAGTCTGCTTTTGCCTTTTACTGGACTCCTGGAATCTGGGTCTTGATTTTGTGCCAGCTCATCACCACCGCCAACAGTCCTGGGCATGGACCCCGACACCATCTGGCCCCAATGTGGTTTCTTTATCCATGTGGGCATGGGTTTTGACTACACCTGGGTCAGAATCTGTTTTTTCATCACAACTGCTGGGGTTTTTTTTTTGGGGGGGTGGCCTCAATTTTCCATTGAACAGTGGTAGTCTCCTTGCTTGTCAATCGTCCATTCCCCAGAACTCTTCCTGGTGTTCGACACACCGCATGCCCCCTTCGGCAGTTTCTTGGAGAGCTGGCTCCTCAAGGTGGTCTATGTTATATGTTCTTTTCCCCTGCGAGCAGTAAGTGCAGGGGGTCCTCTCCTTTTCCCTTTCATTGGTCTGTTGGTTTGTCTCACCTGGAAGGGAATGTTCCTATTTCTTTGTTTGAATTTTAGTTATATGTACTTGATTTTCCCTTTATCAGGAGATAGAAAGGATATTTTTCTGGTTCAGCATTGCTAAAATGTGAGAGATTTTTAAGGATTTTAGTCATATTTGGAATATCACTACAGTCCAGAGTTGTTCTCTGAGTTACAGTTACTGTTACCTGAGATTTAAGTGAAATCTTTAAGCAGGGCCGTGGCAATACACACCCTTAATCCCAACATTCCAGAGCTATTGGTTTTTCGTGCTGGGAAGACAGGCTCAATTATACTTTCCAGTTTGCCATCATCTCCACACAAGGGCTGACACCTCAGGAGATGGAACCATCGATTTCACCCCCCACTCCCTCAAGGGCCTTTCGTATGCCGGAGACACTGTCTAGGTATATGGCCTTGGTGTACTGAGCCATGGGAGTCCCCCACTGAGCACAGGATTCTCTGTCTGATACATGGCTTTCTTTTCTCTTTGTTTTGTCACTTTCCTTTGTTTGTTTATGCACGCTTTCTAATCATGGGCAATCTCCTATCTCATTGTAAGAAACCCCAAATTCATTCAGGCTCTGAAGTCTCTTTTGGTGACACAAGGCCTTAAAATTAAATCAGGAGATATTGAGGTCTTTTGGAACTAGGCTGCCGTCCTTGCCCCATGGGTCTTGCCCAAGAACATGTGGGACACTGACCTATGGATGCAGATTCTCTTCTTGGCTAGAAAGAGGGAGGTACAAACAGGCATTACCCCGTCCATCCCTTTTGTCCATATTCTTTTAGGCATCATTGGCAGTCTTAAGTCTTCCTCTCCTGAGGAAGTGATTGCTGCCCATAATAAACATTGCCATGACCAGGGCATGATCAATCTGTCCATATCATCCCCTCCCTATGGTGGAAACTGACCAAAAGATTATTCAGAGGAGGGTAGCACTTCTGCTCCCACCCCTATAAAGATACCCGATCACCAGGGACCTCCCCCATCCCTTGCCAACTGCCAGTCACCCTGCAATACCCATGGAGTGAACTCTGTGCCCCTGCGGCAGAATGGTCTATCATCCAGGCTTCACCTCCCCCTTTTCATGCCCCACCGTCTACTTCCCCATTACTTCCTTCTGCTACCCATTTTCCCCCTCTGGGCAATGGGACCTGAGGGGAGGCATTCCAGGTTAATGTTGGCCCAGATGCCGCTAATTGGTCATGGGTCCCCACCCCCTTGGCTGACCTAGCACTTTTCAGAAAAGCTACCAATAAGGCAGGACCTAACTCTCCCTATTTTGAGCAAGTTCTGAGTCAATGGTCAATGCAATTACAGACCCACTATGACTGGGATAGTCTCCTCAAAGCAGTCCTAGAGCCTGCTGATGGTCTACTTATGATGACCAGGCAGAAGCACAAGCTCGTCTCAATCTCCAATATGGCCTTAATGTTACCCTGGAGATGGTGACTGGACATGGCAACTTTATTGACCCCATCTCCCAAGCATATTGGACTGTATGCTTACTATCAACAGGTCTCTGATCTGGCCTTTAGAGCCCTCAAAGCATGCACCCCTAGTGACCCATCCGCCTACTTTCATAATCTGGTTCAACAATCAGGAGAGTCATTTACCGACTTCCTCACCAGAGTCACTGAGGCAGTGGAATGTAGGTTGGATCCAGGTCCCACCTGGGACATGATGATCAAGCAGTTAACTTGGGAGGGGCTTAATTCTCCAACTCAAAATGCTGTGGCAGCAATCCACAATGATGGTATCTACAGGTACTTGCTACTAGAGGCCTTGATCCTGGGGCGGGACCTATTGCTGCCCTAACAGCCTCAATTGAGGCTTTAGTCACTGGTAGGGTACACTCTGACACCCGCCCACAGCAGGCTAGACCCCCTGATCGAAAGATAAGGAGAACCCATGAACTCTCAACACATCTGTGAATTTGGAAAAATATTAAAACTTTCATGTTCATAAATGGTTTTGGCTATACATATATAAATAGTACAACACATGCATGCTTGTGCCCATAGAGGCCATAAAGGGGTGTTGGACCTCCTGGGATTAAAAATGACTGTGAACTGCCCAATTAGTGCTGGAAAAGGAATCTGAATCCTCTGCAAGAGCAGCAAGTACTCTTAAGTACTGAGCATCTCTCTAACCTCATTAATAATGTGTGTGTATGTGTGTATGATTGTGTATAGATGACAGACACTAAAAAATGACTTGTGAGAGGGGAAAAATGGAGACCTTGTGGGAAAGATGTAGAAGGAAAAAAGAATACATGTGGTATGAAAGTGTAAGAGGTAATGCTGAGTTGCACCAGGGTTAAGGCAGAAGTTTTGGCAGAAAGGTGTGGTAAAGAAGGCATTGAGCATATGGTTAGAAAACTAAGTGTAAGTGGAAATGAATGCTATAAGGATTCCAACTACCTTGTAGTCTAATATAACTAAGAAAGCTTTTAATTTAAAATACAGTAAAAATTAAAAAGGAAAAAAAAACTTTTTCATGGAGAATTACCATATGACTAGTTACCTACCTATAATTGATTCAAACAAATGACTGTATGTTGACATTCAGAGAAGTGGTACTTATCAGTGTCCCAAAGTGGAAAGACTTTGAACCAATGACTATGTAAATAACCATGACATATCTGTACAATGACATTATTTGGTAACAAAAAGTCAATTATTCATACATACAACTACACAGACATAAACTGAACACATGCTAATTGACAGAAGCCAGCCATGAAAAACTTATATTCACATGAAGTACCAAGAATAGGAAAATCACTGAGAGCATAAAGTAGAGTGGAAGTGTCAGTGGATGGTTGGAGGTGAGAGTGTGTGTGAATGGACACAGAAATTCTTTGGGGGATAACGGGCTCAAAAATGCATTGTAGACTGCTTTGTATGACACTGAAATTGCTAAGGCTATTTAATTATATTTATGTAAGTGAATATCACACTTCTTATGGATGACCAAATTGGAACTTGAGAATATCATGATTCCTCACCAAAGCACAAGGATGTTTCCTCGTCTATGTTCATAGCAGCCTTATTTGTAATAGCCAGAAACTGGAAACAACCCAGATGTCCCTCAACCGAGGAATGGATAAAAAAAAAAAAAAAAAAAAAAAACTTTGGTACATCTACATAACAGAATACTACTCAGCTATCAGAAAGAACGAAATCATGCAATTTGAAACCAAATGGATGGAACTAGAGAAGCTCATTCTGAGTGAGCTAACCCAGACTCAGAAGGATGCACAAGGCATCTATTCACTTATATTCGGATTTTAGCCATATAGTACAGGATAACTATACTACAACCAATGCACAAAAGGGAACATGAACATAAACTTTTTTCCTGTCCATGAGACACTTTGCCCTAGTGGTGCTGCCTTGTAGGCCCCCAGTGTATGAGGAGGCTCTTGGCCCTCATATGTCTGCTGAACTGGGCGGGGGACTGTTATGTAGGGACACTCCACTCCAGAGGAGTGGGATGAAAGGAATAAGGGGTGGAGGGTGGGAGGGTTGGACTGGGAGGGGTGGAAAGAGGACACTGTGATGGAGATGTAACTTGAAGTAATAAATATTTTTTTAAGTCCTGGTCATTGCCTGAACATGCAATGCTTATACATCTTTTCATGCTTGTATTGCTCTCTATTTCTTTGGGTTTTTTTTTTTTGGTTGTTATTGTTTAAGTTCTATCTTCCTGTAAGTGAAGGTGGTGATCAGTGAGTATAATTGGTCTCCACTAGAGATCCCTGAGGTGAATTGGTCCTAGAAAGTTCCTGGGTAATTACTATATGTTTAAGGAGCTACACAACATCTGTACTCCTCTGAGATGCAGGGCTGCTAAGGACAAGGGATGGCAGCAGGGAGATGTGAGTAGGGATGGTGCAGATATCTGACAAGTACAGAGGCTGCTATTCCTATATCTGCAAATACTCTGACACAGCTCAGCAGGGCTGGGTACATCCATGAAAATAAGCAGGTGCCTTGCTCTGAATACACATGAATTTCTGGTGTCATGTAGGACAGTTTTTCAGGTATGATAACATTCTGCTTTTCTATGTCTCTATCTCCCAGTCCTTCACCATACTGTACAAGTATTTGTTTCATGGTCATCTTGTAAACCCTTTCATATGGATGAGATCATTACAATTACTCATTATGTGTTTTTTTCTCTCAATATCCTACCATGTCAACACAAGACCTGCCTTGTGAGTTAAGTTCAGTGCTGTCGTGCTGAAGGGTTGTTTGCTATACTTTTACCTGTGGGGTCTTAACAAACTCTTAATTAGTGTCCTACCCAAGATGATAATCAAGTTTATTTGTACAAGTTCACAAATTTTTGTTTTACTTGTATTGTATGTGATTGCTCCTAAGTGCAGTCCATCAAGGGTGATATTAGTATCATCTACATGTTCATTTAAATTTATAATGTAATTACTTAATCAAAGTCAGTGATTCTACAGAATCTAAAATGATATTCAGTTGTATCAAATGTCAAAACATGTCTCAATTGATTTTTATGTGCTGTTTCATTTGAAAACTGTGGGTTTATCATCTAAAGAAGGTATAAAGAAGTAAAGAATTACCCCATCAGTGGGAACAACTGATGGTGATTTCTCTGGGTTCTGATCTTTTGCACATACGTCAACATAACACAAAGGTACTGTTCATTTATAGGAGAAACAGAAACTGGACATGGTGGCACATGCCTGCTCCCAGTGCTCATGACAGAGGCAGCAGTGATATATAAGTAAAGCTCTGAAGTTCAGCTTCTGTCTACGAACTTCTTAGGACATTTAAATAGCTGAGCAAGAAGGACTGAACATCAAATGATATTATTAACATTTTTAACCATTTTCCATTCTTATTTGGGCCCCAAACAGGTTTACTACGTCCCAAATCAGCAGGAAGTCATTTTAAGAGAGCGACATCCCATCCCCAGAAGGTGGGGAGGGTGTTTTCTCCCCTTTAGTCATTTGATGGATAATAGAAAATCTTGATATTTAGGGGAAGAGATTATTCTCTCCTTTTCTTTTCTATATCCTTCTTTCTTTCCTATGTAGGAGTGAACAGACTCAAGAAAAAAATGGGACATAGACATAATATAGGAAAGATCAAGAAAAAGGGACAGATTATTGAATATGCCCTTATACCTTTGTATATTGATACAAAATTAATATTATATTTGGCTAAATTGGTATTGATCTTTGTATATTAATGCAAAATTAAGATTGTATTAGGCTACATCGGTATTGATTTTTGTATATTGATACAAAATTAAGATTATATTTGGCCACAATGGTATTGACCCTTGTATATTGATGCAAAATTAAGATTATACTTGGCCACATTGGTATTGATCTTTGTATATTGATACAAAATTAAAGGTAATGCCTTTTAAAGGTATTGTACCTAGTAATGCTTAAAAATGAAATGTGAGGTTTTGGCCTTTTGCTACCAACTGTCATAAACTGTTTAGGATAATTAAGAAATGCAAACTAATAGTCATTCAAGCTTGTCATTTTGTTAGGTACTAGGACAGTCTATCACAGGAGAGTATCTTTTCAAATGGTGCATGATTCTTTTCCTACATGGTTCCCCTCTGTAATGCTGATCCACAATGTCTAAGTGTGCAAGCTTTGAGTTCAGAGGCATTAAGTCATGAAAATCTGTGAAGTTGCAAGCAGCCAGACTTGGTTGTAGCATTTCAGAAAAACTTACTTAGATCTCTTGATGCTTCTCCTGTTCTGTCAACTTTCAACATATGATAGGTTCAGAAGCCAGTGTTGTCCACAATCACAGGTTAACATAACATTCTTATGTGTGTGTGTGTGTGTGTGTGTGTGTGTGTGTGTGTGTGCACATAACTACAATATAGACTAGATCATGACCACTGCTGAACTTAGCTGGAGATTAAGAAGGATTGTAAACAGCCAAGCAGAATTAAGGCATATGTGATCATTCCTGCATATAGTTTACAATTGATGGGAAGATAGCTTAAAGAATTGATCAAAGTATTAAGTGCATGGGAAATGTATAGGATGCTAGGAAGCATGACTGGATGTCAAACTTATTATATAGAGACAGAATAAATTTACCTGAATTTGTGAAAAGCAATATGCCTGACATATGAGTGAGGATGAACCAGGTGAAGGGAAAACAGAGTGGAGGAAGTGATAGGCAAAAGGAGGAACTCCAAAATGTGGAAAGTGAAGAGATTCACCTCAGCATTGAATGATGAGATAAAAAACATCTGAGACCATATGGGATGTAACACTGGCACGTGTGAGATAAGGAAACAGCATTTGTGCCCCTGAAAGGAGTGCTTTGTCCCTATCCTCAAAGCAACAGTGGCAATTTGAAAAATGAATCAGAGAAGATATGAAGGAACTCCACTGTTAGAATGTCACAGTATAAATGAAACATATTGAAGAAGAGAAGGGTCAGGGGACATGAGAACATGGATATGAGCTGAGTCTGTTTCTGTATTTCAGTAAAGACAAGCTGTGATCCTCATATATTGATATAATCTCACAGAAAGGAATGGATGAAAAAGGTGGAGAATGGAGGGGGAACTCTGGATAATATAGGACAGCATCAATGTTAGAAAAAAAGTAATGGATCTAAATTCACATAGTTCTGACTCTAACCTAAATTTCTTTTGTTATATTATGGTTGACTAGAGATTTAGAAGAAACAGGAATGCTTCAGGAGACAATAAAGTGAAGATATGAATTTCACTTGGGGCTTTTGAAAAGAAGATTAGTTAACAATGGAGCAGATGTTACCAAGTTACCTGTATGTTACCAAGACATACAGGTCTAAGTTTGAAGTGGTAATCTAACGCATTGGAGTATGTGAGTTTTTCTTGAAATTTATATGCAATTATGATGATAACGTTTATACAAATTCTTTAAGAACACCAATATAAAAAATAGCATAGAGCAAAATTCAGATGATCAAACAACAGTTCTTCAGGATGAGAAGGTAGCAGGTGAGCATTAGTTCATTCATTTTGTGTCTTGGTAGAAGGGCATAGATAATACTATCTAGGCAAGGAATGAAGATTAAAATCTGTTTAAGAGAAGTTGAGAAAAATTACTATTAATAAGTGTAATGATTATAGACATTTTGAAGTTTGAGATTATAATTGCTGTGATAACTGTCAGTTCCATTGTTGTAGAATATATATCCTAGATATATGTTTATTTTACTTTAAATTTAAAGATATCCTGATATTTTCTCATTAGGATACTGGAGAGGAAGAATGACAATGATCAACCAAACTGTCATCTCCCAGTTTCTCCTCCTGGGCCTGCCTATCCCTCCAGAGCACCAGCTCCTGTTCTATGCCCTGTTCCTGGCCATGTACTTCACCACTGTCCTGGGGAATGTCCTCATCATCATCCTCAGTCTACTGGATTCCCATCTCCACACACCCATGTACTTCTTTCTCAGCAACTTGTCCTTCTCTGACCTCTGCTTTTCCTCTGTCACAATGCCCAAATTGTTGCATATCATGCAAAGCCAGGACCCATCCATCTGCTTTGTGAGTTGTTTGACACAATTGTATTTTTTCATGTTTTTTGGGGGCTTAGAGATCTTCCTTCTTGTGGCCATGGCCTATGACCGTTATGTGGCCATCTGCTTCCCACTTCATTACACCAGCATCATGAGTCTCAATCTCTGTGTGTGTCTGGTGTTGCTGTCTTGGGTTCTCACCATGCTGTATTCCACATTGCACATTGTACTCTTGACTAGATTGTCATTTTGTGAAGACAATGTGATCCCCCACTTTTTCTGTGAGATATCCGCCCTGCTCAAGTTGGCCTGCTCTGACATTTATATTAATGAATTAATGATATTTATCTTGGGAGGGCTTGTTAGTGTCATCCCATTCTTACTCATCATTGTGTCCTATGTACAAATTGTCTCCTCCATCCTAAGGGTTTCTTCTACTCGGGTTATCCACAAGGTCTTCTCCACCTGTGGCTCCCACCTGTCTGTAGTGTCACTGTTCTATGGGACAATTATTGGTCTCTACTTATGTCCTTCAGCTAATAATTCTACTGTGAAGAAAACTGCCATGGCCATGATGTACACAGTAGTGACACCTATGCTGAACCCTTTCATCTACAGCCTGAGGAACAGAGACATGAAAGAGGCCCTGATAAGAATCTTTTCAAAGAAGAAAATCTCTTTATAATGGCAACACTGTAATTTTTACTTTTTTATCTAGTAAATATATTGATACTAAATCTACAAAATTCATCCCTACATTGGAAAATAAGAACATACTACATAGTATCTCCATTTGCAAATGGGAGTTTTACATAGTAGATTAGTTAGGGAAAGGACCTTAGTGACTGTGTGATGCCATCCTCTGCCTTGCACAGGTGAGTCTAGAAAAGCATTAGGTAACATCCACTCTTTTATCAGATATCCAATTTTTACATTATTTTTTATTGAAATAAATTCTTCTCTCACCCAATAAACCCCAACCACAGTTTCCCCACTCACCACTCCTCCTATCTCCCCATACTGCTCTTTCCCTATATCCACTCTCTCTCCATTTCCTCTTCATAAAAGAGCAGACCACCCAAACAGGAAAAACAAAGATAGAATAAGACAAGATAAAAGCCCTCATATCGAGGCTGTACAAGAAATCATTTAGGAGGCCATGATTCTCAAGACCAGGAAAAGAGTCATAGGCAGACCCATTCCCACTGTTAGGAGTCCCACAAAAAATAATCTAACAAACAAAACACCAAACAAATAACAACAACAAAACTAAAACAAACTACAGCCCTAACATAGACTCATGGGAGTTAGGAGAGACCCATGTAGGGCCTGTGCTTGCTATTTTGATCTGTGTGAGCTATGTGATCCCTGCTTCATTGATTTGGTGAGTCATGTTCCTTGATGTCCTCCATTACCTCTGATTTCTACAATCTTTCCTCTCCTTTTTCCATGGGTGTTTCCTAATCTCAGGGGGAAGAGGCTGATGGAGACCTCCAATTTAGATTCTCTCTGTCTACATAATATCTGGCTTTCAGTTTCTGTCACTGTTCCAATCAGCTGCTCAATGTATCTGCTCTAATGACGAGTGGAAAAGGCACTGATTTATAAGTATAACAGAATACCATCAAGAATCATTTCAGTGATTTTTTCCTCTGTGGTTGGTCTCTGGGCAATCCAATCCCTGGTTCCTGGCCATCCTAGCAGTGAGGAGCATGGGCCCTGTCTTGTAGAGTGGGCCTCAAGTTAAACTAAACATTGGTTGGCCGCTCCAAGAAGTTCTGCAACACCATTACCCCAGAACATATTGTAAGCAGGACAGACTGTAGGTGGAGGGTTTTGTGCCTGGGTTAATGTCCTGGTTTCTCTTTCTGAAGCCTGGAGATTACTTTCTTGCTTGCCAAAAAGACTAGAATGCAGGGGTGAAGGCTCCAAGCCCACGCCAGCTTAACCTCTATGTTCAATGAGATGTGTGGATGTTGTCCTTGGCAATGGGGGCCCACTGTCAGTTATCAGAGAGCTAACCTTTGTCCTAGAATCAGCCTGGGTTATTTAGGGATCTACATGGGAACTTCCAGGACAATAATTCAACCCAATGTAATAAAATCCTACACCGGGAACCGCATCTGGTAGAAAAGCTAAACACTTCAGACACTGTATCTCTCAGTAGGAGTCCTCACTAGATCATACTCATAGATTCCAGGAAGTTTCTACTTCTGTTTCCCAAAGCCCCTCAACTCCAGCTCTCTCTCCTCACATTCTCTTTTCCACCTGATCCCACACACACCTATACCTAAATATCCCCAGTGTAACCACAGAATTTATTTTATTTCTTCTTCCCAAGGAGATTGTGTTCCCCCTGATAGCCCTCCTCTTTTCATAACTTCTCTGGGTTTATGAATTGTAGCTTTATTATCATTCACTTAACAGCTAACATCCACTTATAAGTGAATGCATGCCATATTTATATTTCTGGGTCTGGGGTTCCTCACTCAGAATGAATTATATAGTTGCAACCAATCAAATTTCATGATGTCATGGGTCTTTTTTGTTTTCTTCTCTTTTGTTTTGTTTTAATAGCTGAGTAATACTCCATTGTATTTCTGCATTTTTAAAAATGTATTCTTCAATTGAGGAACATCTAGGATGTTTCCAGTTTCTGGCTATTATGAACAAAGTCACAATAAATATCGTTGAATGTCCTTGTGGTAAGATGGAACATCCTTTGGGTATATGCCCAAGAGTGGTATAGCTGGGTCTTGAGGTAGACTGATTTCTAAATTTCCCAAGATTTTATTTTTTTATCCAAATTTCCGTGTTGGCTGCACTATAATATTTAAATAGTTATAAATGATATATCATAATCCTATGTTGATTCTCCATTGCATCCAAATTTCTCAAACATAGAACTAGGGAAATATTTCTGGTTCACAACTGGAAGCTTCACCAGTACTGAATAGCATCCATGCACTGGCAAATTCTATACACACTACTAGGGGAGAAAATAAATTGTCAGTTTCACACAATAATGATCTTTGTGAGCTAACTACAAGAACTACCTACATGTTCCCTTGTGAATTCTATCATGAATATTATGGGAGTATCCAACATGTTTTGTTGGATGTAAGACCTGCTCCATGAACTGGATCACAAACCCAACATTGTGAATAAGGCCTAAATCCCAAAACTACATGTTATGGGCCTCAGGAAAAAGCCCATTACTATTATTCAGCTAAGTGAACATAGCAACAAAATGACCCATTTTGACATATTATTGTGCCCCTAGATCAGTGCATCATTCTAACTTCATCTAGGAAGCTTATCCTTGCAATAGAGAGAAATTAACACATAGACCCACAACTAAACAATTGAAGAGAGTGAAGGACTTTGTAGCATTCAGCCCTAAATGGGATGTCTATATCACACTCTTCTTTTCAAATGTCAGGTGTTGATTCTCCCTCCCCCCAAAAGGCACAAGGGTTATAGCAGCCGAAGTTATTGGATGACTCCAAGGAAAGAGCTCTTTCCAGACCCAACAGGACAAATGCCATTGTGAATTGTCTGAAATATGACAGCATGAACAAGGCCTATTCAAGTCAGCCAGACATAGCTAAGAAGCTATTAGCAATTGCAAGCTGCTAGGAGGAGAAAACTCAGTTTTATTCAATGGAATGATACTGGCATGTAAACTACAACTCTTGGTTTATCAATCAATTTCCATGTTTAAGAGTGGCTTGCCAGCACAACTAAGACTCTATTTGGTGGAGTTCTTTGATAGTTAATTCAGTTTTCTTTGTTTTAGGAGAGATAAAGAAGAGAACTTGGGTGGGTAAAGGGGTGGGGAAGGATTTTTAAAGGATTTCAAAAAAGTGAAAGATATGATAAAGTACACCGTATGAAATTCTCAAACAATATATGAAAATAATTTTTAGAAAGTTCAACACATTATTGTTACAACAGGAGCCTGAAAGTCTACTTCTAGTAGTCTACCTACAATTACAATAGTATTCAAATAAGCAATAGAGTGAAAACATCTATAGCAATACTGTTTATAACTTTCACAAAGTGGAAAGAGTCACTAACTGATAACTAGGGAAAAACGTTGTACACTATGGAAGGAAATGCTAATCATCATGACAAAAATAATTGAATAATTAAAATATTTATATGTGTTCCTATATACATGTACCTTGAAAAGCATCATAGTAATAAAAGAGAGTGGAAATTGTATGTTATTTGGTTCCATTCTTATAAAATATTAATGATAAAATTATGTAAGGTAGAATGAGTTGCTCTGGCTGCATGAGGTTAGGCTGGAGAAAATGGACAGGAGCAATGAATGGCATAGAAGGTTGTTTGAAGAAAACAATTGTGCGATAACTGCATAGTTGAATGAATAAAAGCTGTGTAAGTAAATAGAATTCCCAGGGATGTTCATGGGATATAACAAAAATTTTAACTAAATTGGAAAGTGAAGTAACTATCAGTCACATCAGGTTTTTACCTAAACCAATAGATAGAGGTGTCATTGTGGCGGGGTTGTTGAAAAATGATTGCTATGCAAAACTAAAACAAGTAACACTGCGACTTTTCCTGGGGCATGCTTTAAGAAATACTATTTGTTGTTCCATATAAAATTGAGAATAGTTTTTTCCAGGTCTATAAAGAATTGTGTTGGTATTTTGATAGGAATTGCATTGAATCTATATATTGCTTTTGGTAGGATGGCCATTTTTTATTATGTTGATCCTACCTATCCATGAGCATGGGAGATCTTTCCATCTTCTAAAGGCCTCTTCCATTTCTTTCTTCAAGGGCTTGAAGTTATTGTTGTACAGGTCCTTTACTTGCTTGGTTAGAGTTACCCCCAGGTATTTTATGTTGTTTGTGGCAATTGTGAAGGGGCTTGTTTCCCTTATTTCTTTCTCAGCCCATTTGTTTGTTGTGTAAAGAAGAGCTTCTGATTTTTTTTGAATTAATTTTGTATCCAGCCACTTTGTTGAAGGTGTTTATCAGCTGTAAGAGTTCTCTGGTGGAATTTTTGGGGTCGCTTATGTATACTATCATATCATCTACAAATAGGGATAATTTGACTTCTTCGTTTCCAATTTGTATCCCCTTGATCTCTTTTAGTTGTCTTACTGCTCTAGCAAGAACTTCAAGTACTATATTGAAAAGATATGGTGAAAGTGGACAGCCTTGTCTTGTCCCTGAGTTTAGAGGAAATGCTTCAAGTTTCTCTCCATTTAATTTGATGTTGGCTACTGGCTTGCTGTATATTGCCTTTATTATTTCTAGGTACGGTCCTTCTATGCCCATTCTCTCCAGGACTTTTAGCATGAAGGGGTGTTGGATTTTGTCAAATGCTTTTTCTGCCTCTAGCGAGATAATCATGTGGGGTTTTTTTTCTTTTATCTTGTTTATGTGGTGAATTACATTAATGGGTTTTCATATATTGAACCATCCCTGCATTCCTGGGATGAAGCCTACTTGATCATGGTGTATGGTATTTTTGATGTGTTCTTGAATTCGCTTTGCTAGTATCTTATTAAGTATTTTTTGCATCTATGCTCATGAGGGAGATTGGTCTGAAGTTCTCTTTCTTTGTTGGGTCTTTGTGTGGTTTAGGAATCAGGGTGACTGTGGCCTCATAGAATGAGTTTGGCAGTGTTCTTTCTGATTCTATTTGTTGAAAGAATATGAAGAGTATTGGTGTTAGCTCCTCTTTGAAGGTCCAGTAGAATTCTGTGCTAAAACCATCTGTCCCTGGGCTTTTTTTTTTTTTTTTTTTTTTTTGGTTGGGAGATTTTTAATGACTGTTTCTATTTCCTTAGGGGTTATAGGACTGTTTAATCTGTTAACCTGATCTTGATTTAGCTTTGGTAGGTGGAATCTACTAAGAAAATTGTCCATTTCGCTTAAGTTTTCAAATTTGGTGGAGTATAGATTTTTTAAAGTAGGACCCAAATATTCTCTGGATTTCCTCAATATCTGGTGTTATTTCTCCCTTTTCATTTCTGATTTTGTTGATTTGGGTTTTTTTCCCTCTGCCTTTTAGTTAATTTGGCTAAGGGTCTATCTATTTTGTTGATTTTCTCGAAGAACCAACTCTTGGTTTCATTGATTCTTTGTATAATTCCTTTTGTTTCTAAGTTGTTGATTTCAGCCCTAAGTTTGATGATTTCCTGCCTTCTGTTCCTCTTGGGAGTGTTTGCTTCTCTCTCTTTTTTTTTTCAATTCACTCAGTTTAGTTGTTAATTTGCTAATATGAGCTGTCACAATTTTGTTTTTGAAGGCACTTAGTGCTATGAACTTTCCTCATAGCACAGCTTTCATTATGTCCCATAGGTTTGGATGTGTTGTGCCTTCATTTTCGTTGGACTTTAAGAATTCTTTGATTTCCTTCTTTGTTTCTTCCCTGACCCAGTAGTCATCCAGTAAAGAGTTGTTCAATTTCCATGTGTGTGTAGGCTTTCTGTTGATTCTTTTGCTGTTGAAGTCCAGCTTTATTCCATGGTGGTCTGATAAGATACAAGGGGTTATTTCAATTTTCTTGTATCTGACAAAAAACCCAGAATAGCTAAATCAATCCTGTACATTAAAAAAACAACTGGAGGTATCACCATCCCAGATTTCAAGCTGTACTACAGAGAAATAGTAGTAAAAACAGCATGGTATTGGTATAGAAACAGACCAGTAGATCAATGGAATCGAATTGAAGACCCAGAAATGGACCTACACACCTATGGACACCTGATTTTTGACAAAGAAGCCAAATTGCACAGTGGAAAAAGGACAGCATCTTCAACAAATGGTGCTGGTCCAACTGGATGTCCACTTGTAAAAGAATGAAATTAGACCCATAATTATCACCTTGTACAAAACTTAAGTCAAAGTCGATCAAAGACCTTAACATAAGCCTGGTCACACTAAATCTATTAGAAGAAAAAGTGGGAAAAACCTCAAACTCATTGGCACAGGTGACAACTTCCTGAACAGAACACCAACAGCTCAGGACCTGAGACCAACAATCAATTGATGGGACCTCATGAAACTTAAAAGATTCTGTAAGGCAAAAGATACTATCATTCGAACAAAATGGCAGCCTACAGACTGGGAAAAAAATCTTCACCAACCCCACATCTGACAGAGGGCTAATATCCAAAATCTACAAAGAACTCAAGAAATTAAATGCCAAGAAACCAAATAATCCAATCAAAAAATGGGGGACAGAGCTAAATAGAGAATTCACAAAGGAGGAATCCCTAATGGCCGAGAGACACTTGAAGAAATGTTCAACATCCTTAATCATCAGAGAAATGCAACTCAAGATGACTCTGAGATTCCATCTCACAACTGTCAGAATGGCTAAGATCAAAAGCTCAAATGACAGCACATGCTGGCAAGGGTGTGGAGAAAGGGGAACCCTCCTCCATTGCTGGTTGGAGTGAAGGCTTGTGCAACCACTATGGAGGTCAGTCTGGAGATATTTTAGAAAACTTGGAATAGCTTCGCCTCAGGACCCAGCCATACCACTTCTGGGTATACACCCAAATGACTCCTCACCAAATGATAAGGAAGTTTCCTCATCTATGTTCATAGCAGCCTTATTTGTAATAGCTAGAGACTGGAAACAACCCAGATGTCCCTCAATTGGGGAATGGATTAAAAAACTGTGGTACATCTACACAATGGAATATTACTCAGCTATAAGAAACAATGAAATTATGCAATTTGCAGCCAAATGGATTGAACTAGAGAAGCTCATCCTGATTGAGCTAACCCAGACTCAGAAGGATGCACATGGCATCTATACACTTATAGTAGGATTTTAGCTATATAGTACAGGATATCTATACTACAACCTACCCACAAAAAGGAACATGGACATAGACTTTTTGTGTGTTTGTTTTTTAGTTTTCTCTCCCTGGCAATGAGACACTTTTCACTGGTGGTACTGCCTTGTAGGCCCCCAGTGTATGGGGAAGCTCCTGGCCCTCATATGACTTCTGAACCGGGGTGAGGGACTGTTATGTAGGGACACTCCTCTCCACAGAAGTGGTATGGAAGGGTTAGGGGGTAGATGGTGGGAGGGAGGGGCTGGGAATGGGGGAAAGAGGACAATATGATGGAGATGTAACCTGAAGCAACAAATAAATAAATTTATTTATTAAAAAAAGAAATAGTATTTGCATGTTCAAAAGTAAATGCTGATATTACCTATATTTTTGCAATTAACTTGAGAGTAATGGAGATTCAGATTCTCTCAGAATCAAAACTAGCAATAATTACATCATGAGTCTCACCCACTTGAATACTGCCATGTGCAAGAAAAGATTAGTGAAAAGAGAATTATGGGTCACAGCTATTGCCTCAAAATACAGGGAGATAGAATTTGCCATTAGGCAGTAATATAACAAATATAGAGTGTGACTGGGGAGATGGTGCTGAGAATATGATATGCAGTGATAGGTGGGATCTTATATGGAATTCTTCCCTAAGGCTCTAGGAGCATCATGGAAGAAGAGGAAGGAAGATTAGAAGAGCCCAGGGGAAATTACAGTGACTGTGGTCACCTGAACAAAACTTGCACAATGTCAAGCCAGTTAAAAGTCCCAGCTTGAACAATTCCAACATCAGTTGACATCCCAACAACGATGGAGAACATCTATTAAGTCCCCTCCTCTGGATGAACTATTATGACTAATTAACAATTACGGAGAGGGGGAGCATTTGTCTTCTCTGGTGATGAACCCTCTGATGGGTTAGCCAATCACAAATGGTGAGTCCTAGAAGGATATACACGAAGGCAGTGCTGAATGAGATCAGCATGCTGTGTTTGTATGTGGATGAGTTTGTATGTGTAACAACAAAGCTTAAAGAGAGAATGCAGTGAATTTTGGATGGGATATCATATATAGGAGGAGAGTGGGGAGGAAGGAGAGTGGGGAGGAAGGAGAGTGGAGAAGTGATGTAATTATTGTGGTAGAAGTTAGGACTCTTTAGTGAATTAGTGTGCAGTTCAACCTACCACCTGGCAGCACAGAAGGAGGAGCTTGGCATCTGTTTAACTTGCTGAAATGGACAAAGCCCAGTTGAGCCCATAGCTCTGTGAGAAACATGAAATGTCCTATTTATTGTAAGGGCATGGCTAAGAAACCACACAAGCTGCAGATGAAACGGTTTCTGTGAGAAGCCACGGGACCTCTGGATATTGTGAGAAATATTGTGGGCCCTCAATACTGCCAAGGATCTTGAGATAATGGAATATATAAATCAGAGAGCTCCACGTGCCTTTTCCTCTTGGCATCATGAGCTGAGACGATAAGACACGCCCACCCTCCTTTCTGGATGTATGTTTCCTTTCCTATACCCTAATTATTGTATTTAATATCAAGTTTTGTTCTTGTTCACCCACAAGAGGAAACACGTGATGTTTGTCTTACTGCATCTGTCATATTTGGTATAACATGATCATCCTCATTCTTTCTCTTTGGCAATGGCATGACTTTAATTGTTTAATTACAGAATATATTCCAAGGAGTGTATGTACCATACATTCTTTGTTTACTTACTGCCTGTGAGCACTTAGATGATCCCATGAATTAAGTATTACCAGTAGTGCCACAAGGAGTGTGAGATGCTGGCCTCTGGTGAAAAGACTGCTGTATGTGGGTATGTGGGTTTCTACATTATATGGTGTTTTGCATTCCTTTGAACATGTACTCAGGCATGGAAAAAGTAGATCATTTTAGTTCATCAATGTTTTAGATTTTTACTATGTTCTAGGCTGAAGAGCTCAGTTACCAATGTAAGACTTGAAACCACAGGACTGTTTAAAGAGAACACATGAGAAAATCTGTATAGCACTGTTTGAAACATTGAGCTTTTAGATTTGATTCTGAAAAGTAAGAAAACAAGTCAAAAGGAGGAGATGGATAAGTTGGTAAAATATTTACCATGCAAGCATGAGGTTATGAATTCATTTCCTAGAACCCACACACAGCAAATGTGTTTGGGGTAGACATCTATAATGATCGTGTTAGCAGGTAGATAAAAGAGGATCCTGGGTTTACAGATATGCCAGCCTATCCTATTTGATGAGCTGACTCCAGAGATGCCCTATTTCAGTATGAAGAAAGTTAGACAGTACCTGAGTAATGAACCTCAGATTCTCCCTGATATCAGCATGCATGCAAACACATGTGTACCACACAAACTTGAGTGTTCACATACATACATGCTAAAATAGGATTATTTGAAAATAAAAACTCTGTACATCCAAAACAACACTGTAAATGACCAAAAAACATTGACTAGGAAAAAAATTAGAGAAAGATAAAACAAACCAGAAATTTATAGACCAATCTGTGTGTTGAATACAGATGCATAAAATTATCAACAGAACACTAGGAAAGTGAGTTTGAGAATATGTTAAAAACCTTGTCCACCATTGCCAAATCAGTCTCATACTAGAGTTGCAGAGATGGTTCAACATATGCAAATCACTATATATTATATCACACAGATGGGCTCAAGACCAGAAGTCACATGATACTCTCAGTAGATACAGAAGAGAGGTTGTTGGCAAAATGCAGCATTCCTTTATGATAGAAGTCTTGAAGAAAACAGGGAATCAATGGAACTTATGTCAAAATAAGAAACAATATAATTGGGCAAGCTATAGCCAACATTATGCTTAATGGGGAAAACTCTGTTTCCAGTGAAATCACAAAGAAGGCAAAGATTTTTGCTTTCTCCAATCTTATTCAATACATAACTGTGAATCTTAGCTAGAGTAATTAGAGAATTAAAGGGAACAAAAGAATATTTTAAAATAATTTTTAACATTTATTTATTTATTCAAGTTACATCTTATTCAAAACACCCTCCCTCCAGCCCTCTTGGTCCTACACACCCACTCTCTTCCTCATCTCCCTCCTATCCTGCTCATATGAGGGGGGTCCCACACCTGTCAAGCTCCCTCAGTTCATCAGTCACATGAGAGCTAAGATCTTCCTTTTGCATTGGTGTCCAACAGGGCAGCCCAGTTAGGGTAATGTAACCAAAGTTTTTAAATTGTCCGATTTATACATTCTGCCTTATTTTACTGTACTTAACTTATTGTGCTTAATGTCTCTACCTCCCTACCACCCCTCATTTCCTTCAAACCCCCCAACCCTAGGTCAGAGAGAAAGAAGGTTAGAGGGAGAAGGGACATAGTTCTCTTTGAGCTACTTCCTGCTGATTAGGGTCATTGGATTTTTTGGGGGTTATACCAGTCTCACTAGAAGTCCAGCAATCAGCAAACCAGTGAAACCAGTGAACCAGGAGACCAGCAAACCAGGAGACAGCAACAGGAAGAACAAGCAGCAGTTTGGGGGAGCACCAACAACTGGGAGAGCAGCAACTGCTTCCTGCCTTGTAGCCCTTTCTCGTCTTTGTAGAGCTTTCTCCTTCTTCTTTGCAGAGCCTTTTCTCTTACTTCTTTGTAGAGCCTCTTTACTCTTCTTTGTAAAGCCGATTCTCTTTTACATTTGTGGAGCTTACTTCTTTGTGGAGCTCCTTCTCTCTTTTCTCTTTGTAGACCCCTTCTCCTAGGGGCTCTGGCTTTTTCCCCCTCCTTTGTAGAGCCCCCTTCTCCTTGGGGCTCTGGCTTCTTATTCCTCCTTTGTATAGCCCCCCTCTCCTCGGGGCTTTGGCTTTTTATTCCTTTCTCCCAAGTCCTCAGAGTTAAACTTGCTCAGCTGGTTAAGCCATGCCCCTGCAAGCTCATGAGACAGTTAATACTTCATGTCTGTGTCTTAAGCAGCCCACCTGGGATTAAATAAGAACATTGTCACAATTGGTTTTAATAAACTCCTACCACAGGGTAAGGTATTCTACTAACAGGCATCATGGTCCGTGACAGACACTGCCCCTCTCCACCACTTGCTAAGAGATCTGTTTGAAGGCCAAGTTGTCTATCATCTATATATGTATAGGGTAGCCTAGGTCTGGTCTATACATGTTTTTATCTTCTTGGTTAGTGTTTCAGTCTCTGTATGCCTAGATTGCTTGGTTCTGTTGATCTTCATGCGGTGTTTTGTCCCCTCTGGGTCTCTCTATTCTTCCTCCTTCTCTTATACACAGTTCCCAGAGCTCCATCTGATGTTTGGCTATGTGTCTCAGCATTTGTTTTAATTCTCTGCTGGGTGGAGTTTCTCACAGGATGGTTGTACTAGGTTCCTGTTACTTTGGGTCTGTGGATTACAGGATAGTTATCCTGTGCTAAATAGGTAAAATCCAGTATATACCATGTGCATCTTTCTGGGTCTGTGTTAACTTAGTCAGGATGAGTAGTTCAATCTATTTGCCTGAAAATTGCATGGTTTTCTTGTATCTAGGGGCTGAATACTATTCCATTATGTACCAAAGTTTTTAAAAATCCATTCTTCAGTTGAAGTACATCTGGGTTGTTTCTAGTTTCTAGCTATTACAAATAAAGCTGCTGTGAACGTAGTTGAGCTGATGTCCTTGTGGTTTGGTGAAGAATCTTTTGGGTACATGCCTAGGAGAAGTATAGCTAGGTCTTGAGGTAGAGTTATTCCTAGTTTTCTGTGATATTGACAGATTTCTTTCCAAAGTGGTTGTACAAAATGTATTTTAAAAGTAAAATGTGACCTGATATGTCAAGGCAGGTTGGTACCCCAGAGAGGAGGGAGCACCCCTTCTCTTAGG
Source organism: Lophiomys imhausi (assembly GCA_907164525.1). Taxonomy (NCBI): domain Eukaryota; kingdom Metazoa; phylum Chordata; class Mammalia; order Rodentia; family Muridae; genus Lophiomys; species Lophiomys imhausi. Next base: position 22,845,853 of record CAJQZJ010001558.1, read on the forward strand.
AGAAAGAGACTGGTAATGGAGGAAGTGTGGGGGGGAAGTAGGAGAAGAGGGAGTGGTGCTGTGATTGGGATGTAAAATAAATTAATGAAAAAATCAAAGTATCTTTATTTTAGAATATCATTCTATACACACAAAAAAATTAAACACTCCACCAGAAAACCATAAGAACAGAAAAACAACTTTAATAAAGTGATAAGATACAAAAATAAACCAAACAAAAAAGCAGTAGCCTTCCTATATCCCAACGTGCTGAGGAAGAATGATGGCAGTAATACAAATTCACAGCTGTCACCAAAAATAATGCACTGGAAGGAACCTAAACAAGGCTCCTTTTCAGGACCCTCCTGCAACTCATGGTATTTTTCTGCATTCCTGGATTATGCTGGTTTTGTACTCACATCTAAATATTCAGAGCTAGGATCCACAAACAAGAACAACCATGTAGCATGTGTCTTTCTGGTTCTGGGTTACAACCCTGTGTACTATTTTTCAGTTCCATTTATTTATCTACACGTTTCAGGATTTCATTTCCCATTATAGCTGAAATGTCTGCATCACATTTTCATTATCCATCCATCAGTTTAAGGACATATAGAGATACATAACTGGTCAAAATGCTTAGAACATGTGGCTGTGGCATGTTTAGTCCCAGTCACTGTTTCCTCAAAGCAACCATTGTACTTGAGATCAGGGCACCATCTTGGAAGAGGGGACAAATACCATAAAAACCAGAGAATTAGTACCTTGAGACAAGAGTGTCTCCTAAATACAACAGTGAGGCAATACCCATGGACTTTCAGCCCATTGATGAATTTGAAATACAACAGAAATTATATTAGTTTAGAAAATGGCAATAAATGGCTGCTTTACTGTTATGTAGGGACATTGCACTCCACAGGAGTGTGATGGAAGGGATAGGATGTAGAGGCTGGGAGGGCGGGACTAGGAGGGGTGGAAAGAAGACACCACGATGGAGATGTAACCTGAAGTAATAAATATTTTTTTAAAAGATCAGTTAAAGAAAAAGATGGAGAATCAGTGGAAGTTGAGAGAACTAGGAGAGAGAAGGGAGACTGGTGTGAGGACATCTCTGGGACAAGGTGGAGAACTGGGATGGGGAGGCTCCTGGGAATTTATGGGGATGACCCTAGCTGAGACTCCCAGCAGTGGAGTATACTGAGACTGAAGTGGCCAAGAGCCTGAAGTCCTGTAGCCAGGCAGAACTTCAGTGGAGGGAAGGGGACTCAAAACCACCCACAAAAACCTCAATCCAAAATTTGTTCTGCCTAGAAGATGTGCAGAGATAAAGATGCAGCAGAGATTGAGTGAAAGGCCAACCAATGACTGGCCACGCTTGAGATCCACCTCATGGGAGAGACCCAGCCCCAAAAACTATTAATGATACTCTGCTATGCTTGCAGACAAGAACCTAGCATAAACGTCATCTGAGAGGCTTCATCCAGCAGCTGATGGAAACAGATGCCAAGACCCACAGACAAACATTAGGTGGGATTCAGGGAGTCTTGTGGAAGAGTTAGGAGAAGGATTGAGGGAGCTGGAGAGGTGAAGAATGCCATTAGAAGATCTACAGAGCCACCTAACGTGGGCCCATAGGGGTTCAAAGAGACTGAACCACCAACCAAAGAATGCATGGTCTGGTCCTAGGTCCCCACAAATATGAAGCTGATAGTATGCTTGATCTTCAAGTGGGTCCCTTAACAAGACCATGGGAAGTTTCTGACTTGGACTCTGTTGTTTCACTTTGGGTCCCTTTTCCCTATCAGAGCTGCCTGGTCTGGTCTCAGTTAAAGAGGAGGCACTTAGTCCTGATGTTACTTGATGTGTCCAGGCAGGTTGGTACACCAGTGGTGCAGACTGGCTCCCCTTCACTGAGGAGGAGAGGAGAGGGAAGGGGGGAAGTTTGTGGGAGTGTGGGACTGGGAGAAGAGGAGGGAATGGAGCTGCTATTGGGATATAAAATAAACATAACTAAATTAGTGGAAAAAAAGATAATCAGTTATCTCCAGGGTCTAGAGCCCTAAAAGATTATACCATGTCAAGTGGTCTTCTCTAAACATATGTACATACTAGCAATACTAAATGGACTCCGTATAGTGTGTGTGTGTAACAATAATAATTAATAAAAATTGTTCCTTTGAAAAGGAGTAGAGGAGACATGGGAAGAGTAGAGGGATAGAGGAAGGAGCAGAGTAATGTAAATACAGTACTCATGTATAAAATTCTCTACAAAATCAAGTGAAAACAGAAACATAAACAATGAAGTCAAATACCTCTATCACAAAAAGTTTAGAAGACTGAAAAGAGAAACTGCAAAAAAAAGAGACATGAGTATGTGGAAAATCTCCCAGGCTCATGAGTTTAAGGAATTAATATTGTGAAAATGGATGTCTCACCAAGCACCACATACAGACAGATTCCAAGTAATTCCTGCATAATCTGTTGTCACTCTTCACTGAAAAAGAAAAAATTAACATTCATATGGAATCAGAGAAAAATCTTAGCTATCCAAATAAATCATCAGATCCTTCAAAAATTATTAATAACAATTACAATTGAAGATACTATGATACCTGATTTCCTGTTATATATCAGAATCATAGGAGAAAAAAAACAGCATCATGGAACAGACCAAAGATGCAGTTATAAACATCCCTGAAGCTACAGCCACCTCATATTTGACAAGGATTCCAAATATGCTCACAAGAAAGAGAAGAGCCTATAACAAGTGGTAATGAGAAACTGAATATCTATGTGTAGAAAAATGAAACGAGCTCTCATTTCTAAATTTTCAGAAAAAAATTAATTCCAAATGGATCCAAGAATTGAGCAGTAGACCAGACATTGTGAAATATTTCTGTTAGAGGAAGAGCAGGGGAAAGAGTTCAAGAGTTGAGGTCACTAAGGACTCTCTGAAGGGGAATCAAGTTGCTCAGTAAATAATGACAACAAATGGTATCTTTAGAAATAAGAAGCTTTAGCTCAACAAAAGGAAGAGAGACCCGAGTGAATAAACAGCCTTAATGCTCTGAGGAAATCTTTGGCAGGAGCACGAATGACAGAAGATTGATACCCAGAATACACAAAGAATTCAAAAATACCAAGAACAAGAAAACAATAAACCCAATAAAGATGGACTACACAGAGTTCCAGTAAAAAGACATGCAAATTGCCAAAATACACTTTTTCAAGTATTCAACATCCCTCACCAACAGGGCAATCAAAATAAAAATTACCTTGAGGATTCACTTCATTCCAGTAAAAAGGCCATCATTAAGAAAACAAACATTGGCAAGAGGCCTTATTCACTGTTGACCATGGTATATCTGTACATTATGAAACAACAAAAAAATCAATTATTGGCACATAGAACTACACATACATACATTGAAAACACACTACTAGAAAAATACTAACATAAAGAGCTTACATTCCCATGAAATATCAGGAATAGAAAAATCTGTGAGAACATGGGGTAGAGTGGAACTGTCTGTGGGTGGTTGGAGGTGAGAGCATGTGTGAATGGGTAGAGGAATTCTTTGAGGGATAATTGATTCTAAAATACACTGTAGACTTTTTGAATGACTCTGAAAATACTAAGGCTATTTAATTATACTTATATAAGTAACATCAAAGTTCTTAGGGATAATTGAATTGGAACTTGAGCTCACCATCCAACCACTTTTGTTTCTCATGTCAACTAAAACACAGAACAGATGCATCTTTTTTCTTAGAGTAATTGAAACCAATTACTAGCAAGCAAAATGTGGATGTTCAATACAATCAGAGCAGACAGCACTGTGTCTAAAATCCTGAAAGCATCCTTAGATCGCATTTACTATTTCTACACACAAAGACAAATGTTAATCATCTTTTAAAAAGCCAATAAAGGTTAGACCGATAAGTATCAAGATTCCCTGGAGTTGAAAGTTTGTGTTTCATTACTATGTACAGAACTTTATCCAACTGATGACTTCTAAGTACAGGAAATTATCCTGAAGGAAGAAATTATAAATGCCACCAAGGACCTCATGATCAATGGTGAACTCCTTGAACATGGCATTAGGAAGAAATCTCACATATATGGAGAGGTTGGATAAGGATAGTAGCAGGTACAAATAATGTTTTCATAGAGAGGTAGGAAGACTAAATGAGTGAACAGGCATGGGAACATGGACTTCTTGCCTATTGGCTAGGGAAGTATGAAACATTCCATATGCTTTCCACATTCTGCCCTTTTCACATATTGGCACACATAATGTTGGCTGATAAAGTATACATTTTCCAGAAAGTTGTATATCTGCCCTAAGTCTGCTTACAGGTAGTCAGTCATGTTGAATTGAGATGCTGTCCTTGGATGCCTTCCCAGTGTGCATGGTTTTTCTATGGTCTCATTCTGCTTAAAAACTACCATTGGATGGGCTGGAGAGATGCCTTGGCTATAAGGCTAGGTTCACAACCAAAAATATAAAACACTACGGATGGCTTCTTGTGCAGATTTTTCTTGTGCGAGACACTTTATGTCATTAATAATCAGATAGTTCCTGATAACATGGTGTGGTTTTCCAGTCTCACTTCTTCACTTTCCCTCCTAACACATTGAGCTCCAGGCAACAGCAGCCCTGTTCATTACCTGAGCATGCAATAAGATTACATCATTTCATACTTGTTCGGCTCTTTGTTTGTGTGTTGTTGTTGGGTTTTTTTTTTGTATGTTGGTATTATTTAAAGTCTACTTCCCTTAAGAGTAGGAACTAGCTATTGGTGACTGTAATTGGTCTCCACTAGAGATCCCTGAGGTAAATTGGTCCTAGAAAGGTCTTGGGTAATTATTATGTGTTTAATGAGTTACTCAGGATCTGGACTCTTCTGAGATGCAGGGCTGCTAAGGCTGAGGGATGGCAGCAGGCAGTGTGAGTAGAGATGGTTCAAATAGCTGAAGAGTACAGAGGCTGCTAGTTCCTGTGTCTGCAAATAAAATAAAGGTGAGCAGGACACTGAAACCGAAACTTTGACTCAGTCTCAGAAGAGCTGGGTACATTCAGGAAAATAAGCAGGATTCTTGCAGTGAATCCACATGAATTTCCAGTGTGATGCAGGATGGTTTTTCAGGTATGATAACACTCTTCTTTACTCTGTCTCCCAAGACTTCACCACACTGCACAAGTTTATTTCATGGTCATCAAATAACCCCTTCCATAATAATGGGCTCATTTCAATTACATATTATATTATTTTTCTCTCAATATCCTACCATTTCAACACAAAAACAGCCCTGTGAGGTGGAGTTCATGGTTGTAGTGATGAAGGTTTGATTACTATGTATTCACCTGTGGTATCTTAACAAACTCTTAATATCATTCTATGCTGTTTCCTTATCTCACAGGTACCAGTGGTACATCTCATATAGTTTCACAGGCTCTTCTCTCCCCATTCAATCTTGGGGTAAATCCCTTCACTTCCCACATTTTAGAGTTGTTCTTCCTCTTGCCTATCACTTGCTCCCTTCTGTCTCCCCTTCATCTGGTTCATCTCACCCATATGTTAATGATTAAATTTATTTGTACAAACTGACAAATTTCAGTTTTACTGGTATGGCATGTGATTGATCCTAAGTGCAGTCCATCAAATGTGACATTAATTTATCATCTTAGATGTTCATGTAAATATACAATGATGACTACTCAATCAAACTCAATGATACTACAGAATCCAAGAAGATAGGCAGATCCACCAAAGGTGAGAAGCATGTCCCTTGTGATTTCCATGTGCTATTTCGTTTGAGAACTGTGGGTTCAACATGTAAACAAGGTTATGAAGTCCACTGACCCATCAATAGTAACAGATGATGGTGATTTCTCTGGCTTCAGATCTTTGCACATGTGATCATAGCACAAAGGTTCTATTCATTTACAGGAGAAGCAGAAACTGGGAATGGTGACACATTTCTGTTATCTCAGTGCTTGGAACACAGTGGCAAGAATGTTGCATGTCTGGGGCCAGTCTGGAATATATAAGGAGAGCATCTTTTTAAATGGTGTATTATTTTTTCCCACATAGTCGCATGTCTGAGGCCAGTCTGGAATACATAAGGAGAGCATATTTTTAAATTGTGCATTATTTTCCCCACATAGTTTCCTCCTATATAATGTTAATCTACAATGTCTAAGTGTGCAAACTTTGAATTTTGCTGCATTACACTAAGTAAGTCTGTGAAGATGTAAGCTGTCAGACTTGGTTGTAGCATTTCAGAAAAACCTACTTAGATCTCTTGATGTGTCTCCTGTCCTCTCAAGTTTGAGACATGTGATAGATTCAGTAGTCAGTGTTGTCCAGAATCGCAGGATAACATTCCTGTGTGTGTGTGTGTGTGTGTGTGTGTGTGTGTGTGTGTGTGTGTGGTGTGTGTGTGTGTGTGTGTGTGTACATGTAACTATGATATAGACTGGATAATAACAGGTGTTGGCCTTAGTTAGAGATTAAGAGTGATTATAAGCAACCAAACAGAATGAAGGCATATGTGATCATTCCTGCATATGGTTTACAATTGGCGGGAATTTGTGATTAAATTATTAATTGCATGAGATACATATAAGATGCTAGGGAACATGGCTGGATGACTCACTTATTATATAGAGACAGAACAAATTTAGCTGAGTTTGTGGAAAGCAATATGCCAGACATATGAGTGAGGATGAACCAGATGAAGGGAAAACAGAGGTGAGGAAGTGATGGGCAAGAGGAGGAACAACTCCAAAATTTGCAAAGTGAAGAGATTTACCCTAGCATTGAGTGATGAGAGAAAAAGCATGTGAGACCATATGAGATATAACACTGGCACCCATGAGATAAGGAAACTGCATTTGTGCCCTGATAGGAGCTTTGTCCTTGTCCTCAGAGCAACAGGGTAATATGAAAATGAATTCAGAAAAGATATGAAGAAACTCCTCTGTTAGAATGCCACAGTATAAATGAAACATGTTGAAGAAGAGAAAGGTTAGGAGACATGAGAATATGGTGAATTGAATCCCCTCTGTACTCCAGTAAAAACAAGATGTGATCTTCATATATGGATATAATCTCACAGACAGGAATGGGTAAAATAGGAGGAGAATGGAGAAGGGACTCTGGATGTATGATAGCAGTTTAGTTAAGAAAAACATCACCAAATTACAAGGAAGTTTCCTCATCTATGTTCATAGCAGCCTTATTGGTAATAGCTAGAAACTGAAAACAACCCAGATGTCCCTCAACTGAGGAATGATTTAAAAAACTGTGGTAATCTTCACAATGGAATAGTACTTAGTCATCAGAAACAACAAAATCATGCAATTTGCAGCCAAATGGATGGAACTAGAAAAGCTCATCCTGAGTGAACTAACCCAGACTCAGAAAGATACACATGGCATCTATTCACTTATAATCAGATTTTAGCCATATAGTACAGGATAACTATACTACAACCAATGCACCAAGGGGAACAGGAACATAGACTTTGTTTCCTATCAATGAGACACTTTGCCCTAGTGGTGCTGCCTTGTAGACCCCCAGTGTATGAGGAGGACCTTGGCCCTCATATGACTGCTGACCTGAGGCAGGGGACTGTTATGTTGGGAAACTCCACTCCAGAGGAGTGGGATGGAAGGGATAGGGGTTAGAGGGTGGGAGGGTGGAACTGGGAGGGGTGGAAAGAGGACATTTAGACGGAGATGTAACCTGAAGTAATAAATAAATATTTTTTTAAATAAATAAATAAATAAATAAACAGAAAAAGGAAAAAGAAAAATAGCCTTTTATTGGACTAAAACGGGGAACTTCTGGGGGGAGAGATACACCTTAATTTAAAAAAAAGTGGCTAGGAGTTTGAAGGAGAAGCAGGTAGGAGAGTGGGACTGGAATGGGGAGGAGGGAGGAGAATGTAACTGAGATCTCACTTGAAGAAATAAATAAATGTTGGAAAAATTATCAAAAAAAAAAAGAAAAGAAAAAGAAAAACATGGGTGGATCTAAATTAACATAGTTCTGATTCAAACCTGAATTCCTTTTATCATACTATGGCAGGCTGGAGATTTGGGAGAACAAAGAATGCTCCAGGAGACAATAAAGTGAAGACATGAATTTCACTTTGGACTTTTGAGTTTCTGATGCTGGTCATACATGCAATGGAAGGAAGATGATTAGTTAACAGTGGAACAGAAATCCATATGTTACAGAGACATGCATGTCTGAGCATGAAATGGTAATTAATAATGCATTGGAGCATATGAGTTTTCCTTGAAAATCATATAAAATTATGATGAAAAAGTTTATATAAATTCCTCAAGAACATCAATATGCAATGTAACATAGAGGAAAAGTGAGCAAGCAAGAGTTACTCAGGGCATGCAAGTAGGAGGAGAGCATTAGTCCATTTACATCTCAATAGAAAAGGCATAGATAAAATTTTCTAGGGAAGGAGGGGAGACTGAAACCTATTAAAGAGAAGTTGAAAAAATCATTAATGATTTTAATGGTTATAGGTATTCAGAGATTGAAATTGTTAATCTCAATTATATAATTATTATAATGACTGTTAGATCCATTGTTGTAGAATATATATATATATATATATATATATATATCCTAGATATATGTTCATTTTATTTTGAATTTTAAGAGACGTTGATATTTCCTCATTAGGATACTGGAGAGGAAGAATGATAATGAACAACCAAACTGCCATCTCTCAGTTCCTCCTCCTGGGCCTGCTCATCCCTCAAGAGCACCAGAACCTGTTCTATGTACTGTTCCTGGCCATGTACCTCACCACTGTCCTGGGAAACACCATCATCATCATCCTCATTCTACTGGATTCCCATCTCCACACACCCATGTACTTCTTTCTCAGCAACTTGTCCTTCTCTGACCTCTGCTTTTCCTCTGTCACGATGCCCAAATTGCTGCAGAACATGCAGAGCCAGGACCCATCCATCACCTATGTGGGTTGTCTGACACAGATGTATTTTTTCATGGTTTTTGGAAGCCTGGAGAGCTTCCTTCTTTTTGTCATGGCCTATGACCGCTATGTGGCCATCTGCTTCCCACTTCATTACACCAGCATCATGAGCCCCAATCTTTGTGTGTGTCTGGTGGTGCTGTCCTGGGTTCTCACCATGCTGTATTCTATGGTGCATACCATACTCCTGGCCAGGTTGCCATTTTGTGAGGACAATAAGATCCCCCACTTTTTCTGTGAGATATCCGCCCTGCTCAAGTTGGCCTGCTCTGACATTTATATTAATGAATTAATGATATTTATCTTGGGAGGACTTGTTAGTGTCATCCCATTCTTACTCATCATTGGGTCCTATGTACAAATTGTCTCCTCCATCCTAAGGGTTTCTTCTACTCGGGTTATCCACAAGGTCTTCTCCACCTGTGGTTCCCACCTGTCTGTCGTGTCACTGTTCTATGGGACAATTATTGGTCTCTACTTGTGTCCATCAGCTGATAACTCTACCATGAAGGAGACTGCCATGGCCATGATGCACACAGTGGTGACACCCATGGTGAATCCCTTCATCTACAGCCTGAGGAACAGAGACATGAAAGAGGCCCTGATAAGAGTGTTTTCCAAGAAGAAAATCTCTTTATAATGGCAAAAACTGGGATTTTTACTTAAATTTATCTATTAACTCTATTGATATTAAAATTACAAAATATATCCCTATAATGGGAAACAAGAACATACTATATAAAATTTAGCTTTGCAAAAGGGAATTTTACAAAGTAGTTTAGTTATGGAGGGTGACCACAGTGGCTCAGTGATGCCCTCCTCTGCCTTGCACAGGTGATTCTAGAAAAGTGTTAAGTAAGACCACTGTTCTATCAGATATCCATTTTTTACATTATTTATTTAATTGAAAATGTATTCTCTCATACAATGCACACCAACCACAGTTTCTCCTTCCCTCATTCCTAGCTTCCCACACTGCCCTCTCCCTATTATCTACTCCCTCTCTTCAGAAAATAGCAGGTCTCCAAGAGATGACAGCCAAACAGAAAACAAGATACAATAAGACAAGGTAAAAGACCAGACAAGGCAACTGTTAGGAGGAAATCAGTCTCAAGAGCAAGAAAGAAAAGAGTCAGAGGCAGATAGGATTCAACTGCTAAAAGTCTCTCTATCTATCTCCCCCCCGTCTCTCTCTGCCTCTCACACACACGTACACACACACACACACACACACACACACCAAAAAAATCCAAACAAACAAAGAAACAACAACAAAAAAAAACCCAAGTTAACAGCCCTAACATAACCTCAAAAAAAAAAAAAAAAACCAAGTTAACAGCCCTAACATAACCTCAAAGGACCTGGTGCAGACTCCTGCAGGCCTCATGCTTGCTGTTTTTGTCTCAGTGAGTCAGCTATGTGAGCCCTGGTTAGTTGATTCAGTGGGTCATTCTCTCTTTGTGTCCTCTATTACCTCTGATTTCTGCAGTGTTTTCTCCCTCTTTTCCACCAGGTTCTCTGATCTCCAAGGGGAGAGACTGATGGAGACCTCTAATTTGGACTCTCTTTCTTTACATAATAGTTGACTTTCAGTTGCTGTAACTGCTCCAGTTGGTTCCCAATAAAGCCTCACTAATGATGACTGTACAAGGCACCAATTCATGATTATAGTAAAATATCATTAGGAATCATTTCATTGGTTGTGTTTGCCTATTGTGGTTGGTTCTACCCTAGGTTTCTGGGCTATCCAATCCCTGTTTCCTGGACATTCAAGCAGTGTAGAGCATGAACTCCCTCTTGTGGAGTGGGCCTGAGGTTAACCCAAACATTAGTTATCCATTCCCATAATTTCTGCACTACCATTACCCCCACCACATCCTGGAAGCCTGACAGATTTTAGTTTGAAGGTTTTGTGGCTGGGTGGGTGTCCAGGTTTCTCTTTCTGAAGCCTGAAGAATACCTTCCTGAACTAAAGAGACTAGAATGTTAGGGTGAAGGCTCCAAGTCCACACCAACTCGATCTCTATGTTCAATGAGATGTGTGGATGCTGTCCTTGGCAATGGGGGCCTGCTCTCAGTTATCAGAGAGCTAACCTGTGTTCTAGCATAAGCCTGGGATATTTAGGAACACTAAGGAAATTTATGCCACCAACTCAACCCAGTACAATAAAATATCACTACTGGAATCCTTGCCTTGTTAGAAAAAATGGCCACTTCAGACACTGTATCTCCCATTAGCAGGAGTCCTCACTAGGGTCATGTTCATAGATTCTAGGAAGCTTCCACTGCATTGTTCTAAATCTATCTAGGTTCTTGGGAACAATTTTTTTCACATTTTCTTTTCAACCATAGTACTTAAAACATTTGAACATGGGAGGGTATTGGTAAACAAGTTTTTCTACATATATTCATTGTAATCGTTCACTTAAAAATAATAAAATGTAACCACAATATGATTTTTTTTACTTCTTGAAAGATTTTCCTGGGAAATATAAGATATGGAAGAAAAAATAAAGTTGTTGGAGCTTTGCTATGTCTGTATGTGTGTCATGTCAGGGACATGACAGACAATATGTGTGTATGTGTATATATGCAAGGCAGCTGGAGCTTTGCTCCATCCACCCGATGTGTGAATGTGTGTGTGTGTGCATGCATGTATGTATGTATGTATGTATGTATGTATGTATGTATGTATGTGTGTGTCATTGTTGGAGATTGTGCATTGAAGTTCCTTCATGCACCAAGTGTGTGTGAGTGTGTGCCTGTTTTACATCATCATAAACCCCGCTTGTCTCAAGAACATCCCCACTTAAGCCTCTGTGTGATCTTCAACAGGAACATGCACACTTTGAACTATTTCTGTTCCCTTTGTCCTTTGGCCCATTTCTTGAATTATGATGTCATTTCCCACCCAGTGATCTACATAAGCACCTAAACACACACACACACACACACATGCATATATACATACATATATATTTACAAAAATGGATAATAGCTCATATAATTTTGAATTGTGCTTTTTTATTGCTTATTGTTTTAAAATATTTAGTATTGTTGTTCCCATGTAGTTAAAATAGCATTGGCTGTTGTCATTGCTAAACTCTCAAATCTCATTGTCAAGAAATAACAGAATTACTAGGGACATGACAGACAATATGTAAATTAAGCTACTTTCCTCTTCATGTGAAAAACAAAATTTAAAAGACAGAAATGATTCTATATCCCATAGCAATGACGTTAGGTGTAAGAGCAGGTGCAGGACGGAAACAAAAAGTTCTGTTGAACAATATAAAAAGTACCACACTGCCAAAATATACCCTAGACTGTACATCTCTTTAAATATATTTTAAAATTTTTAAATGATACATAAAATCACATAAATATATTAACATAATACAATGTGATGAACACCATATGTAATATAGAAGATGAAGTGTGCCAGAGTGAAAGTGTTTTTGAAGAGAAGAATAGGAGAGGGAGAACAAGAGAGGGTAACTGAAAAACTGAATGACAACAACATCAACAACAAAAAATGGAAATCAACACAGGTGTGATGGATGATGCCTGTGATCTCGGTCCTCATGAACCTCAGGCAGAAGCATCAATGTAAATGTGTGGTGGGCAAGGGCTGTGCAGTGAGACCCTGTGTAGTCAGCCTTGATGCACAGTGAGACTTTGCAAGGTCAGCATAGCTGCTGTGATAGCCTATGAGGTCAGCCCGAGCTCCACAGTGAGACACTGCAGAGGAAATGAAACTCCAAACATCAAAGTTTGGCCTGTGAAATAGTGCAGCTGCTCTAGTAAAAAAGATTATTTGACAGTTCCTCAAAATTTTGAACATAGACTTACCAAATAACTGAGAAATTGTACACCTGGGCACATAACAACAAGAGTCGTGGGACCAAGATAATGGTTTCTCTTTGCTATGCATGTAAGTACAGTTTATAATGGTCACAAAGCAGAATGAGCAATCAAATGATGATCACATATATAAAATGTATTATACTCACACAATGAAAAATTATTCAATAACACAAATGAAAGAATTATCAGTGCTACTGTGTGGAGGTTCTCTGGAAACAAAGAAGGCAAATGTAAAGACCAGATATTGTGTGACTGAAATTTCAATTAGATGTCTTTAAAAACCATGTGCAAATGGTCATGTTGTAAAACTTCCTTCTGCATAGTTATGTTTTTACCCATAGATTTGTGTTGCTCTCAACCTTGGGCAGAGAAGCTTCTTGTTGTAGTGGATATTGGTTAATCCTGAGTTACATAACTGCTCAATTGCTAAGAATAAGCAATTATGAGTACACAGCCATAGATGGGATCTTATATGGACCATCCTTCCCCCAAGGCTTATGGAGCATCATGGGAGAAGAGGTAAATTGGAAGAGCCAGAGGATGACAGAAGGACTGTGAGCTGCTGGCTGCTAGTGGTGACATAGCTGTTGCAAACATGAACTTAAAGAAGTTGTGGTCACCTGAACAAAACTTGCACAAGGAGCCAGTTAAAAATTCCAGCGTGAACAATTCCAACAGCAACTGACATCCCACCCTTACATGTAGAGCTTTGGTTAATTAACATTTGCTGAGAAAGAGAGCATTCTTCTTTCCCGGTGATGAGCACCCTAAGGGGTTATCCAATACAAAATGGTCAATCCTAGAGGCATACACATGTAGTCAATGATGAATGGACTTAGTAGGTGATATTTGTATGTGGATTTCTTTATATGTGTGTCACAACAAAGGTTAAAGAGAGGAAGCAGTGAATTTTGAATGGGTTGTTAGATATAGGAGGGATAGGAGGATGAAGAGGGCAAGGAGGGAGGAAAGAAGTGATGTAATTATAGTTTAAATACAAAAAAAATTCATCATGAATGTGGGAGGGGCTCCTAATGCCCCACTCCTGGCTGAGGAGCTATTGGCAGCTGATGGCTGCCAAGGGAAAGAGAGTCAATTTTCCTTGAGGGGTGGTAGCCATTAACAAGCTGCCAAAACTCTACTGGATAAGTCTACAGTCATGTGCATCTGGTCAACACTAATTGGGCACTAAGCTATGTATAACAAAAATTACATCACTTCTTTCCTCCCTCCTTGCCCTCTTCATCCTCCTATCCCTCCAATATCTAACAACCCATTCAAAATTCACTGCTTCTTCTCTTTAACCTTTGTTGTGACACACATATAAACAAATCCACACACAAATATCACCTACTAAGTCCATTCATCATTTGTAAAAGAGATGTATAGGGGAGGAGGGCCAAAAGGAGTTGGAGGGAAGAGGTTGAAAAATATATGATTAGGATGACGTGTATACATCTAAGAAATCTGCAATTAATAAAAAATAAATACAGAGGCAGGCGGAAAAAAAATAAATAAATACTTTAAAATAAGGAAGAATTTACTTTAACTCAGAAGCTACGAATTTTTTAAGTTTTACAATGGTATATCTGCATGTATATGTGCACATACATTCAAGGCATTGACTATATTCTTATTCACACACATACATGCAAAGCACTGATTATACCTATTTACACAAAAGGTTAAGGAGTTGACTAAATTAAACAAACTTAAATCATGTGCATGCCACTTTTTAGTGTATATTAATAGTCCATGTAATAGATTTCATTCTAATATTTTATTATACACATGAAATACTTTATTCATATTTAATTTACTGTAATGTGTATCTCTTCCTCTCCTCGGTGTGTGTTTTCTTTCCTAGCCCCTAATAATTACACTTCAATGTCATATTTCAGGAACAGCTGACGTTTGTCTTTTTGCATCTATCTTACTTGGTATAACATGACCTACTTCATTCTGTCTCTTTGGCTGTGGCATGACTCTATGTTTTTAATTACAGAATATATTCCATTGTATGTACCAGACATTCTTTATTTACTCATTGCCTGTGAGCATTTAGATGACCCCATGAATTGGGAACTACCAGTAATGCCACAAGAAGCATGGGTGTGTGGTTTTCTACATTATATGCTGCTTTGCATTCCTTTGAACATGTACTCAGGCATGGGATAGCTGCATTATTTTAGTTCATCTACATTTTAGATTTTTACTATGTTTTGGCCTGAAGAGTTCATTACCAATATAAGTCTTGAAACCACAAGACTATTTAAAAATGAGAGATAATATGTATAGCACTACTTCAAAGATTGAATTTTTAGAGTTGATTCCAACATATAAGAAAAAAGCCACTTCTAGGTATACACCCAAATGATTCCTCACTGATCCACAAGGATACCTCCTCATCGATGTTTATAGCAGCTTTATTTGTAATAGCTAGAAACTAGAAACATCCCAGATGTCCCTCAACTGAAAAATGGGTTTAAAAAAAGCTGGTACATTTACACAATGGAACAGTACTCAGCTATCAGAAACAAGGAAGTCATGCCATTTGCAGCCAAATGGATGGAGCTAGAAAAGGTCATTCTGAGTGAGCTAAGCCAGACTCACAATGATGCACATGGCATCTATTCACTTATAATTGGATTTTAGCCATGTAGTACAGGATAACTCTTACAACCAACACACCAAAAGAAACAGGAACACAGATCATGTTGCCATATAGGCTCCCAGTGCAAGAGGAAGCTCTTAACACTCATATGACTGTTGAACTGAGGGGGGGGGGGCTGATATGTAGGGGCAACCCACTCTGGAGGAGTAGGATGGGGGGAGAGGGGGCAGAGGGTGAGTGGGGGGACCGAGAGGGGTGGAGAGAGGGTACTGTGATGGAGATGTAACTTGAAGTAATAAAAAAAATAAAGAAAAGAAAAAAGCCAATATGAGGATCCTGGAGAGATGGATTAGTTGGCAAAATGGTTACCATGCAAACATAAGGTTCTGAATTCAGTCCTTAGAAACCACATAAAAAATGTGTATGATGACACATATATGTAATGACAGTGTTGGGCAGGTAAAGAAAAGAGGATCCTGGGTTCACATCTATGTCAGCCTGTACTACTTGAAGAGTTCCACTCCAGTGAGAGGCTTTATATCAATATGAAGAAAGTTGGAAAACACCTGAAGAATGAACCTCAGATTCTCCCGTGACCTCCGCAGGAATGCACACACAAGTGTACCCACACATCCTTGAGTTTTCACACACACACACACACACACACACACACAAAGGATTACATGAAAATGAAAATCCTATATGTACAAAACAACACCATGAAGGCACAAAATATTGATTTGGAAAAAATTAAACTAAGGTCTAACAAAACAGTAAAATTATAGACCCATCAATACTCATGGTGAATACAGATGCAAAAATTTCTCCCTAGAATATTATAAAACTGAGTAGCCAACCAACAACTAATCTAACTTGAAGCCCAAGCCACGAGAGGGATCTTATGCTTGAAACTGCTTGGATGATCAGAAACTGGAAGCTGGATGGCTCAGAGACTAAGATAAAACCAAACACAATCAACAAAAAATAAGTCAGTGAAAGGAAATGATTACTAATGGCATTCTGCTATACTCATAGATAAATGCTTAGCCCAATGGTCATCAGAGAGGCTTCCTCCAGCAGTTGATGGGAACTGATGCAGAAATCCAGAACCAAACATTAGGTTGAGCTCAGGGGACCCCACAGAAGAGGGACAGGAAGGATTGTAGGAGCTAGAGAGGTCAAGGATATCACAAAAACAAGACTCATGGAAACAACTAAGCAGGGCTCTTAGGAGTTCACAGAAACTGAACCTACAAACACAGAGCCTGCATAGGTCTTCACTGGGCCCTCTGCATATGTGCTGTGGTTGTTTGCATGAGGTTTTTATGGTATTCCTAACAGTGGGAGTGTCTCTGAGTCTTTTGGCTGCTTGTGGCACCCTTTTCCTCGTAGTAGATTGCTTCATACAGCCTTGATATGAGGGTCTACACCTAGTCTTATTCTATATTGTTATGTTGTATTTGGTTGATATCCCTTGGAAACATGCTCTTTTATGAAGGGAAACAGAGGAGCAGTGGACCTGGGGAAGATGGGGAAATCTATATGTGTGAGAGAGATGAAGTGAACTTGGAGAAGGGGAAGAAGGGGAGTCTGCAGCTGTGGTTGGGATGTATTGTACGAGAAAATAAAGCAAAGGGGGAAAATGTCATCATTCTTCATGACCAAGATGGCCACAAATTAGATTTGCAGAGATTGTTCATGAAGGAACTTTGGCTAGCTCAAGTTTACTGATCATGGCTCTGGCAGGCCTTACCCTTCTTTCCAACTCATTCTTCCTTGCTAAAAACTGTTAGAATACATTCCTAAAGATAGCATCCAAGGTCTATTTCCTTATTTTGCCAATGCCTCCTCCTGAGGTTGACTACCATGGTCCAGCTATTAAATTTTATTTATTTTAATTTATTTAAATTATTTAATCAAGGTATTAAAGTCCAGCAATCAAAATCCCCCTTTGGCTCACCGAATTAATATACACAATTAAAATTAAACATCATCAGAGAAATGCAACTCAAGATGACTCTGAGATTCCATCTCACACCTGTCAGAATGGCTAAGATCAAAAACTCAAATGACAGCACATGTTGGAGAGGTTGTGGAGAAAGAGGAATACTCCTCCATTGCTGCTGGTAGTGCAAACTTGTATAATCACTATGGAAATCAGTCTGGCGATATCTTAGAAAACTTGGAATAGCTCTACCTCAAGGCCCAGCCATACCACTTCTAGGTATACATCCAAATGACTCCTCAACAAACCACAAGAATGTTTCTTCATCTATGTTTCTTCAGCCTTATTTGTAATAGCTAGAAACTGGAAACAACCCAGATGTCCCTCAAATGGATAAAAAAACTATATTACATCTACACAATGGAATACTACTCTGCCATCAGAAACAATGAAATCATGCAATCTGCAGCCAAATGGATGGAACTAGAGAAGCTCATCCTGAGTGAGCTAACCCAGACCCAGAAGGATGCACATGGCATCTACTCACTTATAGTCGGATTTTAGCTACATAGTACAGGATAACTATACTACAACCAATGCACCAAAGGGAACAGGAATATAGACTTTGTTACCTGTCAATGAGACACTTTACCCTAGTGGTGCTATCTTGTAGGCCTCCAGTGTATTAAGAGGCTCTTGGCCCTCATATGACTGCTGAACTGGGGCAGGGGACTGATATGTAGGGACAATTCACTCCAGAGGAGTGTGATGGAAAGGATAGGGGTTAGAGGGTGGGAGGGAAGGACTCAGAGGGGTGGAAAGAGGGCACTGTGATGAATATGTAACCTGAAGTAATAAATAAATACTAGAAAAAATTAAACACCTCATCCTAATGCAGGGTGTTCCATTGTACCTTTAAAAACTACCACTTCCCCATATGCCACATCTGTCTCCTCTCTATCCATAGGCAGTCCTTTGTCCCATTTCCTGGTACAAATACCACTTAACCCTCCCCCTTGCTCATGTTCTCCATTCTCCTTTGTTTCTTCCCCTTCTCCCTCTTCTTTGTCTTTGTCTGCTATTTTTGTTTTTTATCTTTGCTCTCAGTCTCTCTGGGGCAAATAAATTTCCTTTCTACTGAGAACTTGGTCTTAAAACTTGGTCTTGGAGGTCCTGAGCTTATACTCTCTTCCTTTCATTTCAACATATGCAAATCAGCATATACTGTATCTCACAAACAGGCTCAGGGCCAGAAGTCCCATGATCTCAGTAGATGCAGAAGAAAGCTTGTTAACAAAGTGCAACATCACTTTATGCTACAAAAGTCTTGGTAAGGAATTTATATTAATACATAATAATAAAATATACCATAAATGACCAAGATATGGCCAACATTATGCTTAATGGGTAAAAATAAAAACATCTCCACTGAAATCAGGAATAAGGCAAGGCTGTCTACTTTCTCTACTCTTACTCAATACAGCACTGGGAGTCTTAGCTATATCAATTGGAGAAGTATTTCTCAACATGTGGGTCATGAACCATTGGGTGGGTCACATATCAGATGCTGTGCATTAGATATTTATAGTACAATTCATAACAATAGAAAAATTACAGCTATAAATTAGCAATGAAATGAGTTCATAGTTGGGGTTTACCAGAACATGAGGAACTGTATTACATGGTCAAAGCAGTAGGAAGCTTGAAGAAGTTAGAGAATTGAAGAAAATGAAGAGTGCATACAAGAAAGAAGTCAGCCAGCTGGGCAGTGATGGCTCACACCTTTAATCTCAGCACTCAGGAGGCAGAGGAAGGCAAATCTCCATGAGTTTTAGGTCAGCCTGGTCTACAAACTGAGTTTCATGACATCCACAGCTACACAGAGAAACCCTGTCTCAATAAATCAAAACAAAGCGAACAACAACAAAAGAAGTCAATGTATCCTTATTTGAAGATATAATTCTATACATAAAAGACTTTAAAGACTCCACGAGAAAACTCTTAGAAGACACACAAATCTTCAATAAAGTGCCAGGATACAAAATAAGTATCAAAATAAACAAAGAAACAAATCAGTAGTCCAAGCACAGCCATGATGGGGAAGAATGATGGCAATAATACAAATTCACAACCATCACCAAATATAATACATTGGAAGAAACTTAAACATGGAACCATTTTAGGCCCCTCCTCCAACTCATGGTTTATGTGCATGAACCACATTTTCATTATCCATCCATCAATTGAAGAACATCTAAGCTGCATTCCTTTCTAGCTTTAGTGAATAGAGTTCCAATGAACATCGTTAAACAAGTGTGGTTGTTTGAAAGAAAATGGTCTGCATAGGCTCATAGGGAGTGAAATTATTAGGAGGTGTGGCCTTGTTTTAGTAGGTGTTGGGTTGTTGGAGGAAGTGTGTCACTAGGGTGGGCTTTGAGGTTTCAGAAGCTCAATCCAGGTCTAGTGGTTCACAACCTTTTCCTGCTGACTGAGGGTCCAGATGTAGAAATCACAACTCCATCTCCAGCAGCATGTCCGCATGCATGACAACATGTTTCCCACATCGCTAAACCTCTGAAACTGTAAGCCAGCCCCAATTAAATGTTTCCTTTCTAAGAGTTTCCATGGTCATGGTGTCTCTTCACAGCTAACTAAGAAACCCTAACTAAGACAGAAAGTATGTCTAGAGTAGAATACTGATTCCTTCAGGTACATGCCAATGGGCAGTATAGTTGGATCAGAGGGCAGATCTATATATTTTGGTAACTCTCCATAAAGGTTTCCATTGTGGCTCCATCAGTTTGCAATCCTATCAATAGTGAATGAGGGTTCCCCTTGAACCTGAAATGTCACCAGGATTTGATGTCAGTTATTTTCTAGGATAGTGGGGCACAGATGCTCTGAAGGGAAAGGGGGAAAATAGAGGAAGGACTTTAGCTGTGGAGGAAGGAGGATAATACAAAGAAAGATGAAGTAGAGATAGATAAAATTCAGGATATTTTAAAAGGCCATAGGCAACAAATTATTTCATAATCCTACATGTAAATGTGTATATTATATATGACTGTGTATATATTTTTAAATGGAGTTATGTAACATAGTGTGATAATGCCCCTCACAAGAATCATGGACTTTCTAAGAAAAATTCTAGGGCCAGAAATTAGAAACCTCTCTTCCAGTTATCAGTTGATCAGTTGAGTACAAGAGAATCCCAAACAATAGGAGCTATTTTCCTTACTCCCGATTTCCTCCTAGAACTTGAAGGTAAAATACTATTGCTAAAGACATCACACATTTCAGGCATAAGGAATTGAGCTATAGCTGACTCAGAAGCACCCTTTGGGGACTAGCCCTCAGTATTGTAAGCTAACATGAAAAATGCCAGGGGAGAAAAGCAATCAATAGTCAGAACCCACTTTAAAGTTTATGAACAACAATGACCAGCATGGAAATATATCCTGAGTGGTATAATAGTGGCACTTTTATCTTGGGAGTATCCACCAACTATCAAATTAGACTTAAGATGAAAAATAGGAAGAAATTCATGCCTGGTACTCAAACCTATCTGGTTGTATGGCCCAGAGGAGAACCTACTACTGCCATTTTCCTAAACTAACATAGTTTGTAATTCTATTCTAAACATTTATCCTTATACTCAGAGATAAGTGTAGCACTCAACCCTCAAACCTTTTATTTTTGGAATACATAAAGAATATTACAGGGACCCAAAACTGGCCAAATGCAGACAATGTGTGACTGTGGTATGTCCAGTCCCAGTTGCTGCATCTTAAATGTAACCACTACACCAAATGGTAGGGCACCATCTTGGAAAAGGAGATAAAATTTTTAAAAACCAGAGAACCAGTACCTTTTCACAAGATAGTAGCTTCTAGACATGCCATGAACTCTCAATCCCTTGAATTTGAAACAAATTAATTTTTATGTACATATGTGTTTTTGCCTATACATTCATAAATAGTGAAACTCATACATGGCTGGTGCACACAGAGGCAAAAAAAGGTGTTTGATTTCCTGGAATTGGAATTACAAATGATTGTGAACTTCCCAATTAATGCTGGGAAAGGAATCTGAATTCTCTTCAAGAATAGCAATTATTCTCAGCCACTGAGCATCTCTCCAAACCCATTAATAACTGTTTTTTATATTTGTATGTATGTAGCATTGTGTATAGATAACAGAACACTAAAAAATGACTCATGAGAGGAGGAAAATGGAGACCTTGAGGAAGAGATATAGAAGGAAAAAAGAATTCATGTGATATGAAAGTGTAAGAGGTAATGCTGAGTTGCAGAAGGGCTAAGGCAGAAGTTGGGAACAGTAAGGTAGGTAAAGAAGTCTAGCTCTGCCAGACAGTGTAGGCAAGTTCTTCATAATTCCTGCTTAACAATTAATGTCTATCAGAGATACTGATCCAAGAGGCTGAAGATAGA
The DNA here is from genome assembly GCA_907164525.1 of Lophiomys imhausi. NCBI lineage: Eukaryota > Metazoa > Chordata > Mammalia > Rodentia > Muridae > Lophiomys > Lophiomys imhausi. The sequence continues at coordinate 22,867,743 of CAJQZJ010001558.1, forward strand.
TACTCTCTAATGTATGGAGAGCAATTGGGGATTGTCCAGGCAGTCAGTTGTCTGTCATTTCTTAGTTTTGGAAGCTGCTGGCTTTGTACTTCTTGTATAATCAGATATATTTATCCTTCTCAGGTCTCTGATGTGATTGAAGACTAGATAGTTATAGTCTCACAGTTAAATTTTAAGTTGTTTAGGAATTAAAAAGATGTTCTAGGTCTAAGAAGATGTTTTTGGTAATGCAAGTTAGGATGTAAATTAGTTAGATATAGATCTTTAAAATCATAAAGATAGATAGATAATAAAATATTAATATCAGTTCTTAAATATGTATGGACTGGACATTGGGAAAGTATGTTATACCTTATAATTTTCATAATTTTGACCTAATTATTAAAAAAAAAGAATTATGAGTTCTGGGAGAAGGGGGAGAAGATGGGCCCGGTAGGGGTGGAGGGAGGGGACTGTGATGGAGATGTAACTTGAAGTAATAAACAAACATTAAAGAAAATAAAGTGTTGAACAGGTTAACAAACTAAGTTCAAATGAAAATGCCAAAAGGTGTCCACCTGTCTTGTAGGCTAATAGATTTAAGAACAAATTCTAATAAGCTGGGAATTGAAAAGAAGAAATCCCTTTTAATGGAGAATGCCATATCATTAGGTACAAATCCATAATAATTGATTCAGACAAATGATTGTATATTGCTATTTGGAGAAGAACTACTTATCATTGTTCCAAAGTAGAAAGACCCATCAACAAATGACTAGGTAAATAACCATGGCATATCTATACAATGACATATTATTTGGCAATAAAAATCAATTATTTGTACATACAACTACGCAGTCATACCTTGAAAACATGCTAATAGATCAAAGCCAGTCACAAAGAGCTTATATTCACATGAAGGATCATGTAACTAATGAACTGAGGGGGGTGGATAGATGGAAGTACCCCACACTGGAAGGGTGGGATGGGTGGGAAAAGGGTGGGAGGATGTGGCCAGGACAGGGTGGAGGGAGGTGGTAGTAATGAAGATGCAATTTGAAGTAATAAATAAATTTTCAAAAAAGAATAGGAAAACCTGTGATAAAATAAAGCAGAGTGGAACTGTCCATGGATGGTTGGAGGTGAAAGTATGTGTGAATGGGCACAGGAATTCTTTGGGGTATAAGGGGTTCTAAGATGCATTGTAGACTGCTTTGTATGACATTGAAATTGCTAAGGCTATTTAGTTATACTTATGTAAGTGAACATCACAGTTCTTAGGGATGATTAAATTGGAATTTGAGCCCAATATACAACCATGTTTTCTTCTCATGTCAACCAAAATACAGAGAGTAGATACATCATTCTTCTTGGAGTAATTGAAACCAATCAGTTAACAACCAAAATGAGGTTGTTCTATACAGCCAGAATAGGCAGCACTGTATTTAAATCCAGAACACATCCTTAGATACCACCTACTATTTCCATAAAGACAAAAGATAATCATTTTTAAGTGTTGGGTGTGGCTGGGAACAATTGAGATCAGAGTGAATCCAAACCTCAGAAATCTCAAAGTTTGGCCCCCAGGCTCCACACTGATATTGGTAGGTGTGAGATCAAGCTCTCTCTATGCTTCTGCGTGCCTCTGGAAGACACATTCAGCCCCCAAAAGGGTTACCTTCCCTGTGGCACATAGCAACAACACCAAAGTGCCCACAGGTGAGTTCAGGCATGCACCTGGTGTCTGGGGCCTTTCCCCATGTAAATATAGCATTGCTAACATCTTAATCTCAGCCAATAGAATGCATCCACCCCCCAAAAAAACTTCCTCCCTATTTCCCATGGTTCAAAAGCCCTCACCCATCTCAGAGATCGAGAAAGCAGATAGATGAAGAGATCTGATAGATGTTGGGATAAATAGTTTAGAGGACTCTCTGATCAAGGAGTAGATTTTAGAGACTTTGGGAGACCATCATGACATCCAAGCTACAACTAAAGGAAACCTGGTTCACCAAATAGCTGCCTCAGAGCTGTTGTGATTCTGCCAGAAGGAGTCTTTTTCATTGGAAAAGCTTTCTCCAAGTGCACCCACCAGCACTTTCCTGGATTTGAGATATTTTCTCTGGCTCTGAATACAGGTCCTTGACTTGGGCAGGTAACCCAGATGCTCCTCCTGCAGACCATGGGAAAAAACTCCGTCACATCTGAGCTGTATTCAACAGAACGTTTTAGAGAGGAATGCAGCCAGATATCTCACACCACAGGCACAAATACTCACTCACCCACTGCCTGGCATGCCGCCTCCCACATTGTGAGGCAACAATCACCATGTTACATTTAAGAAACTAATAAAGGTTAGAGAAATACAGATAAATATTTTCTTGAGTTGGAAGTTTGTGTTTCATCATTATGATTATGTATCAAATTTCATTCAACTGATGACTGCCATGTCCTGAAAATTATCCTGAAGGGAGGAATTATAAATGCCAACAATGACCTCATGATCAATGGAAAACTAATACAACATAGAGTTATATTAATCTCACATATGTGGAGAGGAGTCGGATAATGGTAGGTACAATTAACATTTTCATAAAGAGGTAAGAAGACAAAATGAGTGAACAGGCATGGCAATATGGACTGCTTTTCTACTGGCTTGAGGAAGCATTAAACACACCACCTGCTTGCCATATCCCTGCCCTTTTCACATAATGGCTCACATAGAAAGTTAGATGATGAAGTTTACATTTTTCAGTAAGGTTGTATATCTGCCCTAAGTCCTCTTACAGGTAGTCAGTCATGTAGAATTGAGATGCTGACCTTGGAAGCCTTGCCAGTGTGTTGTTTTTCTGTAGTCTCATTCGACTCAACTACTGTGGGATGCGCTGGAAAGATAGCTTGGCTATTAAGGCTGGGCTCATGACCAAAAAATGCAAAAACTACTGATGGCTTCTTGTGCAAATTTTTGCTGTGTGAGACACTTTATGTCATTAATAATCAGAGTAGTTCCTGGTAACTTGGCATGGTTTTCCAGTCATACTTCTTCACTTTCCCTCCTAACAAATTGGGCTCCAGTCAACAAAAGCCCTGTTCATTACCCGAATGTTCAGTGAGTATATATCTGTCCATGCTTGTTTTGCTGGTTTTGCTATTTGTTTTATTTGGGGTTTTTTGGTTGTTGTTGCTGTTGTTTAAGTTCTACCTTCCCGTAAGTGTAGGAAGCAGTGATCAGTGACTATAATTGGTCTCCATGAGAAATCCCTGAGGAAAATTGGTCCTAGAAAGGTCCTGGGTAATTACTATGTCTTTAAGGAGTTACACAGCATCTGGACTCCTCTGAGATGAAGGGATGCTAAGGCCCAGGGTGGCAGCAGGGGGATGTGAGTAGGGATGGTGCATGTAGGTGATGAATAGAGAAGCTACTGTTCCTATATTTGCAAATAAAATGAAGGTGAGAAGGATCATGAACCAGAAACTCTGACTCAGCTCAGCAGTCCTGGGTACATACAGAAAATAAGCAGGTGTCTTGCAGTGAATCCACATGATTTCTGGAGTTAGACAAGACCGTTTTTTAGGTATGACAACCTTCCTCTTTTCTTGTCTCCCAACTCTTCACTACACTGCACAAGTGTTTGTTTCATGGTCATCATGTAACCACTTCATGTGAATGGGATCATCACACTTACTCATTATGTATTTTTTTCTCTCAGTGTCCTAGCATTTCAACACAGGAGCAGCCCTGTGAGGTGGAGTACACTGCTGTCCTGCTGCAGGGTTGTTTACTACACTTTTACCTGTGGGGTCTTAACAACCTCTGAATTAGCATCCTACTCAAGGTATGATTAATTTTATTTGTACAAGCTCACACATTTCTGTTTTACTGGTATTGTATGTGATTGCTCATAAGTGCAATCCATCAAGAGTTAATATCATCTTGGTGTTCATTTAAATTTGCAACAATGACTATCCAATCAAGTCATGAATCTACAGAATCTAATATGATATGCAGGTGTGTCAAATAATAGAAACATAAACCTTGTGATTATTATCTGCTGTTTCATTTGAGAACTGTGGGTGTAACATCTAAAGAAGGTATGAAGCTCATCAGTGGTAAGAGTTCTTGGTAACTTCTCTAGCTTATGATCTTCAAAAACATGTGTACATAGCACAAAGGTACTGTTCATTTACAAGAGAAGCAGAAACTAGGCATGGTAACAAATGCCTGTCATCCCAGTACTTGGGAGTCAGAGGCAGCAGTGTTGCACGTTTGAGTCCAGTCTTTGATACATAGTGAGAGCATCTTTTTAAATGGTGCATGATTTTTCCTACATGTTTTCCCTATCTGTAATAATAATTTGCAATGTCTAAGTGTGTAAATTTTGAATTCAGCTGCATTAAACCATGTAAATCTGTTAACGCGCATCCAGCCAGGCTTGGTTGCAGCATTTCAGAGAAACTTACTAAGATCTCTTGATCTTTCTCCTGTTCTGTCAACTTTGACACATGTGATAGATTCAGTGACCAGTGTTGTCCAGAATTGCAGGAAAGCGTGTGTGTGTGTGTGTGTGTGTGTGTGTGTGTGTGTGTGTGTGTGTG
>CAJQZJ010001558.1:22875662-23021639 GCA_907164525.1 Lophiomys imhausi
CTCTCTCTCTCTCTCTCTCTCTCTCTCTCTCTCTCTCTCTCTCTCTCTCCACAATATCTGCCTTTCAGTTTCTGCCACTGCTCCAATCAGCTGCCCAATGAATCCTCTCTGGTGATAAATGGAAAAGCCACTGATTTATAATTATAGCAGAATATCATTACAAATCTTATCAGTGGCTTTTCTTTTTAAAAAACCTCTTATTGTTGTTGATACCCTAGGTCTCTGGGCAACCCAATCAGTGGTTCCTGACCATTCAGCCAGTGTAGGGCATCACTTCCCTCTTGGGGAATGGGTCTCATGTTAGATCAAACAGTGGTTGGCCACTCCAACAAGTTCTGCATCACCGTTGCCCCAGCACATCTTGCAAGCTGGACAGAATGTAGGGGGAGGCTTTTGTGCCTGGCTTAATGTCTGGGTTTCTTTTCTCTTTCTGAAGCCTGTAGATTACCTTCCTGTGCTGAAGAGACTACATGATGGGGTGAAGGCTCCAAGACCACATCATTTCAACCTCTCTATGTTCAATGAGATGTGTGGCTGGTCTCCTCAGCAATGGGGTCCACTGTCAATTATCACAGAACTAACTTCTGTCCTAGCATCAACCTGGGTTATTTAGGGACATCTATGGGAATTCCTAGGCCAAAAATTCAACCCAATAAAACAACATCCCACCACTAAGAACCTCATTTGGCTAAAAAAAAAAAAAAAGACCAATTCAGACTCTGTATCTCTCATTAGTAGGAGTCCTTACTGGGTCACCTGTGGAATCTGAAACAGCTTTGTAAAATGGAAATTTGTGATGTCCTAAATGTTAACAGGCTCACCAATGTGGCTATAATCTTAGGCTTCATGCTGACTGTAAGGAAAGAGTTAAGTTTATGCTTTAAAGCCAAGTTCCCAAGAATGGTTCCAGCTGTTGCTATGCTGCTGAAGGAGAAGGATCTTCAACTAGGTCAAGGTAGCCCTGTTCTGGCATCTGATCTGTTATTCATGTATATTATTATTATTTTCTTAAAAGAATCCCTAACCAAAACAAAAATTGTTTCCTTTTGGGCCAGTTCATATTGACCATACCATCAGTTGTTCCGGCTATCAAAGAATTCCATAGCTATCAAAGGATGTCAAAACAAAACTTTGATGGCAAACTGACCACAGCTGGTTGATCAATAATAATGGGCCAATCAGAAATAAACATGACTAGTGACCTAAACATTATCCAATCATATGGTAAAAAGACTGCTTCTTTGTCTGAGTTACTATATAAGCTCTGTGCTTCCTGAACTCAGGACTCCAACTTCAGCTGCTGCGTCAGTGAGAGTTGTGAGTCCGAGCTTAAGCTTGTATTAAATAAACAACCCTTATGCTTTTGCATTGGTGACGAATCCTTGGTGGTGGTCTTTGGGGGTCTCAAGAACCAGACAGAACACACCCTCATAGGTTTCTGGAGGTTTCCACTAGATTGTTTCCACATGCTCCCCAAAGCCCCCCAATTCCAGCTGTCTCTCCCCACATTCTCCCTTCAATGGTTCTCCCTGACCTGAACCCACACACTCCTGTATACACTTGTCCCCCATCTAAAATCAGGATTTATTTTATTTCTCCTTTCCAATGAGATCTATGTGCCCCCCCATAGCCCTCCTCTTTTCATAACCTCTCTGGGTCTGTGGATTGTGGCTTTATTACCATTCACCTAACAGCTAATATCCTCTTATAATTGAATGCATACCATATTTATCTTTATGGATCTAAGGTACCTCACTCAGGATGAACTTTTATAGGTGCAACCATTTACATGAAATTTTCATGATGTTCTGGGTCTTTTGGGTGTTGTTTTGAAAAACAATTGAAAAATACTCTACTGTATTTTTTGCATTTTCTTTATCCATTCTTTAGTTGAGGGATATCGAGGTTGTTTCTAATTTCTGGCTACTATGAATAAAGTTATAACAAATATAGTTGAGCAGGTGTCCTTGTGGTAAGATGGACCATCTTCTGTAATCCCAAGAGTGGTATAGCTTGGTCTGAGGTAGACTGATTCCTAATTTTCCCAAGATTTGACTATTTTATTCAAATTTCTGTATTGACTGCAGTAAAATATTTAAATAGGAATAAATGATATATCATGATCCTAGGCTGATGCTCCATTGTATCCAGATATCTCAAACGCAGAACTAGTGAAATCTTGCTGGTCCTCAACTGGAAGCTTCACCACTACTGTATACAATAAAGGCACAGGTAAAATCTATACACACTACTAGTAAAGTACTGTAAAACATTATTTCACACAATAATGAACTATGTGAGCTAAAATAACTACCTACATGACCACTGGTGCAGTTCTGTCATGGATGTTATGGGAGTAATCAACAACTTTTTTTTTCTTGGATGTAAGGTCAGCTCCATGACATGGACCACAAACCCAAACCCCTTAATGAGGCCAAAAACCCAAAACTACTTGTTGTGGGCCTCATGGAAAAATCCATTACTATTATTCAGCTAAGAGAACATACCAATTAAATGACTGTTAATGACATATTGCTGTACCCAAGGATCAGTGCATCATTCAAAACTCATCAAGGAAGCTCATCCTTGCAGTGGAAAGAAATGAACACAGAGACCCACAGCTACACAATGTGAAGACAGTGAGAGACTTTGGGGGGCTCAGCCCTAAATGGAAAGTCTATATCATACCCCTCTCCACAAATTTCAGGTGTTGATCCTCCCCCTAAAGAAAGGCAGGAAGATTATAGGAGCCAAAGGTGCTCACTTTGAATTTCAGTATGCTGTTTGTGAGTAGCTTTTAAATTTAAATCATTCTAAATCCTATGTGCCTGCCACTGCATTGTAAGTATTGGGATCAAAGGTATGTGCCTCCTAATGGTTGGGTTTAAAGATGTGCACCACCACCCCTAGACCTAAGTTTTTCTCTAGGTGGAGCTTACTCGGTGTCAGGCTGGCCTTGAACTCAGAGATCTGCATGTTTCTGTTTCCAGTGTGATGGTATTAAGTGTGTATCCCTGTCAAGTGATGGGATTAAGGGTGTGCACCATCACCACCCTGTTCATTGTAACTCTAGAATTTACAAGACACCTAACTTTATAGTGATCCTCCTGTCTCTGCTGGAGTTAAAGGCATGGGCTAACACCGCCCTTCTCAAATATTTTGCCTTAGCTCCAAATTACTACAACTCTGAGAGGTTTAGAAAACCAGGTTGAACTGTAGTAACCCTTAATTTATTTACAGCATTTTAAATCTCTTAACTGCCTTTTTTTCAATACCAAACAATGAAAATATCCTTTAAATACACAAAAAAACTTTTAAGCTTTTTTTTATCCAAGTGTGTGTGAGCTATGTGGCAACCTGTAGTCTAACATTCCAACCTGAAATTAAGACAAATTTTCCTTTCATGTCAGTAAGGTAAGTATGCCCTTAGTAAATTACAATTTAAAAATATTATATTTTATTTTTATTATATTTTAAGCTTATTTACCCTTTTTAATTATTTTTTTCTCAAGTTACTTCTAGAACGTAGTTTCCTCCCTCCTCCCCTCCTAGACCATCCCTCTCCCCCTCCCTCCCTCCTTCATTATTCCTCTACTTGGTACTCTCCTCCTCAGATGAGGTGGACTCTCACACATCATACTCCCTCAGTTCTTCAGTCATGTGAGGGTCAAGAGCTTCCACTTGTACTGAGGCTTGATATAGCACACCATCTAGGGTAAGGTGTCCCACTAACCTGCAGCAGATTCCATGACTCACTGCTGGGTGAAGTTTTTACTAGGATAGATATGCTAGGTTCCTATATGTTTGGATCTGTGGATTGTAGGATGGTTGTCCTGTGATGCATGGTTAATATCCACTTGTAAGAGAGTACATACCATGTTTATCTTTCTGGGACTGAGTCAGCTCACTTAGGATGAGCTTTTCTAGATCCATCCATTTGGTTTCGAATTGCATGATTTCCACATTTCTGATAGCTGTGTAGTATTCCATTAAATAAATGTACCACAGTTTTTTAATCCATTCTTCAGTTGAAGGACATCTTGGTTACTTCCAGTTTCTGTCTATTACAAATGAAGCTTCTATGAACATTGTTGAGGCAATATCCTTGTGGTTTGGTGTAGAATCTTTTGGATATATGCCCAGGAGGGGTATGGCTGGATCTTGAAGTAGAACTATTCCCAATTTTCTAAGATATCTACAGGTTGATTTCCAAAGTGGTTGTACAAGTTTGCACCTCACACCAGCAATGGAGAAGTGTTCCTCTTTCCCCACATCCTTGCCAGCATGTGCTATCATTTGAGTTTTTTATCTTAGCCATTCTGACAGGTGTGAGATGGATCTCAGAGTTGTTTTGAGTTGCATTTTCCTGATAACCAAAGATATTGAACATTTCTTCAAGTGCCTCTCAGCCTTTAGAGATTCTTCTTTTGTGAATTCTCGGTGTAGCTCTATACTCCATTTTTTATGGGGTTATTTGATTTTTTATTATTTAATTTCTTGAGTTCTTTGTATACTTTGGATATTAGCACTCTGTCAGATTTTGGGCTGTTGAAGATCTTTTCCCAGTCTGTAGGCTACCATTTTGTACTAAGGACAGTGCCCTTTGCCTTACAGAAACAAAAGGTCCCATTTACTGATTTTTTGTTTTAGTGCCTGAGCTATTGGTGTTCTGTTCAGGAAGTTGCTACCTGTGCCAATGAGTTTAAGGCTTTTCCCCACTTTCTCTTCTATTAATGTTAGTGTATCCAGATTTATGTTGAGATCTTTGATCCACTTGGACTTCAGTTTTATGCAAGGTGATAAGCATGGGTCTAATTTCATTCTTTTACATGTTGACATCCAGTTAGACCATCACCATTTGTTGAACATGCTATCCTTTTTCCATTGTACAGTTTTGGCTTCTTTGTCAAAAATTAAGTGGCCATAGGTGTGTGGGTTTATTTCTGGGTCTTCTATTCGATTCCATTGATTGACTGGTTAGTTTCTGTGCCAGTACCATGCTGTTTTTATTACTATTGCCCTGTAGTACAGCTTGAAATCTGGGATGGTGATACCTCCAAATGTTCTGTTATTGTACATGATTGATTTAGCTATTCTGGGTTTTTTGTTATTCCATATGAAGTTGAAAACTGTTCTTTTGAGATCCGTAAAGAATTGTGATGGTATTTTGATAGGAATTGCATTGAATCTGTATATTGTTTTTGGTAAGATGGCCATTTTTATTATGTTGATCCTACCTATCCATGAGCAAGGGAGATCTTTCCATCTTCTAATATCTTCTTTAATTTCTTTCTTCAGAGACTTGAAGTTCTTGTCATACAGGTCTTTCACTTGCTTGGTTACCCCCAGGTATGTTATATTATTTGTGGCTATTGTGAAGGGTGTTGATTCCCTTATTTCTTTATCAGCTCATTTATCTTTTGTGTAAAGAAGGGCTACCAATTTTTTAATTGATTTTTTATCCAGCCACCTTGCTGAAGAAGTTTATTAGCTATAGGAGTTCTCTAGTGTAACTTTTGGGGTCACTTATGTATACTATCATATCATCTGCAACTAGGGATTCTTTGACTTCCTCATTTCCAATTTGTATCCCCTTGAATTGCTTAGTTGTCTTATTGCTCTAGCTAAATCTTTAAGTACTATGTTGAAATGGAGAGAGTAGACAGCCTTGTCTTGTCCCTGATTTTAGAGGAAATGCTTTAAGTTTCTCTCCATTTTAGTTTGATGTTAGCTATTGGCTTGTTGTAAATTGCCTTTATTATGTTTAAGTATGGCCCTTGTATGCCTGATCTCTCTAAGACTTTTAATAGGAAGGGGTGCTGGATTTTGTCAAAAGCTTTTTCAGCATCCAATGAGATGATCATGTGTGGTTTTTTTTCTTTCAGCTTGTTTATGTGGTGGATTACATTGATGGATTTTCCTATGTTGAACCACCCCTGCATCCCTGGGATGAAGCCTACTTGATCATGGTGTATGATACTTTTGATGTGATCTTGGATCCGGTTTACAAGTATTTTATTATTTTTGTATCCATGTTCAAAAGGGAAATTGGTCTAAAACTTTCTTTCTCTGTTGGGTCTTTGTGAGATTTAGGTATCAGGGTGACTGTGGCCTCATAGAATGAGTTTGGCAGTATTCCTTCTGCTTCTATGTTGTGGAAGAGTTTGAAGAATATTGGTGTTAGCTCTTCTTTGAATGTCTGGTAGAATTCTGTGCTGAAACCATCTGGGCCTGGGCTTTTTTTGGTTGGAAGACTTCTAATGACTTCTTCTATTTCCTTAAGGATTGTAGGACTGTTCAATTTGTTTACATGTTCTTGATTTAAACTTGGTAGGTGGAATCTATCAAGAGAATTGGCCATTTCATTTAGGTTTTCCAATTTTGTGGAGTACAAGTTTTTGAAGTAGGACCTAACGATTCTTTGGATTTCCTCAATGTCTGTTGTTATTTCCCCCTTTTCATTTCTGATTTTGTTGATTTGGGTATTTTCCCTCTGCCTTTTAGTTAGTTTGGCTAAGGGTTTGTCTATTTTGTTAATCATCTCAAAGAACCAATTCTTGGTTTTGCCGATTCTTTGTATTGTTCTTTTTGTTTCTAAGTTGTTGATTTCAGCCCTGAGTTTAATAATTTTCTACTGTCTGCTCCTCTTGGGAGTGCTTGCTTCTTCTTGTTCTAGCTCTTTCAGGTGTGATTTTAGGTGGCTAGTATGGGAACTCTCCAATTTCTTTTTGAAGGCACTTAGTGCTATAAACTTTCCTCTTAGCACTACTTTCAATGTGTCCCATAAGTTTGGGTATGTTGTGCCTTCATTTTCATTGAGTTCTAAGAAGACTTTAATTTCTTTTTTTTTTTTAATTTCTTCCCTGACCCAGAGGTCATTGAGTAGGGAGTTGCTCAGTTTCCATGTGTTTGCAGTCTTTCTGCTGTTTTTGTTATTGTTGAAGTCTAGCTTCATTCCATGATGGTCTCATAAGTTACAAGGGGTATTTTCAATTTTCCTGTATCTGTTGAGGATTGCTTTGTGGCAGACTAGATGGTCAATTTTGGAGAAGGTTCCATGAGGTGCTGAGAAGAAAGTATATTCTTTTGTTTTGGGGTGAAATGTTCTATAGATATCAATTAGGCCCATTTAATTCATGACATCTGTGAGGTTCATTATTTCTCTGTTTGGTTTCTGCATCATTGATCTATCCAGTGGTGAGAGTGGTGTGTTGAAGTCTCCCACTATTAATGTGTCAGGTTCGATGTGGGATTTGAGCTTTAGTAGTGTTTCTTTAACAAATGTGGGTGCCTTTACATTTGGGGCATAGATGTTCAGTATTGAGACGTCATCTTGGTGGATTTTCCATTTGATGAGTATACAATTTCCTTCCCCATCTCTTTTGAATAACCTTGGTTGAAAGTCTAATTTATTGAATACTAGAATGGCCATTCCAGCTTGCTTCTTGGGTCCATTTACTTGTTATATCATTTTCCACCCCTTTACTTGGAGATAATGCCTGTCTTTTTTGCTGAGGTGTGTTTCTTGTAAGCAGCAGAATGCAAGATTCTGTTTTCAAATCCATTCTGCTGGCCTGTGTCTTTTCATTGGGGAATTGAGTCCATTGATGTTGAGAGATATTAATGACAATTGAGTGTTACTTCCTGACATCTTGATGTTGGTGGAAATAGTGTGTGAGTGACCTTCTCTTCTTTCGGTTTTGCTGCAGGCACATTATTTGCTTCCTGTGCTTTTTGTGTAGTTAACCTCTTTGGGTTGGATTTTTCCTTCTAACATCTTCTGTAGAGCTGGATTTCTGCATAGATGTTGTTTGAATGTAGAGCTGGATTTCTGCATAGATATTGTTTGAATTTAGTTTTGTCATGGAATATCTTGTTTTCTCCATCTATGTTGATTGACATAGTTGTCTGACCTGGCATTTGTGGTTTTTTAGGGTCTTCAAGACATCTTTCCAGGCCCTTCTGGCTTTTATAGTCTCTGAAGAAAAATCAGATGTGATTCTGATAGGTTTGCCATTATATGTTACTTGACCCTTTTCCCTAGCAGTTCTTAATATTCTTTCTTCTGTATATTTAGTGTTTTGATTACATTGTGGCGGGAAGTTTTTCTTTTCTGGTCTAATCTATTTGGAGTTCTGTAAGCTTCTTGTACAGTTATAGGCATCTCTTTTTTTAGGTTTGGGAAATTCTCTTCAATGATTTTGTTGAAGATATTTTCTGGTCCATGGAGCTGGGTCTCTTCTCTTTCTTCTATTCCTATTATTCTGAGATTTCATCTTTTCATAGTGTCCTTGATTTCCACAAGGGTTTGTGTCATACTTTTTTAGATTTTACACTTTCTTTGACAGAAGTATCAATTCCTTCAATTTTATCCTCTGTGCCTGAGATCCTTTCTTCCATCTCTTGTATTCTGTTGGTGATGCTTGTATCTTTAGTTCCTTTTCTTTTCTTAAGGTTTTCCAGTTCCACAGATGTCTCAGTTTGTATTTTCTTTATTGCTTCAACTTCCCTTTTCATGTCTTCCATTCCTTTAAGAGCTTTATTCATTTCCATCACCTCTTTTGCAGTATTTTGTTGTTGCTCTCTGAGGTATTTGATTTCCTCCCTTAAGCCTTCTATTATTAATAAGAGTAGGATTAAGATCATCTTCCTTTGTTTCAATCGTGTTAGGATGTCCAGAGTTGTCTGTAGCATTATAGCTAGGTTCTGGAGGCATCATATTGCTTTGGGTTTTTTTTTTTCACCATGTTCTTGTGCTGGCCTTTAGTCATCTGACTGACCCTGGTGTTGTCTGTTTGTTTCTGATGTCAGTTGGCCTTGGTGCTCAAGAAAACTCCCTGTTCTGGGGGCTGGGTGATCCGGAGATCCTGCTGTCCACCTCCAGATGGTGGGTAGGTTCCTGTAATAGACTGGCTCTCAGACAGTGACTACTGCTCTCAACTGATTGTGATCCAATTGGACCTATATACAGGGGATTGGAGTGGTGAGAGGGCTATCCTCTGAGGATCTGAGTGCTGGTGGGTCTCCTCACAAAAGCAGGTAGAACTGTGGTTGGGCCTGTGTTCTCCTTTCCCTGACACAGTCGTTCTGGTTCTGCAGCTAACCTATTTGTACAGGTAGGGAGCCTTACCCAAGATGTGTGCCAGTGTCAGCATGCCTGTTGCTGACTGCCTCAAAAGCTAGGGTGCTAGGGTGAGTGACCCACCCCAATATTTGTGGCGAACACACAGTCACCAGCTCTGTTTGCAATCAGTCTCAGCTCCTAATTGCTTTGCTGTAGCTGGGTTTGGTCTCTGCCACTCAGCTAAAGTGCACACTGTGCCGCCATGTTGGTAACTCTGGAAAGAAAATCTTACTTACCTTTGCTCTTGTGGTCCAGCTGTTTTTCCCAGTTGGATGTACAGGTCCTCATGCAGGCTGGATATCAGGCACACTGGCGCAGGACCACTGAATTCTGTCTAGAGCTGTGGGCTGGATCTGCTCTGGCGAATCCATCATGTTGTGAGAGCTCCTTCTCCACTGCGCATGTGCCAAGGGCTCAATAATTCTATGTGTCAACTCAACCTGGCCTACTATGAGATTACAGGTTTTGAAATTTGGTAAACCTTTGTTTCAAACAGTTTGAGTGAGTAAATCTAATTGCATGGTACACTGTGGTGGGCTTCATGCACACATGTCATTAACAGAAAAATCTGCAATCTTCCAAGGAAGAGAGGGCCCTGAGGCTAAGAGCCTGTAGTCCCAGGAATGCCTTGAACATCAGCTCACATACATATTTCAGATTGGCCAGGCTCTATAATCCAGAGAGTTCATTTATTAAAATGAGCCTTAATTTGCTTTTTTTCTCTCTCTCCCTCTGTCTCTCTCTCTTGCTCTCTCTGTCTCTCTCTCTCTCTGTGTGTGTCTCTCTCTCTCTTACTCTCTCTGTTCCTCTCTGTCTCTCTGTCTCTGTCTCTCTCTGTCTCTCTCTCTCCATACCCCTATGCACACATATATGGATATGGTATCACTGATTTCAGTATCTGCAATATTCTGACTTCAATAAATGCTACTGTATTTTAAATCTGACAAAAGGAACATTTAAAGTCATGGGAAAACCAACTACTGAGGTCTCACTGATAAAATGTGTAATTCGACTTCATTAACAACTTTCACTTGCAAGTTATTTGATGTTACTGGGGGGGGGGAATAGCCACTGAAAACTCACACACCATTTGTCAGAAGTTTGCCATCCTTGTACCCGAGAAGACCCAGTCTCAGATGTCGAGTATGACTAGGAACCAATGACAAATGAGGAGGTTCACGTGCAGCTGCTTCAATGAGGAGAAAACAACCTCACGTCTCCCAGAACCATGAAACTACATATTCCCCAGCTACAGTTAACCTAAGAATCGCCAAAGTTGGTGCCTTTAAAATCTAGCATGAATGAAATCACCAGGGTATTTTATTCAAATGTTGCTTTTTATCATTCAATTTAGATGTCACAGTTTTAATTAACACCCATAGAAACTCAGTTACTATGGAAAATGGACTGAGCTATATTTAAATTTACAAGTCTTCAGGTTCTTAGAAAGATTGAAGAACAATTCCTTAGAATAGGTCTATCCAAAACTTTTGAACTCTCTTCAGATTATTTTAAAATAAAACAAAGTTTAAGAACTACAGCACCAAACGTATTTGAATGACAGATCTGGCATTACACTGAAGTGATAGGATATCATAATAACATAGTGTGAAGTTATCCCAAAGAATATTATTAACAATTATATCTGAAAAACAGAAGTGAACATGCTTGGAGAAGGTTAGGAAGACTTGAAAGACAGAGAGGAATAGAATAGAAAAGCATCACATCTAAAACTCTACACTTCAGACATCATATAATCTGGGAACTCTAGACCTTTGGGATAAAAAGTCATTAAATCATATAGAGATAATCCTTCCCAATTAACCTAGGATGTCAGCAAGTAACTCCAAGACCACAGTCTGGGATCCTGATCCTTTATTTACAGATTTGTGAAGACTTTAAATTGCCTCTGTGGTCATAATCTCTATAATATTCCTTCTCACATCATTCTACTCACCCCTGAGCCTAAGGAAACTGCTCCCAGAGGAGCTCAGATCCTGAAATAACTGAAAAAGTAATTAGTCAGGACCTTTCAAGGATCAATTAAGAGTCCCACAATAGTGACTGTCTGGGTTCCTGGTCATCTCTGGTTATGTTTGGGGAGGTGGAGATGGCATGAAACTCATGGATAAATGTGTAGTCATTGATTCTATTAGGGATTGATAGGAATGTCCTAAACCTAGAATCAACTTTTTGGAGGAGTAAGAGTGCAGTTGGGAAACTCTGAAAGTGCTTGAGGACCAAACTGTGCATGAGTTAAAATATATTAGAAGCATAACAAGTCACACCAGAATCCATCTGATTATTTTTGGCAGCATACCACCAGGAAAAGCACATGCTTTGGAAAGATTTCCAGACAACCAATCCACAATTCAACAATTTGCTATAAAGAGATGTTAGATGTTCACATGCTACTAACAAAGATCAGGTGTATATGAACCAATTTTGTTTATGTGCCAATAAATGGAAAGGACTGGAATAAGAAAAACAAAAAACTCCCTTGAGTCATGTTCAAATATTTATCAGATCAATATCTTTATAAAGCCTAGATCCTGATCCTCATGTTTGCCTTTAGCTCCTTGACTCTCTAGGTGGAACTTAACACACAATCCCACCATCATATTCTACCATTGTCCACAGAACCGTAGATGACATTTGTAACTTCTGCTGTCAGTGCCTGTTCCTTACACTTGACTCTCATCGTCTGGTTCTCATGATCTGGTACAGATGCTGTATACAGTGATGTGTTTAAAACTCTCATTCCAAGGGAATCTATATATTTATTTGTCTTACAACCATTAGATTATTATAGATTGCACTAACATTTAATTTTGTACATGGAAATACTATGTGGTAGCCCTAAATTCTTCCAATAGTTTAAGCTCAGTTCTCTGTTTCCACTGTGTATAAAACCTAAGAGCTTTTTTGTAATCATTATCATTCACTACACTTAGAATGTTAACTGTGCTCTTTTTACAAAAGTATTATGTTTTGGTTATGAAATGCTCCCCTAAAGTTACATATTGAAGGCTTACTCCCAAATGCAATGGTCAGAGGTCTTGGCAGACATGATGGGATCTTTACAACCTTGATAAAATCAATGGAGCTATCCAGTGATAAAGTCATAATATGATGACATGGTGGAGATATGGGAGAAACTAGAGTGTGGGGCTGATTTGGAAGATATGGATCACAAGCATAAATTTTCAATAGTGTGCTTTGTTTCATTCAACACTCTCTCTCTTTCTGCCTTCTGGTGCCATGAGGTGAACAGGGTATTTTTCCTCTCATATCCTTCTATGATGTATCACCTCAAGTGAGATCAGAAATGTTAAGACAAGTGACCATGGACAGGAGCTTCTGAAACCATGACTAGAATAACCCTTTCCTACTTTAAATATACTTTAAATATTTTATTTCATCTCTTTAGACACAGATGTGCAGAACTGACAGAAGTACAGACATGGTTGAATGATATGCTCAATTTCCATATCAGTGAAACTATTGCTACATTCCCCATCATTACAGCACACACTTTCTGAACAATGTACACTTTGTATACTACTGTAGGCCCTCTGTCCCAGAATGTATTTCAGCCACAGCAGCAGAACCAGTACTATATAACTATGTGAATGTGACAGGATTTCACCTCCATTTTTCTGAATACACTTTTCAATCTTGGCTCTGAGACCTCTGTGGATCACAGAGAAAGATGTCATGAGGGATATCCTCAACCCTCAAATATTATGATCTGTTGTTTTTCTTGAGAGAATTATTTGACACAGTGATAGATGTCTACTGAGGATCTTGTTATGTATGTGGAATTTTTTTTTTTACATCTTTTAACAGAAGAGTTTGTGTTTGTGCTATCAATTTGTAGAGAACAACCAGTGGCTTTGGCAATAGCTTGACTTTTTGTTTCTTTGCTCATTTTTGTTTTGTTTGGTTTTGCAGGTTTTCCTTGGTGCCTCTTTGGCCTATAACTCAATTACATGCAATTATTCCATGCACTGGAGGTTTTTCTACAAATTGATGAAAGGTATTGCTAAAGATAACACCTATATATCTCACTAAACATAGAGAATAGATCTGGTGCATAATTAGAGCCTTTACATTTACTGAATATGTTCATACTACTAGAAGATACTCTGCATATTGCTAAAAGAGAAAAACAAACACCAACTCACCCAAAAACCTTTTGTCTACAATGGTGACCTACCTACATGGTACATTAGTGCAATAGTGTCACAGAACGTGTGGAGTAATGAGCCATTATCTGGTTGGTTTTAAATACACTCCATGAGATAGATCCCATGCCTGACACTGCTTAGAAGACCAAGAAGTTGGGACTAGATAGGCCAGGGACCTACAAGGAACGTAAATACTATTTTTCTGCAATAGAGTCTCATTGGGTATATAAACCATACTTAATAGCAAGCCCTATGCCCAGCTGAAGACAGTCCACTCAAAGTTAATTGTATTTTCTTTGCAGATCTTTTTTCATCTCATAGTGCTTTGTGTGGACAATTTTTACATTATTGGACTTTTGCTTACATTATATGGTTTCCGATTTTGTGTGCTTTATGTATATGCCCATATGTGTTCTTCTTGTACTCTTTCTTTTTCTTTTTTTTCTTTTTTCTTTTTTGGTGCTGGTCATGCAGCATCTGCAGGGAATGGAGTATGAGTGCTTCACTGATGAGATTCTACACGCAAGGCCCATGGAAACATCTTCCCATTTGGCATTGACCTGTAGTCAATTTTGGTGGCCTCTATGTTTATTACCTAAATTGTATGTGCTCAAGCTCTCCTTGCTTTCCCTATGCTGTTTATACTCATAGTGATATTTAGTTTCACTTTGTAGGTCATGGGCAAGGCCAGGATCTTGCACACAGGCTGAAAGCCCTGTGGATGATTATGTGTTTCTGTCAAAACTTTCAAGGAGTAAAACCTTTCTCTCCTCCCTCTACATCTATTCATCCTCCAGATGTGACCATTAGTCCTGGATATTCTGGGACACATAACCATGACCCTAGAAAGAAAGCTACAGTCACATTTAG
Organism: Lophiomys imhausi; assembly: GCA_907164525.1. Lineage (NCBI taxonomy): Eukaryota > Metazoa > Chordata > Mammalia > Rodentia > Muridae > Lophiomys > Lophiomys imhausi. The sequence continues at coordinate 22,889,847 of CAJQZJ010001558.1, forward strand.
TAAGCCTGTAGCAGTGTGGAGAGCAGTGGGTCCTGCTTGTATAACTGTTCTGGGGAAGTTGTGGTCAACAGAGACTTAAATTTGGGAAGCTGTGTCTGATCAATAAAGACTTAAAAATGGTTCTTGGAAAGATGGTATCAGAAATTGATGGGTGCATATAATAAAAGGTTGCTTGGTATGATGAACATGTTTGTGTCTGCAATTAAAAGTATTGTGACAGAGGGATATGATTTGATGAATGGACTTATATCCACAAATGGTTAATCTGTCTCTCACCTTGCATAGTTGTGTAACCCCATTTGCTTCCAACTGGGTACATGCTCATGTCTACAGGACATGCCTGGTTATATATTTATTTTTGACTTGCTGAAATTGTGCTTTGTAGTGCAAAATATGGTTTGAGATGTGATTGATCCAGTGGGAGGGGAAAGGAGAAAGGGAAACTATTGGGGACTTTTGCAATGATGAGGCTTTGGAATGCTGATATTATGATTTCTTTGAATAAAAAAACTGATAACACACTCATGTGAGCAGGCTTGTGATTGTATAAACAAAGACAGCTCAAGTTATTTGAGGCCACTTGGTAGACAGTCAACAGGTGGTCAGTATCTTCATTATCTCACCAATGCCACACATCTGTCTTTGAGGTTAAGAACCCAGCTGTTTGTGTTGGTCATCTACATCTTTAAAATTTTTTGTTTATTTGGTTTTTTCCAAAAGAAATATGGATGTTTATTAGATTTCTACTTTTTATTTATTTATTTATTTATTTATTTATTTATTTATTCACTTTACATCCCAATAGCAACCCCTTCCCGCCTCTCCTCCTAGTGCAACTCTCCTACCCTCTTCTCCTATACTCCCCTTCCATAGAGAAGTGGACTCCAGGGAGTTCCCCCTCACCACCACCACCAACCAACCCCAGCACATCAAGTCACATCAGGACTAAATACATCCCTTCCACTGAGACAAGACAAAGCAGCCCAGCTAGGGGAAAGGGATCCAAAGGCAGGTCACAGGGTACAGGTCTGAGACAGCCCCTGTTCCAGTTCTTTGGGGACCCACATGAAGAACAAGCTATCCAACAGCTACATATGCATAGAGGGTCTGGGTCCAGTCAATGCATGCTCTTTGGTTGATGGTTCAGTCTCTGTGGTCCCACATGGGCCCAGGTTAGATGCCTCTGTAGGTCTTCTTGTAGTGTCCTTGAGCCTTACAGCTCCATTCCCCCAACTCTTCCACATGACTCCCTGAGCTCTGCTTAATGTTTGGCTGTGAATCTCTACATCTGTTTCCATCAACTGCTAGATAAAGCCTCTCAGGTGATAGTTATTCTAGGCTCCTGTCTGCAAGCATAGTATAGTATCATTAATAGTGTAAGGTGTGGGCCCTCTCCCATGGGGTAGGCCTCAAGTTGAGTCAGTTATTGGTTGTCCTTTCCCTAAATCTCTGCTCCATCTTTATCCCTGCACATCTTGTAGGCAGGGTAAATAGAGAAAGAGGATTTGAAGTTGAACAGATGAGGAAAATCTGGAAGAACATGGAGGGGAAATCATGAATTGGAATATATTGTATGAAAAAATCTATTTTTAATAAAAAGTAATAACTACAACATAAACAAAAATTTTAGTTGCTTTATGTGTGAATTTTTTAAGCACACAATCAATTTATACACAATAATTCATGTTGGAATTATGGTTGTAATTTCAATGAGTATTGAATTCAAAGACTATCGAAGAGATGACATAGTCCAGGAAAATGGTATATCAAATAATTCTTTTTTATATATTTTAACTTTTTATTGATTCTTTGTGAGTTTCACATCATCCACCTCAGTCTCACTCATATCCACATCCCCTCATATCTGCCTTTTGCTCTTGAAACCTCTCCCCAGAAAAATAAAACACACATAACAACTCCAAAGCATAGAAAATATCTCATTGTGAAAGTGGTAGTATGGTACAGTGTGTACCACAGTATGTCCCTCTGTCCATTCATCTTAAACCTCAAATATTCATTGTAATGAGTCATAGGTCTGGTTCGAGTTCTCTAGCTTCTGTGACACCATCAATATTCGATCTTCATAAGGACTACTCTCCTCTGAATCATCCTGCTGTGGCCCTGTGTCATTGAGATCCTGCAGCTTTGGAACATCAGGTCTGGTCCTATCACATATCTCAAAATATTTCTTAAGCTTTTATATCTTTAATTTGTATTTTACAGTTTTGAAAATACATTTTTACGTATACAGTGTAAAATACTAGATTATGAAACAGCATTCACCTCTGCATTTCCATTGCCTCATATAGAGAGTTTCAGGTAAATCTTCAAATAAGACTTACAGAGCAGCCTAAAGCTGTATCACATTGATGTGTCCTTCATCTTACTTCATGATACATAGGCATTGTAATAGTTCTCATTCTCATAAGTAGAAAGGTGAATGGAATACAATGAAATATTATTGAGAGGGAGAAATAGAGAGCCATCTTATGGTTTTAGTTATGGTAAATTATTATAATTAATTGTTATAATTAGTTACTGTTAGTCTTGATTATTCCTAATTTGTAAGCTAAACTTTATCACAGACAAACATTTGTAGAAGAAAATGTCACACTATAGAACTACTAAGTCCACCGAATTGTGATTTGCAGAGGAAGTAGGTAGCTAAATTAATCTACAGGCATCTTTATTTACAGTCATCTGTCACTTACTGGGGATGGATTCTGAGAAATGTGGCTTCAGGCAGTTCTATAGTGTAAATATTAACATATATAAGCTGTTTATGATGTCACTAAGAGATAGGACCTTATGGGAGCATATCATGTCTGAACCCCATTTTTGGCCAAAACTATGTGGTACATGACTGCCTGCTGAATTGCTTTCATGGTAAACACAGATCACTGGAGAGAGAAGAGCCTGTAACAAATGATGCTGAGAAATGGGATATCTACATGTGCAGAATAAAACTAGCTCCCATTTCTCAATTTTCGCAAAGATTTATTCCAAATGGATCAAAGACTTGAGCAGTAGGCATGACACTCTGAAAGTGTTATGTCAGAGGACAGAGCAGGAGAAACAGTTCAAAGGGTGAGGACAGGTAATGCCCTCTGAATTCAAATTTCTCAGTAAAAATGACAACAACGAACAAACAGGATCTTCAGAAATAAAAAAGCTTCAGTACATGTGACAGAGGATTAATGTCCAGAATACGCAAAGAACTCAAATATCTGAAGAACAGGAAAACAATAAACCCAATAAACTGGGGGAAAGGAACTACATGGAGAATTCTCAAAAGAAGACATATAAATGACCAATAAAATGTTTTATGGTATTCAACATCCCTCACAACCAGGGCAATCAAAAAGAAAACTACCTTGGGATTCCATTTCACTCCAGTAAGAAAGACCATCATCAAGAAAACAAATGTCATCAAACAATGGCAAGGAGCTCTTATTCACTGTTCACTACTTTGAAAAAGTTATGTGTATAAGAATTTTTGCCTATACATATGTAAAGAATGCAACACATGCAAGCCAAGTGCCCACAGTGGGTGTTGAGTATCCTAGAATTGGAATTACAAATGGTTGTGAGATGCTCCATTGGTGCTAGGAAAAGAATCTGGATTCTCTACAAAGGCAGCAAGTATGCTGAATCACTAAGCATCTCTCCAGTCCCATTAATAATTTTTATATGTTTGTATCTATGTGGCATTGTATATAAATGACAGAACCCTAAAATACTGCTGGGGGGGGGACGGAGGCCTTAAGGGAGAGAAGTAGAAGGAAAACAGAATGCATGTGATACGAAACTGTAAGAGTGAATACTGGGTTGCTAAAGGCTAGAGAACACATAATGGATAGATAGAGTGGGTAACAAAGGCTTTGAACAGATTGTGACCAAAACTAAGTATAATGAAACTGCCATAAGAAATCCTACTTGTAGCCAGATTTAAATAAGAATAGCTCTTAATTTAAAATAAGCTAAAAACTAATAATAAAAAACCTTTTAATATAGAATTACCAAGTGACTAGATACATACCTATAATAGTTGTTTCAAACAAATGATTGCACATTAATATTCACACAAGTTCTAATTATCATAGTCCCTAAGTGGAAGAACCATCAAGCTTTGTTCAATGGCATATTATTTGGCAATTAAAAAACAATTATTGGCACATAGAGCTATGTTTCAAGCACAGACATAGCTTGAAAACATGGTAATAGAAAGAAGCAAGCAATGAAGAACTTTTATTCACATGAAATATCAAGAATAGAAAGATCTTTTAAGTTTAAGGTATATCTTATTTCCCCCTACAGTTTCTCCTTTCAGTCCAATAAATGGCTCTTTCTCTTATAATAACAAATACAATACAGTACAACAGAGGTAATTAGGCCACAGTTATGAGGGTTATATGGCTTAACGTACATTCCCAATGACCAGTTCATATGTATTTGGTACCTGACTTTAACATTCTACTATCTAAACATCTCTATGAGTTTAAAGGTCTATATCTGACTCAACATTCATACTAACTTGCAACACAATTTTAAAAGTATCTTCTTAGATCTATAACACTCTCTTGACTCCTAAACAACTCAAAATTAAATTATGAGACTCTAGCTATCTGTTCTTCAACCACCTCAGAGACCTGAGAGGGATAAATACATCTGATTTTATAGGAAGTACAGGGCCTGCAGCTTCCCAAGCTAAGAAATGACATACCAGTGGATGCCTGGACAGTTCCATTTTCTCTCCATACATTACAGCATCGATCTTCAGTCATTTGGCCCCGTTTCTCTGACAGACATTGATTGTAGAGCAGGGGTTATGAAGGACTTACCTACCCTGTCTTGGCAGAGCTAGGCTGTCGACTTACCTGCTTCCAGGTTTTGTCCTTTTTGGACAGCATTCTGTCTACAGTTGGAGAAAGGGGATTTTCCTACCAAGAGATAGGCTTGCGACTAATTCAATCATCTCCCACTGGAGATTCTTCGATGCTCATCTTCTACTTGGAAGAGAATAGGGGGTGCTGTCAGGAGTTGATATGTCTTGATATAAAAAAAATCTAAAGTTACAAAAACATCTTTGAATGCCATATTCTGCAGATCTCTTGAGGTTTTTGAAGAGGCCCTATCTATCTCTTATATTAGGATAAGCAGATGTTGCTTGTCTCTTAGCAGGTTTATTTCTGATTAGCTTAGCAAGTAACTATAATAGGCTGTCATAGTACCTAACTGAATGACCGGCTTGCATAACCATTAGTTTGCATTCCTTAATTATCCTAAACAGTTTATGACAATTAGTAGTAAAAGGCCGAAACATCACATTTCATTTTTTTTCTTTACCTCCTAACCCTTCCATCCCATTTTTCTGGGGTGGGGTGTCCTTATATAACAGTCCCTCATCTCAGTTGAGAGGTCATATGAGGGCCAAGAGCCTCCTCATTCATTGGGGATCCACGAAGCAGTACCATCAGTGAAAAGTGTCTCGTTGCCCGGGAGAGAGAACTACTAAACAAACAAACTAATAAACATACAATAGATAAAAAAGACTAAAAAATAGAAAAAATATAACTAATATATAAAAAAATAAAGAATAAAAATTAAAAATAAGAAGTCTATGTCCAAGTTCCCTTTGGTGTGTTAGTTGTAGTATCGATACCTTCTACTATATAGCTAAAATCCTACTATAAGTGAATAGATGCCATATGTGTCCTTCTGAGTCTGGGTTAGTTCACTCAGGATGAGCTTTTCTAGTTCCATCCATTTGGCTGCAAATTGCATAATTTCATTGTTCCTGATAGCTGAATAGTATTCCATTGTATAGATGTACCACAGTTTTTTGACCCATTCTTCGGTCGAGGGACATCTGGGCTGTTTCCAGTTTCTAGCTATTACAAATAAGGCTGCTATAAACATAGATGAGGAAACTTCCTTATGATTCCGTGAAGAGGCATTTGGGTGTATACCCAGAAGTGGTATGGCTGGGTCCTGAGGTAGAGCTATTCCAAGTTTTTTAAGATATCGCCAGACTGACCTCCATAGTGGTTGCACAAGCCTGCACTCCCACCAGCAATGGAGTAGGGTACCCCTTTCTCCACACCCTCACCAGCATGTGCTGTCATTTGAGTTTTTGATCTTAGCCATTCTGACAGGTGTGAGATGGAATCTCAGAGTTGTCTTGAGTTGCATTTCTCTGATGATTAAGGATGTTGAGCATTTCTTCAAGTGTCTCTCAGCCATTAGGGATTCCTCCTTTGTGAATTCTCTATTTAGCTCTGTCCCCCATTTTTTGATTGGATTATTTGGTTTCTTGGCATTTAATTTCTTGAGTTCTTTGTAGATTTTGGATATTAGCCCTCTGTCAGATGTGGGGTTGGTGAAGATTTTCTCCCAGTCTGTAGGCTGCCGTTTTGTTCGAATGACAGTGTCCTTTGCCTTACAGAAGCTTTTGGGTTGAGGGTGGGAGGGTGGGACTGGAGGGGGAATAGGGAGGGGACTGCGACTGAGATGTAACTTGAAGAAATAAAAAATAAAGGAAAAAAAGAAAAATACCAAATATGCTCTACATCCTGCAATATCAAATATTAAGCCCAGATTTAATTCTTTATGCAAAAATCAAAAAGCACATCTACCTTGTTACTATGCAAATTTGCTCTCATCTTTAATAACCGCTAAAATTGTGTGTATAATAAAGAACTCCTAACTTTTTTAGATTAATACTATCATTTGTATGTTGTGCATGCCACAGAGTGAGTGTGGAAGGCAGAGGACAACTTTGTGGATGCGGTTCCACCTTTATATGGATTCCGAGTGTTAGACTCAGGTCACCAGGTGCATCAGCTCAAATTTAAAATAAATTTCTTGTCAGGCAAAAAAAAAAAAAAAAAAAAAAGAATAGAAAGATCTAGGCACGGGCAGGGTGGAGGAAACCCAAAGGTTGGGGCTACAGTAAGATGAGTGAAAAAGAGAAGCTAAACAGTTCTTGCACTACGAAGAGAGGCAAAACCATCATGGTGGCATGAGGGTGGTTAGGAATAGCCTGATGTGAGTGCTACCACCTGAGGCTATAGTGGTGTCCTAGGCTATGCTGCTGCTGCCAAGGGCCATGCCTGAGTCCATGACCCTGCAGCAGTGAGGGTCCTGTGTGGATGTCAATGGCCTGTGTTACCAACAAAGTCCAGCAAACTTCCCTGGTCTGAGCTGCCAACTGCGGGCATGTTGATGTCCAAAGGCTGCACAGAGCTGGTTCTGGCCCTCAGCAGCTGCAGCACTCTGGAGAGCTAGGCCTGCACCTCACCTGGGCAACTCAGGAGACCTGGCCCTGGTGGTATAGGCACAAGACAGCTATGAGGGCATGAGAGTGGGTGTGCTGGCCTGCCCCTCTAAGGAGAAGTATTGGAGAGCTGACCCTGATGGTGTAGTTGCAGGAGTTCTGTGCCTGATAGCATGAACACCAGAGAGCTGGCCCACCCCTCACTGATTACAGAATACATAAGACCTGACCCTGCCGCTTACCTGGGCAGTATGGGAGGGCTGGCCCTGAAGGCATGAGAGCAGGAGAGCTGACCCCGTCACTTACCTGGGCAAAATTGGAAAGTTTGGCCTGGTGGCATAGATGCAGGACAGCAGGCGAAACGATCAACTCAGCTACCACCCAGGCCTAGATCCAGAGATTTGAGCTCACCCACCTCAACATCTACCCCATCTATGAACTGTTGGAGTGCGTGAAATGGCCACTTCTGCAGAAACAAAGCTGTAGAGTCTTCACCACACAGAGCAACAATAGTGTATTGAAGAGGAGTCCCTGCTGAGGACTCCTCTTATAGCAGAAGCCAGAGACCTTGAAACAGACAAATGACTCATTGCAATGAACATTTGAAAATAAAGCTGTTTGGCAAAGGGTATGCTGTGTAACGCATCTTGACACACCATAGCTTCCATGGTAAGATTTTAGTTTTATTTTGTTTTTGTTTTCTTTTGGGGAGAAAGTTTCAAAGGCAGAGGATGAATATAAAAGAACTAGGAGATGAGTAAGATCGGGGTGAATGATGTGTAAATCACAAAGCATCAATACATAAACCACATGGAATCACAAAATAATTTCATAAATATGGAAAGGGGATGGATAATGGAGGCAACAGATACAATTAAGTTTTCATAGAGAGGTAAGAAGGCAAAATGAGTGAAGAGGCACTGAAACACGGGATGCTTTTCTTTTAGCTCAAGGAAGCATTCAACATGCCATATGTTTTCCATATTCCTGTCCTTTTGGCATATTGACACACAGAATGTTGCCTGATGAAGTTTATATTTTCCCAGAAAGTTGTGTATCTGCCCTAAGTCCTTTAGCAGGTAGTCAGTCATGTAGAATTCGGATGCTGTGCTTGGAAACCTTCCCAGTGTGTGTGGTTTTCTACAGTCTCACTTCGCTTAAAAACTCTGTTAGATACTGGAAAGATGGCTCACCCAGTTGAAGGCTAGGCTCAAAACTGAAAAAACTACTGTTGGTTTCTTGGGTAAATTTATGTTGTGTGAGACACTTTAAGTGATTTACAATTGGAATAATTCTTGGTAAGTTGGAGAGCTTTTCCAGTCATTGGTCTTCACTTCCCTGCCCACCCTGCAACAAATTGAGCTCCAGTCAAACAGAAGCCCTGTTCATTACTTGAACAGGAAATGAGTATGCATCTTTCCAAGCTTGTTGGGCTTTCTTGATGCTATTTATTTGTTTGTTTCTTTGTTTGTTTGCTTTGTTGTTCTTAAATTCTTCCTTCCACTAAGTGTAGGAAATAGTGATTTATGACTATAATTGGTCTCCACTAGAGATCCCTGAGGTAAATTTGTCCTAGAAAGGTCCTGGGTAATTATTATGTCTTTAATGAGTTACACAGACGCCTCTAGGGAACAGGGCCCCTAAGGCCCAGGGATGGCAGCAGCAGGGTATGAGTAGAGATGGTGCATGAAGGTGATAAGTCCACAGGCTGCATTAGATCCTGCTCCTGCAGATAAAATGAAGGTGAGCAGCATCATGAACCAACCTCTGCAGAGCTAGGTACATTCAGGAAAATAAGCAGGTGTCTTGCTCTGAATCCACATGAATTTCTGGTGTTACACAGAACAGTTTTTCAGGTATAACAGTCTCCTTTTCTCTGTCTCCAAGACTCCGCCACACTGTGCAAGTATTTGTTTCATGGTCATCATATAACCTCTTTCATATTGATGGACTCATTAAAATTATTCATTATTTTTTCTCAATATTCTGCCATTTCAACATAAGAGCAGCTCAGGAAGATGGAGTTTACTGCTGTCTTACTGAAAGTTTGTTTACTGTACTTTTAACCTGTGGGGTCATAACAAATTCTGAACTAGCATCCTACCTAAGATGATGATCAATTTTTTCTGCATAAGTTCAGAAATTTCTCTTTTACTGGTATTGTTGGTGATTTCTCCTAAGTGCGGCCCATCAAGGATGACATTAATATCATCTAGGTGTTTATGTGAATGTACAACAAGAGCTACTCAACTAAGCTCAGTGTTTCTACAGAATCCAAGTTGTTATGAAGGAGCAACCAATGTTAGAAATATATCCCTTGTGATTTTCATGTACTGTTACATTTGAGTATTGTGAGCTGAATATCTAAATAAGGTATGAAGTGCATTACCCCATCAGTGGAAACAGTTGGTGACTTTTCTGGCTTCTGATCTTTGCACACATGCACACATAACACAAAGGTACTGTTCATTTACAGGAGAAGCAGAAACTGGGCATAGTGACACATTCCTGTCATTCCAGTGGTTAAGACCCAGAAGCAGCAGTATTGCATGCTTGAGGCCAGTCTTTAATACATAAGGAGAGCATCTTTTTAATTGAAGCATGATTTTTTCCAATAAGGTCTCACCTCTGTAATGCTAATTCACAATGTGTAAGTGTGAAAACTCTGAAGTCAGCTGCACTAAACACTGTCAGTCTGTGAAGATGCAGCAGTCAGAGTAGGTTGTAACTTTCAGAGAAAGATGCTGAGATTTGGTTTTTTTTTCTTCTGTTTTGATAGCTTTGAGAATTGTGACAGACCCACTAGCTAGTGTTATCCATATTTTTATGACACATGTGACTTAGGAGACAGAATGTACAGTGTTAGAGACTGATAAGAGGAACATTTGAAGAACTGTCTAGAATATTGGCATCCCTGAAAAGAGTGGAGGTTATACACTTGTGTCTAAGGCAGAAGATGCAAACTTTTCTCTAATGAACTAACCTTTTCCCCTAATTCCTTCATCCAGTTGCATGAAGCTTGTACTATGATGAAGTGTTAGTTATTTGTTCAAAGCCTAATAAAGTGGGTTCCAGTCAAGCAGAAGCCCTGTTCATTGCCTGAAGAAGTAGCGAGTATGCATTTTTCCATGCTTTTTTGACTCTGTTTTTGCTATTTGTTTCTTTGTTTTGTTTGTGTGTTAGTTGTTGTTAAAGTCTACCTTCCTCTAAGTATAGAAAATAGTGATCAGTGATTATAATTGGTCTCCACTAGTGATCCTGTAGGTAAACTGGTCCTAGAAAAGTCCCGGGTAATTACTGTCTTTAAAGAGTTATACAGGATCTGGACTGCAGACAGTTATTTTTTAGGTTCACAGATTTCTGACACAAAACCTGATTTTTTTAAGTATACTATGAGATATTGGAGAGGTAGGAGAATGAGGAACATTTTGGGAGACAATAAAGCAAAGACATAAACTTCACTTGGGACTTTGGTGCTTCTGATGCCTGTCATACATGCAATGGAAGGAAGATGATTAATTAACAGTAGAGCAGAAATCTGCATGTCACAGGTCTAAATTTGAAATGGTACTACAAGGCATTGGAGTATAGGAGTTTTTCTTGAAATTTATATAAAATTATGATGACAAAGTTTATATAAATTCTTCAAGAATATCAATACACAAAATAGCACAGAGCAAATTAAAAATGAACAAAGAGTTACCCAGGAGGAGCAGATAGTAGGAAAGAGAAGCATTAGTCCATTTTGTATCTCAGTAGAAATGACATAGATAAATTGCCTAGGAAAAGATGGGAGATTAAAACCTACAAAAGACAAGTTGAGAAAAATCATTAATGATTATAATTATTATAGACATTTGGAGTTTGAAATGATAATTACTATGATGACTGTCAGATCCATTGTTGTAGAATATATATCCTAGATATATGTTCATTTTCAGTTTTAATTCTACAGGACCCTGATATCTTCTCATTGGGACACTGGAGAGGAAGAACAAGAATGAACAACACAACTGTCATCTCCCAGTTCCTTCTCCTGGGTCTGCCCATCCCCCCAGAACACCAGCTCCTGTTCTATGCCCTGTTCCTGGCCATGTACCTCACCACTGTCCTGGGGAATCTCATCATCATCATCCTCATTCTACTGGACTCCCATCTCCACACACCCATGTACTTGTTTCTCAGCAACTTGTCCTTCTCTGACCTCTGCTTTTCCTCTGTCACAATGCCCAAATTGCTGCAGAACATGCAGAGCCAAGACTCATCCATCACCTATGTGGATTGTCTGACACAAATGTACTTTTTAATGGTTTTTGGAGACATGGAGAGCTTCCTCCTTGTGGTCATGGCCTATGACCGCTATGTGGCCATCTGCTTCCCCCTTCATTACACCATCATCATGAGCCCTAGGGTCTGTGTGTGTCTGGTGGTGCTGTCCTGGGTACTTACGATGCTGTATTCCATGGTGCACACCCTACTCTTGGCTAGGTTGTCATTTTGTGATGACAACGTGATCCCCCATTTCTTCTGTGACATATCTGCCCTGCTCAAGTTGGCCTGTTCTGACATTTATATTAATGAACTAATGATATTAATCATGGGAGGGATCGCTATTGTCATCCCATTCTTACTCATTGTTGTGTCCTATGTACAAATTGTCTCCTCCATCCTAGGGGTTTCTTCTACTCGGGTTATCCAAAAGATCTTCTCCACCTGTGGTTCACACCTGTCTGTGGTCTCACTGTTCTATGGGACAATTATTGGTCTCTACATATGTCCATCGGCTAATAACTCTACTGTGAAGGAGACTGTCATGGCCATGATGTACAACGTGGTGACACCCATGCTGAATCCCTTCATCTACAGTCTGAGGAACAGAGACATGAAAGAGGCCCTGATAAGAGTCCTTTGGAAGAAGAAAATCTCTTTATAATGGCCTCATTAGGATTTTTACCTAAATTTATCTAGTAAAAATATCAATATTAATATTTCAAAATGTATCCCTACAAGGAGACCCACATACAAAGACATACTACATAATATTTCCATTTGCAAAAGGGTGATTCACAAAGTAGTTAAGTTATCAAAGGGGACCTTAGTAACTCAGTGATGCCATCCTCTGCCTTGCATGTGTGATTCTAGAAAAAATCATTAGGTAAGAGCCACTGTATTATCAGATTCCATTCCTTACATTCTTTTTGTTATTATAGAAAATGGATTCTTCTCCCATACAGTAGCTACCATTTTACCTACCTCCACTAATCCTAGCTCCTCCCAACTCCCCTCTTTGCCATATGTCCTCTCCTCCCTCCATCTCTTATGCAGAAAAGAGCAGGCCTCTAAGAAAGGATGGCGAGACACCACAGGTCAGAATAAGACAAGTTAAAAGTCCTCATTTTGCAGCTGCCCAAGGCAACCCAACATAGGAAAAGACTCTCAAGAGCAGGCAAAAGTGTCTGAGATAAACCTGTCCTCACTGTTTGAAGCCCCACAAAAACACCAAGCTAACAGCCCTAACATAAAGAGAGAGGAACCTGGTATAGACCCCTGCAGGCCCTATGCTTGCCTTTTCAGGCTTTGTGTGCCAATGTGAGCCTTGTTTAGTTGATTTGATGGGATCATGTTCTCCAAGTGTCCTCCATTCCCTCTGAGTCCTACAATCTTCCCTCACTATCTTCCACAGGATTACTACTTATCTGAGGGGAGAGCAGCCAAAGGAGACCTCTAATTTAAACTGTATTTCTGTATAATGTTTGACTGTGGGTCTCTGCATCCATCTGCTGCCAGAATAATCCTCTCCAACAATACCTGGACAAGGCACTATCTATGAGCACATTTCTCCCCATTCACCTGATCCTTCCCACTTCTGTCCCCCACATTCTTCCAGTCCATTAACTATAACTATTCTATTTCCCCTTCCCAGGGAGATCCATGCTTCCCACATAATCCTTCTCTTTACTTAACCTTTCTGGGTCTATGAATTATCATTTACTTCATTATCATTTACTTAACAGCTAATATCCTATTATAAGTGAGTACATACCATATTTGTCTTTCTGGTTCTGAATTACCTCACTCAGAATGATTTTTTTCTATTTGCATTTATTTGCCAAATTTCATGATGTAATTGTTTTAAACAGCTGAGTAATGCTCTATCGTGTAAATGTACCACATTTTCTTTACTCATTCTTCAGTTGAAGGATCTCTTCTGTTCTTTCATCTTTCTGTCTGCTATGAATAGACACAATTTAACAATTTACATAGTTGAGTTAGTGTCCTTCTGGTAGGATGGAGTGGTTTTGGGGTATATGCCCAAGAGAGATATAGCTGGGTCTTAGGTAGATTGATGCCCAATTTTCCCAGCTTGTTTTAATTTTATCCAAATTTCTGTGTTGATTGCAGTATAATATTCAGATATGAATAAATGATCCATCATAATCCTAGTCTAATGCTCCATACTATCTCAATACCTCAAACACAGTCTTTCCCTAATGTCTCCTACTGTTCTTCCTACACTCATTTTTACTTCTGTTCATCTCTTAACCTCCCTTCTCTTTTTATCTCTTCATTGTCTTTTCTGGATTGTCCTGATCCTGAGCTTATTTTTGTGAACCTCTGTGGTATGAGTTTATTGAAATAACCAGTTATGAGAATGTGTTTGTTTAATCCCAGATGTGAGACTGCTTAACACATAGGTGTAAAGTATTAACTGTCGCATGAGCTAGCAAGGTGTGGCTTCCCCAGCTGCAGCATGTAGACTCTGAGGACTTAGGAAAGAGGAATAAAAAGCCAGAAACTTGAGTAGAAGGGGGCTCTACAAAGAAGTAGTAGAAAGAAGAGAACAGGCTACAAAGAAGAGAGTTTGTTGCTCTCTGGGCTGCTAGTGCTCCTTGTTCTTCCTGCTGCTGTCTGTTGATTTGCAGGACTCTACTGAGACTGGTGTTAACTCCAAAGAACGCTATGACCCTAATCCACAGGGAGTAGCCCAAAGAGAACTACACCCCCTTTCACCTTTAACCTTCTTCTCTCCCATCTAGTGTTGGGGGTTGGGAAGAAGAAGGGATGGAAGGGAGGTAGAGGTATTAAGTACAGTAAATTAGATTGTTTAATTAAGTTTAGTAAGAAAAATAACAAAACCCTCTTGCTACAAGCCTCTTATATCAAGTGTTATTTGTTCCATTTTTTCCCTGAAATTCTTAGCCAGCAGCCATGTAAAGGTTATTTCCCCAAAACCATAGAAAGAAGATGGAAGCAGAACAAAATTCAGTTTGTAACATCATCTTACATTTTTTATCTTGCCTGCAAAATTCCTTATGCAAATATTTTACAGTACTTCAAACTTATGCTGTTCAATTCAATCACTTTTGTGTCACATAAGCAGTTATAAGCTCTAGTGTGCTATGAAATATATCTCTTACATTGACCCATTCATTTCCTTACTTGTCCCAATAAGTGTAAAATCTGATCCTGTAGTCTACACTCCATTCACTCTCTCTCATCTTCACTCAAAAAACAACTTGTGTAGAGATCTCTGCTATTCTGCATGTCTGTTCAGGGCACATCTTCATGTAAGGCTCTGTGAGCATTTCAATATTAACACACACATACAACACACACAAAGTTGAATTCTAAGTTCCATAGCATTTTCTCTTTGTCCTTTCATGTTTTGATTTATTACATTACCTCCTACCCAATTACCTGAGCAGCAACTTCTCTATATGAATACCTATTCATAAAAGTATACAATGATTCATACAACTTTTACATTGTACCTTTTTCCAACCTAATATTCTTCCTGAAATACTATTCTCTATGTAGTTGTAAAGGTCGCACCAGTTCTAATCATAGAAACTGAAATCCCAGAGGCATAGTGCAACATAATTATCAGTCATAAAGGAGAATATTGATAAATAAATTAAGTATCTTTCCTATACACAAGAAAAACCTAATTTTTAACATGTGTGTGGTCATATCATCAATAACAATGAAAATCAGAGCAAGATCTGAAATTCACCCCAGAGAAAAAGACAATCTCTTCATAAATAGGGCTGGGTACATTGGATAACCACATGTAAAAGAGAGAGACTAAATCATTCTTTCTCATTGCAAATGGGATCAATGCATTGAATAAAAACAGGCATTTTATTTAATGGAATCAAACAAAAAAAACCCAGACATAAATGTATATGCTTATGCACATCTGATTTTTTTTTAAGAGAAGCCAAAATCTTTCCTACTTTGGGTACTCTACAAAACTCCTCTTTTTGAGTGTATTGAATGGTTGTATGGCATATCTTTTCATGTAGATCCTGTGATGAGGGACATCTGACATAAAATATTAACATCCATCCATACAGTCATTCCCTAAAATTAGATAAAATTCGCATGCCACCATTACAAAGAGATTTTCCTATTACAGATAACTTACTTAGGGCTGTCTTCATGTCTCTGTTCTTCAGACTACAGATGAAGAGATTCAACATGGGAGTCACCACTAAGTAAGAAAGATTGTCTTTGACATCTGCTACAGCTTTCTCCCTACCTTGCATAAATGATCCTAGAAATGTATAGTGCAAGAGGTGCTGTCAAATATTATCTCTGTTCCTTTCATTTTTTAATGTTTTTTTATTGCTTCCGGTTACATCTCCATCACAGTGTCCTCTTTCCACCCCTCCCATTCCCGCCCTCCCACCCTCCACCCCCTATCCCTTCCATCCCACTCCTCTGGAGTGGAGTGTCCCTACATAACAGTCCCCCACCCCAGTTCAGCAGTCATATGAGGGCCAAGAGCCTCATCATACACTGGGGACCTACAAGGCAGCACCACTAGGGTAAAGTGTCTCATTGACAGGTAACAAAGTCTACGTTCCTGTTCCCTTTGGTGCATTTGTTGTAGTATATTTATCCTGTACTATATGGTTAAAATCCATTTATAAGTGAATAGATGCCATGTGCATCCTTCTGAGTCTGAGTTAGCTCACTCAGAATGAGCTTCTCTAGTTCCATCCATTTGACTGCAAATTGCATGATTTTGTTGTTTCTGATGGCTGAGTAGTATTCCATTGTGTAGATGTACCACAGTTTTTTGAAATCCATTCCTCAGTTGAGGGACACCTGGGTTGTTTCCAGTTTCTAGCTATTACAAATAAGGCTGCTATAAACATAGATTAGGAAACTTCCTTGTGATTCAGTGAGGAATCATTTGGATGTATACCCAGAAGTTGTATGGCTGGGTCTTGAGGTAGAGCTATTCCAAGTTTTCTAAGATATCACCAGACTGATTCCCATAGTGGTTGAACAAGTTTGCACTCCCACTAGCAATGGAGGAGTGTTCCCCTTTCTTCACAACCTCACCAGCATGTGCTGTCATTTGAGGTTTGTGTTAGCCTTTCTGACAGGTGTGAGATGGAATCTCAGAGTCATCTTGAGTTGCATTTCTCTGATGATTAAGGATGCTCAGCATTTCTTCAAGTGTCTCTCAGCCATTAGGGATTCCTCCTTTGTGAATTCTCTGTTTAGCTCTGTTCCCATTTTTTAATTGGATAATTTGGTTTTGGCATTTAATGTCTTGAGTTCTTTGTAGATTTTGGATATTTTCCCTCTGTCAGATGTGGAGTTGGTGAACATCTTTTCCCAATCTGTAGGTTGCCATTTTATTCGAATGTCAGTGTCATTTGCCTTACAGAAGCTTTTCAGTTTCATGGAATCCCATTTATTGAACATTTTATCACTTTACTCTGATCTCCATGTTGACTGATATATCAGTTAAAATATTTTAATTAATGGATTTATAATACTAGATACCAATAAATTATCTCTACTATCCAGCTTCCTTCTAATATTTCCGAAAGGTTCTCCAACATTGATTTTGACATCACTTTTTTTTTTCTCCAAGCCTGTCCAAGTCTCCAAGAGAATCCCAAGGCTATAGTCTTTGTTTTTGACTTCTTCTTAGAACAGGAAGGTTATATTGCATTGCTGAAGACACCACATGCTTCAGACATGGAATTTGGAAGAATTGAGCTAGAACTGATTCAGAAGTCCTCTCCTTGGGGACTAGCCCTCATAGTATTTCAAACTGCTATACAAGATGACCAGGGAGAAAAGCAATCAATAGTCCAAAACCTACTGTAAAGTTTATAATCTACAGCAATGACAAACAGAAAAAGTATCTCCAGTGGTGTAATAGTGGCACGTCTCTCTTGGGAGTAACCAAGCACTGCCAAATTGTACTTATAGCCCAATCAATAGGAAGGAATCCATATCTGGTACTGCAAACTTAGCAAATCATAGGCCCTATAGGAGAACCTACTACTGCCATTTTTCAAACTAATATAGTATCTAAATGTATTCTAAATACTTATACCCAAATATAAGTGTATCTCATCAAAGATCCTTTTCCCCCCAACACATCCAAGTGGACAAAATGCAGAAAACCTGTAACTATGGCATGTCCAGTCCCAGTTGTTGTATCTACAAAGTAACAACTAAATCTAAGGTTTGGGCACCATATTGGAAGAGGGAAAAAAATTTAAAAACCAGAGAATCAGTATCTTGCTGCAAGACAGGGTTTTTTTAGACATGAAAGGGAAGCAGCACAAATGAGCTCTCAATCTCTCAATGAATTTAAAATACAATAGAAATTATGTTAATTTATGAAAATGACAAAAAAATGGCTGCTGTGAGAAAGAATGAGTTTTTCCCAGGGTATAGTTCCCTGACAGATAATGGTCATCCCAAAACATATGTTCATAATGGCAATATTAAATAGATTCAGTAGTGTGTGTGTGTGTGTGTGTGTGTGTGTGTGTGTGACAATAATAATTAAATAAGAGTTGGTTGTGAATTTGAAAGGGAATATGGAAACATGGGAAACAGAAAGAGGGAGAAGTGTAAATATGGTAATGATGTAAATTCAGTACTCATGCATAAAATTCTATAAAACTCAAGTGAAAACAGAAACATAAATAATGAAGTCAAATATCTCTATCACAAAAATTTTGAAGGCTGAAAGGGATTTCAGAAAAAGACACAAGTAGAAGAAAAGACCTCCCATGCTCATGAGGTGAAAGAATTAATATTGTGAAAATTGATGTTTCACCTAAAGCAATATATAAACAGATTCAAAACAATTACTGCACCATCTGCTGACACTCTTCACTGATATAGAAAAAATAACATTCATATGGAACCAGAGAAGAACTTGGATATCCAAATGAATCAGTAAATTCTTCAAAATAATAATTAAAAAATACAGTTAAAGGTATTACTATAGCAGATTTCCTGTTATATTTAGAGTCATAGGAGCAATAATGGCAGCAATGGCATGGAAGAAGAGCGCTAGTATAAAACCCTGAAGCTATAACCGCTTGATACTTGCCAAAGATTCAAAAAATGCTCACTAGACAGAAAAGAGCCTCTAATAAATAGTGTTCAAAAACTGGTCGTTTACATGTTGAAGAATGAAACTAGCTCTCATTTCTCCATTTGCACACAAATCAATTCCAAATGGATCCAATTGAGCAGTAGACCTGACATTGTGGAAGTGTTCTGTTAGAGGAAGGAGAAGGGGAAACAGTTCAAGAGATGAGTACAGGAAAGGACCCTCTGAAGGGGACCCTAGTTGCTTGTAAATAATAACAAATGACAAACAAGATCTTCTGAAATAAGAAGCTTTAGCGCAACAAAGGAAGAGTGGCCTGACTAAATAAACAGCCTTCATGGTGTGAGGAAATCTTTGACAGGTGCACATCTGACAGAAGATTGATATCCAGAATACACAAAGAACTCAAAAATATGAAGAAGAGGAAAACAATAAACCTAATAAAGATTGGCAAATGACTACTTGGAGAGTTTGAATAAGAAGTCATGCAAATGGCCAATGCAAACCTTTTGTTGTTTTGTTTTCAATGCAAACTTTTTAAAGTATTCTTCATTCCTCACCATTGGCACAATCAAAAGGAAAACTACCTTGAGATATCCTGGCGATATCTTAGAAAACTTGGAATAGCTCTATCTCAAGACCCAGCAATACCACTTCTGAGTGTACATCCAAATAATTCCTCACCAAACTACAAGGATGTTTCCTTGTGTATGTTCAAAGCAGCCTTGTCTGCAATAGTTAGAAACTGGAAACATCCCAGATGTCCCTCAAACAAGAAATTGATTTTTAAAAAAACTGTTGCACATCTACACAATGGAATACTACTCAGGTATCAAAAACAATGAAGTAATGCAATTTGCAGCCAAATGGATGGAACTAGAAAAGCTCATCCTGAGTGAGCTAATCCGGACTCAGAAAGATGCAGATGGCATCTATTCACTTATAACTGGATTTTAGCCATATAGTACAGGACAGCTATACTAAAACCAATGCACCAAAAGGAACAGAATCATAGACTTTTTTTACCTGTTAATGAGACACTTTGCCCTAAAAGTGCCGCCAGGTAGGCCCCCAGTATATGAGGAAGCTCTTAGTCCTCATATGACTACTAAACTGTGGTGGGGGACTGATATGTCAGGACACTCCACTCTGGAGGAGTAGGACAGAAGGGAGAGGGACTTGGAGGGGTGGAAAGAGGGCACTGTTATGGAGATGTAGCCTGAAGTAATAAATAAACATTTTTTAAAAATATAATGAAAAACTAAAGGCTGTCATCAAGAAAACAAATGTCACCAAACATTGGGAAGGAGCTCTTAATCACTATTGACAGAGTGTAAACAGTTGGAGCTGATGTGGCAATAAATAGGGGCATTTAATAATAAACCCCAAATAGAATTACCCTATTATCTAGCACTCCTGAGCATATGCTCTAAGTACTCAAAATCTCCCCAGGGATACTTGCATGCACATGTTTATTTTTGCTCTACTTACCTTAGCAAGGAAATTGAATCATCTAAGATGCCTATAGGTGATGGGTGAAAAGTGAAAATATGCACCTATATACAATGGAATTTTATTCAGGTGCAGATGTGTTGTGGATGCATCCCTTGGGACTACTACCTGGGGTAGTCATGTTTCTTGGAGAAGAACCTATAGTAACACCATTTTAGTAAACCAGTTTAATTCAAACAACTAATTTGAAAAAGACTGGTTTTAGTTTTTATTTTATGTGTACAAGTGGTTTTGCCTATACATATGTAAATAGTGCAACACATGCATGTCTGGTGACCACAGAGGCCAGAAGAGGGTGTGGGATCTCCTGGAATTGGAATTACAAGTTATTGTGAGCTGTCTCATTGGTGTTGGGAAAGAAATCTGAATCCTCTGCAAGAACAGCAAGTACTCTTAACCACTGAGCATCTCTCCAGTCTCATTAGTAATTTTTATGTATTATATTAACATGAGGTTGGGTATAGAGGAAAGAACATGAAAAATGACGTCTGAGATGGGAAAATGGGAGCCTTAATGGAGAGATGTGGAAGAAAAGCAAAGTACATGTGCTATGAAAGTATAAGAGGGAATACTGTATTGCAGCAGGGGTAAAGAGAGATGGGGTAAAGACAGCTTTGGACAGACTGTTAACAACTATGTATAAAATTAAAATACAACAAAGAATACAAATACCTCATAGTCTAATATAAACAGGAATATTTTTTCATTCAAAATAAGCTAAAAAGTCAAATGGGAAAAACTTTTAATGTAGAATTACTGTATGACTAGGTTACATACCTACAGTTATTGATTCAAACAAATGATTGTATATCAACATTCACAGAAGTACTACTTGTCACTGTCTCTAAGAAAAGAAACATCTACAAATAATTATGTGAATAATCCATGGATCTCTGTGCCATAACATAATATTCAGCCAAAAAAATCAATTATTGGCACATAGAACTACACAGACAAACTTTGAAAATGTGTTAATAGAAAGAAACTAGCCATTAATAGCTTATATCCACACTAAATATCAAGAATAGGAAAATCTCTAAGAAGATAGAGTAGAATTGCCTGTGGATAGCTGAAGTGAGAATATGTATGATTGGGTATAGGAATTCTTTGGGGATAATGGGTTCAAAAATGCATTGTAGACTGCTTTGTATGACATTGCAATTACTAAGGCTGTTTAATTATACTTATGAAAGTGAATATCATAGTTAATAGTGATGATAGAATATGAACTTTAGAATACCATACAGCTACTATTGCTTCTTGTGTCAACCAAAACATACAGAGTAAGTGTAGAATTACTGTATGACTAGGTTACATACCTAAAGTTATGATTCAAACAAATGATTGTATATCAGCATTCACAGAAGTACTACTTGTCATTGTCTCTAAGAAAAGAAACATCTACAAATAATTATGTGAATAATCCATGCATCTCTGTGCCATAACATAATATTCAGGAAAAAATCAATTATTGGCACATAGAACTACACAGACAAACCTTGAAATGATTCTATTTCCTCTATACCCATCATTCTTCTTGGAGTAATTGAAAGTAATCAATTAGCAAGCAACATGTGGTTGTTCTACAAAACCAGAGTAAGCAAAACTGTGTCTAAAATCCTGAACATATCCTTAGATTCCACTTACTATTTCTACACACAAAGACAAAAGTTAATCATGTCTAAGCGCCCAATAAAAGTTAGACAAACAAGGATCAAGATTCCCTGGGGTAGAAAGTTTATGTTTCATTATTATGTAGAGAACTTCATCCAACTTATGACTGCCAAGTACACAAAACTATCCTGAACAAAGGAATTATAAATGCCACATACAACCTCCTTATCAATGGTGGACTCACACAACATGGAATTTATAAACTAATCTTGCATATATGGAGAAGGGTTGGATAATGGTGGTAGTAGACAGAATTAGCATTTCATAGAGAGGTAATAAGGCAAAATGAGTGAACAGGCATGGGAACATGCACTGCTTTTATATTGGCTCGAGGAAACATTAAACATGTCATCTGCTTGCATAGCCCTTCCATTTTCATATATTGGCATACATAGAAAGTTGGGTGATGAAGTTTAAATTTTTCCAGAAATGTTGCATCTCTGCCCTAAGTCCTATTATGGGTAGTCATTCATGTTGAATTGAGATGATGTCCTTGGAAGCCTTCCCAGTGTGTGTGATTTTCAACAGTCTCATCCGGTTAAAAACAACAGTTGGTCTGTTTTCTTCTGAGGTTTCTGCTGTCCAGTTGTCCCTGGATTCCTTGAATGGATGCTTTAAATCTCCTGTAAAGATAAGAACAGAGCCCTGCCCTAATCCTAACTCTGGGACACTACTTTTTTTTTTGGGGGGGGGAGATCAGGTAATATTTTTCCTGGAGCAAATTTGGTTTTTTGACAATATATGAAGTATTATCTTTCAATTCGGATTAAAGAAGAAATTATTTTGATATTTTGGAGCTAAACAAACCATTAGTGTATATATTTTGAGATCTCAAAGGACAATTTGTTTGAATTTCAGCATGCCTTTTGTAAGTAGCTTTTAACCTTAAATCCTTCCAAATCCTATGTGCCTGTCTCTGCATTCTAAGTATTGGGATCAAAGACATGTGGTTCCCAACTGATGGGATTAAAGATTTGCTCCACCACCCCTGGATCGAAGTTTTTCTCTATTTAGAGCTTGTTTTGTGTCAGTCTGCCTTTGAGCTCTGAAGATCTGCCTGTTTCTGTCTCTAGCATGTTGGGATTAAGGGTGTATTCTTCTCAAATGATGGGATTAAGGGTGTGCACCATCACCACCCTGTTCCTTGTAACTCTAGAATTTATAAGACAACTAACTCTATAGTGATCCTCCTGTTCCTGCTGGAGTTAAAGGCATAGGCTAACACCATGCATTTCTTAAAGTCAGTCTTAAAGATACCAAAGAAGACAAGTAGCCCAAACGATCCAGCCTTTCAGACTTCCTCAATAGCTGTGTCCTCAAAAGTCTACAACCACAACAACTCAAAATCGCTAAGATTGTTCAGCTCCACAGACTACTCCAGCCAGAACTCCAGTAAAGCCCTGAAGTTCAGCTTCTGTCTACGAACTTCTTAGGACATTTAAATAGCTGAGCACAAAAGGACTGAACATCAAATGATTCTATTAACATTTTAAACCATTTTTCCATTCTTATTTGGGCCCTAACAGGTTTACTCCATCCCAAATCAGCAGGAAGTCACTTTAAGAGAGCGACATCCCATCCCCAGAAGGTGGGGAGGGTGTTTTCCCCCTTTTGGTCATTTGATGGATAATAGAAAATCTTGTTATTTAGAGGAAGAGATTACAAACTGTTAAATGGGTTTTGGAGATTAGACCCAGGGACTTCTCTCTTTTTCTTTTCTGTATCCTTCTTTCTCTCCTGTGTAGGACTAACAGACTTGAGAAAAATGGGACATAGACATAACATAGTAAAGATGAAGAAAAAAAGACAGATTATTGAATATGCCCTTATACCTTTGTATATGGATACAAAATTATTAATATTATATTTGGCTAAACTGGTATTGAGCTTTGTATATTAATGCAAAATTAAGATTGTACTTGGCCACATGGTATTGATCTTTGTATATTGATACAAAATTAAGATTGTATTTGGCCACATTGGTATTGATCTTTGTATATTGATACAAAATTAAGGGTAACGCTTTTTAAAGGTATTGTACCTAGTAATGCTTAAAAATGAAATGTGAAGTTTCAGCCTTTTGCTACCAACTGTCATAACTGTTTAGGATAATTAAGAAATGCAAACTAATAGTCATGCAAGCTTGTCTTTTTGTCAGGTACTATGACATTCTATCACAGTTATTTTCTAAGCTAATCAGAAATCAAGTTGCTAAGAGACAAGCAACAGTTGCTTATTTAAATATAAGAGATTGATAGGGCATCTTCAAAAACCTCAAGAGATCTGCAGAATATGGCATTCAAAGATGTTTTCTTAACTTAAGATTTTTTGATATCAAGACATGTCAGCTCCTGACAGCACCCCCTATTCTACTTCAAGTAGAAGATGAGCATCAAAGAATCTCCAGTGGGAGATGGTTGAATTGGTGGTAAGCCTTTCTCTTGGCAAGAAAAACCCCTTGCTTCAACTGTAGACAGAATGCTGTCCAAAAAGGACAAAACTTGGAAGCAGATAAGTCGACAGCCTAGCTCTGCCAAGACAGGGTAGGTAAGTCCTTCATAATTCCTGCTCTACAATCAATGTCTGTGAGAGAAATGGGGCCAAATGGCTGAAGATCGATGCTGTAATGTATGGAGAGAAAATGGGAACTGTCCAGGCAGCCACTGGTATGCCATTTCTTAGTTTTGGAAGCTGCAGGCCCTGCACTTCCTATATAATCAGATATATTTATCCCTCTCAGGTCTCTGAGGTGGTTGAAGAATGATAGCTAGAGTCTCATAGTTAAATTTTGAGTTGTTTAGGAATCAAGAGGCTGTTCTGGATCTAAGAAGATGTTTTTAAAATTGTGATGCAAGTTAGTATGAAAGCTGAGTCAGATATAGAACTTTAAACTCATGGAGATGGTTAGATAGTAGAATGTTGAAGTCAGGGGCCAAATACATATGGACTGGACATTGGGAATGTATGCTAAGCCATATAACTCTCATAATTGTGGCCTATTTATTTCTGTTGTTTTGTATTGTATTTATTGTTATAAGAGAAAGAACCATTTGTTCGACTGAAAGGGGGAGCTTTGGGGGGAGAAGATATACCTTAAACTTAAAAAAAAGAGGGAAGAGGATTGGGGTTGAGGGAGAAGAGGGTGGGAGGGTGGAACTGGAGGGAGGAGTAGGTTGGGGATTGTTATTGAGATGTAACTTGAAGAAATAAAAAATAAATTATATTAAAAAAACAACTGTTGGGTGGGATGGAGAGACTCCTCAGAATTTAAAGGCTAGGCTCACAACCAAAAAAGTACTGATGGTTTCTTGGGTAAGTTCTTGTTGTGAGAAACACATTAAGTCATTAACATTCAAAATAGTTCTTGATAATGTGGGGTATTTGTCACTCACCCTTCTTCATTTTTTCCCCTTACAAAGTGGGCTCCAGTCAACCAAATCTCTGTTCATTACCTGAACAGGGAATGAGTATGCATCTTTTCATGCTTGTTTGGCTCTGGTTTTGCTACTTGTTTGTTTGGGTTTTTTGTTTGTTTGTTTTTTAAGTTCTACCTTCTCTTAAGTTTAGGAAATAGGGATCGGTGACTATAATTGGTTTGCACTAGAGATCCCTGAGGTTAATTGGTCCTAAAAATGTCCTGGGTAATTGCTATGTCTTCATTAAATTACACAGCATCTGGACTCCTCTAGGATGCAGGGCACTTAAGTCCCAGGGATGGCAGCAGGCGATGAGAGTAGGGATGGTGCCTGTAGGTGATGAGTACAGAGGTTACTATTCCCATGTCTGCAAACAAAATAAAGGTGAGCAGGATCTTGGAACAGAAACTTTGACTCAGCCTCAGCAAAGCTTGGTACATTCAAGAAAACAAGCAGATGTCTTGCTGTCAATCGCAATTTTTGTGTTATGCACTTTTTTAGGTATGATAACTTCCTTCTTTTCTCTCTTCCAAGACTTCCCTATACTGCTTTAGTATTTGTTTCATTGTCAGCACATAACCCCTTTACTATTGATGTGTTTGTTCCAATTACTCATATGCAATTTTTCTCTCAGTTTCACACCATTTTAACACAAGAGTAGGTATGGAAGATGGAGTTTACTGCTGTCATGCAGAAGATTGTTTGCTTTAACCTGTGGGGTCTTGGAAAACTCTGAACGAGTGTCCTACCAAGATGATGATTAATTTTATTTCTACAAGTTCACAAATATCTATTTTACTAATATTGTTTGAGATTGCTCCTAAGTGTAGTTCATTGTGTATAACATTAACATCATCTAAGTTTTCATGTAAATGTACAATGAGAACCAAACTCAGTGCTTCTACAGAATCCAAGGGGATTTGCAGGTGTACCAAATGTTAGAAACATGTCTCTTGTGATTTTCATGTGCTGTTTAATTTAGTTTAGAACTGTCGACTAAGCATACAGAGAAGGTATGAAGTCCATTAGCGCATCATTGCTAACAGTTGGTGGTGACTTCTCTAAATTATGAACTTTGCACACATGACTACATGACACAAAGATACTGTTCATTTACAGGAGAAGAAAATTGGCATGATGGCACATGCCTGTCATCTCAGTGTTTAGGGCAGAGAGGCAGGAGTGTTGCATGTTTAAGGCCAGTCTTGGATACATAAGGAGATCATCTTTTTAAATGGTGCATGATTTTTTTCTGCATATTTCCCCTCTGTAAAGCTAATGCACAATGTCTAAGTATGCAAACTCCAAAGTCAGCTTCATTAAAAACTGTCATCTGTGAAGGCACAAGCAGTCATATTAGGTTATAGCATTTCAGAGGTAGTTTCTTAGATCTCTTGATGTTTGTCCTGATTTGTCAACCTTGAGACATGTGAGAGATTCATTAGCCAATGTTGTCTGGAATCACAAGATGATGATTGTAACCAAACTTTTAAATTATTATTTATCTCTTATTTATTTATTACTAAATTCACTTATAACAAACACTTATAACAAAACAATTTCTTAACTATTAAACCTATAAATTCCTACAACCCCTTTAACCTATCCACTAAACCTATTGATAATTATTTTTCTAACCTTTTAGAATGATACAGTCTCTGGGGCAGGTCCTCAGTCATCAGGAACACAGTCTTTGTTGTAGATTCTTCAACGCACTTAGCAGTCCTTTTTCTGGATCTCTCAGATGCAGGTTCGTCAGGGTAAGTTGGTTATTGCAGTCTCACCTTAAATAAGGCTTCATGCTATCTTCTCTGTGGGAGACCCCAGCCGTCTGCAAGCCAACTTACTTCTTTTGAATCAGGAACTCAGCTGCTCTGCCTCAGTCCTTAAAGCCAGGCACAATTTCCTTTAGGCCACTGTTCAGACAGATCAAACCCCTCTAGGCAAAAGCTGAGCCACAGGGTTTAGTCCTTGGCCTTTTGGTGTCTTGCTCAGGCTTTCTTTGCTCACCAGCTTCTTTCTGCTTCAGGGAAATCTGACCATCAAATGATGGCCAGCACTTTTTTCAGCAGGACTCTTGGAGCTCTCTAGCGTCAGGGACCTCTTCTCCTTCTGGGCTCCATGCACTGTCCTTAAATAGGAGGAACTCTGTTTCAGCTTAATTTGGGCTCCGCCCACTTAGCAGCTGAAAACAATGTCAGGCCAGATACTTTGTTTCAAGTCCATTAAGTCTCTCCTGTTTTCCTGACTTCAACCTTGTTTTTCAGTCTATTGAGTCTTTCCTGTTTTTCCTGACTTCAACCTTGTTTTTCAGTCTATTAAGTCTCCTGTTTGTTTCCTGTTTTTAGTCCACATGCTGATAATGCTCTTCATGCCCTGAATTAAGAGACAGTATCAGAAACCCCTATATATTTTCTAAATCTAATTTATCTAACTCCCTACAATGATGATGATGATGTGTGTGTGTGATGTGCACATATGTATGTATGCATGCTCCCATATATATGTGACTTAGAAGAAAGAATGCATAGTGTTAGAGACTGATAAGAGGAACATTTAAATAACTATTTATAACATTGGGATCACTGAGTAGAGTGGACAATACAGAATTGTATCTAAGGCAGAAGAGGCAACATTTTCTGAAACCGAACTTTTAAAATTATTCAACAATTATTTATTGGTAACTATATTCACTTATAACAAATATAAACACTTACTTAACTACTAGCCCTACGAATGACTACAACCCCTATTACCTAACCACTAAACCTATTGATAACTATTACAACTATTTTTATAACCTTTTAGGATACAGTCTCTGGAGCAGGTCCTCAGTCATCAGGAACACAGTCTCTGTGGTAGACCCTTTATTGCATTTAGCAGTCTTTCTTCTGGAATATCTCAGACGTAGATCTGTCAGGGTAAATTGGCTATGGCAACTTCACCTTAAATAAGGCTTGAGGCTTTCTTCTCTCTGGGAGACCTCAGCCATCTGTAAGCCAACTTATTTCGTATCAGCAACTCTGCCACTCTGCCTCAGTCTTTAAAGCTGGCCACAGTTTCGTTCAGACAGGTCAAACCCCTCTAGGCAACAACTGAGCCACAGGGTTTATCCTTGGCCTTTTGCTGTCTTGCTGAGGTTTTCTCTGCTCACCAGCTTCTTTCTGCCTCAGGGAGATCTGGCCTTAGGTCCACCAGCAATTTCTCCCTCAGACAATACAAACTACTCATTGTCCTTTCTAGCATAAGGATTCACTAGTGTCAGAGCTCTCTAGCATGGGGCTCTCTAGCATGGGGTCCTCTAGCTTGTGGCTCTTGGGCTCCATCCACTTCCTTAAATAGGATCTCTCCTTGTTCCACCTGCTTCAGCTTAATCTGGGCTCTGTCCACTTAGCAACTGAAAACAATGCCAGGCCATAAACCTTGTTTTTAGTCCATAGAGTCTCTCCTTGTTTCACCTGGCTTCCTCCTTGTTCAGTCCACAGAGACTCCCCTCATTTCACCTGATTTCATCCTTGTTTTTAGTCCACAAGCTGATAAGCTAATTGTCCACAGCCAAGTTGATCTTCATGCCCAAGATTAAGAGACTGTATCAGAAACCCCTAGATATTTACTAAATCTAATTTATATTAATCTATCTCCTTACAATTTTCTACACTGAGCTGTCCTTATCCCCCAATTCCTTCATCTAATTGCATGAACCTCACCATGTGATGAAGGGTTAGTTACTTTACTCAAAGTCTAAAGATTTTAATGACATTTAGAGAATATCTTCATAGCAACTACTTTGGTCCAAAATGGGAATCAGGGCTTAAACCACTAATATCAATGACATTTTCAGAATTAAAGCATATGGATATGATTTGGAGTCATCAGTATCACTGAAGAGGGATACAAATGATTAACCCTTACACTGCAGAAATACAACATTAGATTTCTGATGACCAGTATAGGATTGAAAATTTAGTGCTAACTGGTCAAGTCTTAATATTTAAATGGAGATTTTTCTATCTTTGAAGTTAAAGAAATCAGTATCAGTTTGAACAGCAGTTACAAATGTTCACTGGCTAAATTCATGCATCATGACAGGTATTAGCTCTAGTTGGAGGAGATTAAGAATGAATGTAAACATCCAAACAGAATGAAGTCATATGTGATCTTTCCTGCATATAATTTACAATTGATGGGAAGATAGCTTAAAGCTATGATCAAAGTATTAAGTGCATGGGATACATAGGGAAATATTGTTTATCACATATGACTGAATGCCTCACTTAGTAGAGAGAGACAGAATAAATTAGCTGGGTTTGTGATAAACAGTATTCCTGGCATATGAGTGAGGATGATCCAGATGAAGGGGAACCAGGGGAGGGAAGTGATAGGCAAGGGGAGGAGCAACTTTAAAATGTAGGAGATTATGACACCTACAAGCATTGACGAAGAGAGAACCGCAAATGTCCCTGTGAGGCCATATGGGAGTATACCACTGGCACAAATGAGAAAGTGAAACATCATTTGTGCCCCTGATAGTAACTTTTCCATTATCCTCTGAGAAACAACAGTAATCTGTAGAATAAGTCAGAAACATATGAAGGAACTCCTCTTTCAGAATTACACAGTGTAAATGCAGCATGTTGAAGGAGCAGAGAAAGATCAGGAGATGTGAGAACATGGACATAAATTGAATCTGCTTCTGTATTCCAGTAAAGATAAGATGAGATCCACATATAATAATATAATCTCACAGACAGGAATGGATGAAATAGATGGAGAATGGAGGAGGGACTCTGTATAATATAAAACAGCATCAATAGAAGAAAAAAATTAATGGAT
This sequence comes from Lophiomys imhausi, assembly GCA_907164525.1. Classification (NCBI taxonomy): domain Eukaryota; kingdom Metazoa; phylum Chordata; class Mammalia; order Rodentia; family Muridae; genus Lophiomys; species Lophiomys imhausi. Next base: position 22,919,941 of record CAJQZJ010001558.1, read on the forward strand.
CTAAATTCACATATTTCTGACTATAACCTGAATTTCATTTACTATACTGTGGGAGACTGCAGAATTATGCTTTGGGATACAATAAAGCAAAGACATATATTTACTTAGGGATTTTGAGCTTCTGATTCTTGTCATACATGCAGTGTATGCATACAATACATACATACACATAAACATACATACATACTTACACACATACACACATATATAATAAAAGGAAGATGATTAGGTAACAGTGGAGCATAAATCTCTATTTTACTGAGACATATACGAATGAGTTTGAAATGGTAACCTAAGACACTGGAGTATGGGAGTTTTTCTTGAAATTTATATAAAAATATGACGATAAAGTTTAAACAAATTCTTCAATAACCTCTTATACAAAATAACACAGAGCACATTACAAATTAGCAAACAATAGTTACCCAGGATGTACAATTAGCAAAAGAGAAAATCATTAGACTCTTTTGTATCTCAGTAGAGATAGCATAGGTAAAACTGTCTAGGAAAGGATGGGAGATTAAATTATATTAAAGAGAAGTTGATAAAAATCATTAAGGATTGTAATGATTACAGACATTTGGAGTTTTGAAGTTGTAATTACTATGGTGACTGTCAGATCCATTGTTGTAGAATATATTTCTTGGTTATATATTCATTTTTATTTTGAATTCTAATGGACCCTGATCTTTTCTCTTTAGGATACTGGAGAGGAAGAATGACAACGAACAACGAAACTGTCATCTCCAAGTTTCTCCTCCTGGGCCTGCCCATCCCTCCAGAGCACCAGCTCCTGTTCTATGTCCTGTTTCTGGCCATGTACCTCACCCCTGTCCTGGGAAACATCAACATCATCATCCTCATTCTACTGGACTCCCATCTCCACACACCCATGTACTTCTTTCTCAGCAACTTGTCCTTCTCTGACCTCTGCTTTTCCTCTGTCACAATGCCCAAGTTGCTGCAGATAATTCAGAGCCAGGACCCATCCATCACCTATGTGGATTGTCTGACACAAATGTACTTTTTAATGGTTTTTGCAAATATGGAGAATGTCCTCCTTATGGTCATGGCTTATGACTGCTATGTGGCCATCTGTTTCCCACTTCATTACACCAGCATCATGAGCCCCAATCTCTGTTCATATGTGGTGTTTATGTCCTGGGTATTTACCATGCTGTATTCCATGTTGCATACTCTACTCTTGGTTAGATTGTCATTCTGTGAAGAAAACCTTATCTCCCAGTTTTTCTGTGACATATCTGCATTGCTTAAGTTAGCCTGCCCTGACAACCATATTAATGAACTAATGATATTAATCATGGGGGGCTCCTTATGGTCATCCCATTCTTACTCATTATTGTGTCCTATGTACAAATTGTCTCCTCCATTCTTAGGGTTTCTTCTACTCAAGTTATTCACAAGGTCTTCTCCACCTGTGGCTCCCACCTGTCTGTGGTCTCACTATTCTATGGGACAATTATTGGTCTCTATATTTGGCCATCAGCTAATAACTCTACAGTGAAGGAGACTGTCATGGCCATGATGTACACTATGGTGACACCCATGCTGAACCCTTTTATCTACAGCCTGAGGAACAGAAACATGAAAGAGGCCCTGATAAGAATACTTTGGAAGAAAAAAATCTCTTTATAATGACATTATGAGTTTTACTTAAATTTATCTATCAAATATAGTAATATTAATACTACAAAATGTATCCCTAGAAACAATGGAGTTACATACAAAGAAATACTGGATAATATCTTCATTTGAAAAATGGAGTTTTGCAAAATAGTTCAATTAGGGAAGGGAAATTAGTGACTCAGAGATGCCATCCTCTGCCTTGGACATGTGATTCTAGAAAACCATTAGCCAAGAGCCACCATTTTATCAGATATCCATTCCTTACATTATTTTTTTCGTTAAAAATAGATTCTTCTCTCATGCAATACAACCAAGCCATAGTTTCCATTTCCTCCACTCTTTCTAGCCCCCCCCCACTTCTCCTCTCCCTCAGAACTTCCCCTCTGTTTCCACTTTAGAAAAGAACAAACTTCCAAGAGAAAACAGCCAAATGTGACAAAACAAGATACAATAATACAAGAGAAACACCCTCATCTTAAACTGGACAAGGCAGCCCATATAGGAGGAAAGGAGTCTCAAGAGCAGGTAAAAGATTCAGGGATAAACCCACTGTTCAGAGTTACACAAAAACACTAAACTAAAAACCCTAACCTATACTCAGATGACCTGGTGCAGATCCATGCAGTCCCAGTGTATACTATTTCACTCCTGCCCTGACCGGTCAATGGTCCACCCTCAGAATCTATTCTAGTTACCCTTCTCATGGAGATCTATGCTTCTCCACTATAGCCCTCTTCTTATATAACTTTATGGGTCTGTGGATTATAGGTTGATCGACATTTATTTAACAGCTAATATACACTTATAAGTGAACACATACCACATTTATCTTTCTGGGTGTGGGTGACTTCAGTCAGGATTATTTTTATTTAGTTTCATCCATTGGCCTGTAAATTTCATGATGTCATTTTCTTTTTTTTTTTCGGGACAGGGTTTAACAGCCTAGCTGTCCTGGACTCACTCTGTAGACCAAGCTGGCCTCAAACTCATAGAGATCCACCTGCCTCTGCCTTCCAAGTGCTGGGATTAAAGGCATGTGCCACCAACACCCAGCTAATGTCATTTTCTTAAGAGCTGAATAATACTAGTTACAGCCTGTCACTGTGTAGAGAACAAGTGCTTGTGTAGTGTTTAGTTGTAATTGAAATATCTGTACCTTATTCCATTCTCTCAAGGCTAAATAAACAGAAGAGGGAGGAAAGAAAGATTTTAGGAGACATAAAATGGGAAAGCCTGAAGAAAAAGAGTATTTTGAGGGTGTGACAAGGCCATTGCATCCATGAATTCATAACAGGTTTGGTTATGTGGACAAGATCAAGCCAGTCAACATTCTAGCACAAAAAGATGATGAGAACCAACTTCTTGAGGAGCTATTGACAGTTCATGGTTACTGATAAAGAATCATTTTTCCTCTGATATATTACCTCCAGTAGGTTGCCGATATGTAATGGATATCGCTACACCCATGCACATGTTACTTGGTGGGTTTAAAAAAAGAAGAGGCTCTTCCACTCTCTTCTGCTTTCTCTCTCTTCTTCTCCCCCTCATTCTCTTCTCTCCCCTCTCTGCCTCCTTCTCCCACTCTGTCTCTGTCCCCCTCTCCCTTCTCTCTCTCTCCCTCTCTCTCTCTGCATGCACATGTTGTTTCTCTTCCCCTCTCTTATCCAATATACCTGCCTTTATAAATAAATGAAAGAAAGAAAGAAGAGGATATGAGGTTGGGGTGTTGTGGGGTAGATAGGACCAAAGTTCATTGCACCTGTGTTTGAAATTCTCAAATAATAAATAATTATTTTAAAATTAATAAGAAAAATAAATTAATTAATGCCTCTAAAATTAAATGGAAATTTCAAAACAAGTTCTATTTATGACTAATATATACTTTAACTCATGTTCAACATCTTTAGGCATAAAGAAAATGTAAACTGAAACTACTTTGAGAATCTACCTTACCCAAATAAGAATGGCTACTACTGAGATCTGGAGAGATGGCTCAGCAGTTGGGAATATTTTTGCTCTTGCAAAAGAAATGGATTTGATTCCCAGGATCCATGTTGTAGCTCATAACCATTGAAAGCTCTAGCTCTAGGATATCTGACATCTGTGGCTTCTAGGCATTTACATGGTACATATACTCAGATATAAACAAAACTTTCATAAAATATGTAAATCTAAAACAAAAGAATGGCAAGCAAGCCCTTAAGTAGCACTTTTCTATGATTTTTCTGTGTTAGCCTCCAGGTTCCTGCCCTGCTTGAGTTCCTGTCCCATCTTCCTTCAATAATGAAGAGTAATGTGGAGGGGACCTAAGACATTATCAATACCCAATAAATTTTGCATGAAAGAATGAATTCAAGATGCCTGATTTACCTGAGTCAGAGCCAACAGATGTGCACTACATGCTGTCCCATGACCCCCAGCACATGCCTTCCTGAGGAGACCTGTGGAGGGACCTCAGGAACATCCAGCTAAGACCCCCTCCCCAACAACTACCTACCTGTCTGGACCAACTGGGACACAGCCAACAGAGGTGAGCTTCACTGTATTCCCTGAGCTCCATTGTCAGGTCCATGGCCCTGACTCCCTTCCTGAGGAGGACTGCAGGACCCCAGAACATTCAGGTCTACCTGGGGCACAGTCATCAGTGGTAAGCAGCAAGGTGTTCTCTGAGCTCTGTTGTCAAGCCCAATGCATGAGTAATCATGCATCAAGAACATCCAGCCAACAATAGGGATATCTAGATGACTAAAGGCCAGTGTAAGAATACAATCAACAAGAGCAAGGAAAGTATGGCACTAACAGAGCCCAGCTATCCTACTATAGCAATCCGTGGATGGCCTAACACAACTGAAACACAAGACCTTAAATCCATCCTTATAAAGATGATAGACACCTTTAAAGAGGAAATAATAAATCCCTTAAAGAAATACAGGAAACATAGTCAAACAGGTGAATGAAAATATAAAAATGCTCAAGACCTGAAAATGGAAATAGATGCAATAAAGAAAACATGAACTGAGGGAATCCTGGAGATGGAAAACCTAGGGGGTAGAGAACAGAAACTACAGATGCAAACATCACCAACAGACTACAAGAGATGGAAGAGGGAATCTCAGATGTAGAATATACGATTGAAGAAGTCTACACATCTGTCAAAGAAAATATTAAATATAAAAAGTTTATGATACAAAACATCTAAGATATCTGGGACAGTATGAAAAGACTAAGCCAAAGAATAGCAGGAATAGAAGGAAAACACTCCCAACTCCAAGCACCGGGAAATAGTTTAAACAAAATCATAGAAGAAAACTTCTCCAACCTAAAGAAAGAGATGCCTATAAACATGCAAGAAGTTTACAGAATACCAAATAGATTGGACCAGAAAAGAAGATCCTCCCACCACATAATAATCAAAACACTAAATGTACAAAACAAAGAATGAATATTAAAAACAGCAATGGGAAAAGGCCAAGTGGCATATAAATACACACCTATCAGAATTATACCCAGCTTCTCAACAGAGACCCTAAAAGCCAGAAGGATCTGGGCAGATATATTGCAGACACTAAAAGTCCACAGATGTCAGACCAAACTACTATATCTATAAAAACTTTTAATCTCTCTGGCACATGGGTCTATCTCCTGTTTCCTAGGCAGTTCTCAATTTACATGCCGAGACTTCTGACCACTGATTCTTACTGCCTCAGGACTGGTGTAGCCTAAGGGCTGGCAGATAGCACACACAACTTCACACTTTGTTATTTCCCACAAGTGCTCCTCTCTCCTCAGGGCTCCCTCATTTCTCCTGCTTTAAAAAGGCTTAGTTCTCTCAGTTTCTCAAGGGGTCCCCTGGGCTCTCTCACAGTAACTGGTTACCCTTGGCCATGCCCCTCCACAAGGCAGTAAGGGAGAGAGACATCCCAGTCTCTGCAGGTTTGCAGCCACACCCCTCTGCAAGGCACAATCTGAAGGCTTCACATTGCCTCAGTCCAATCTGGATCTGCCCACCTCATCTCCTCTCAACATCTTCCAAAGAAAGACAACATCCAAAAGCACTTTCTCTCATTTTCCTGGGCATTACCAATTACCTCTGTTTGCTCAGGACTATGTGCTGCCATGTGCCAAGCCAATCTGCACCCTAAGAGCCCTTACTAATTCACGACACAAAACTAACTCTCATTACAAAACAATTGTGACAACTGCATAGTTGAATGCACAAAAGCTGTGTAAGTATACATTTCATAGTAGTGAATAATAGAATTCTCAGGGCTGGTTCATCATTGGATATGACACAATTTTTCACTACAATGGAAAGTGAAATAACTACCAGTCACATTGGGTTCTTACCTAAATCAATATACAGAGGATAGAGGTGTCATTGTACCTGGGGGTTGTCGATGTTTATGATCAAGGGAAAACATAGTTGTTATACAAAACTAAAACAGGTAACACTGTGGCTTTTCTTGGAACATTCTTTAAGAAATACTAGTATTTGTATGTTCAGAGATGTTAGTGTGACCTATATTGTCACAATTAATGTAAGAATAAACTCTTCCACAAAATAGAAACAAAAGGAATACTGCCAAACTCATTCTATGAGGCCACAGTCACTCTGATTCCTAAACCACACGAAGACCCAACAAAGAAAGAGAATTTCAGACCAATTTCCCTCATGAACATAGAAGCAAAACTACTCAATAAAATACTAGTTAACTGAATCAAGGAATACATCAAAAGTATCATACACCATGATCAATTTGGCTTCATCCCAGGGATGCAGGGGTGGTTCAACAAATGAAAAATCCATCCATATAATCCACCACATGAATAAGCTGAAAGAAGAAAACCACATGATCATCTCTCTAGATACAGCAAAGCATTGATAAAATCCAACACACCTTCATGCTAAAAGTCCTGGAGAAAGCTGGCATACAAGGACTATACCTAGAAATAATAAAGGCAAAATACAGCAAACCAGTAGCCAACATCAAATTAAATTGAGAGAAACTTAAAGCATTTCCTCTAAAAACAGGGACAAGTCAAGAATACCCACTCTCTCCATACCTCTTCAATATAATACTTCAAGTCCTAGCTAGAGCAATAAGACAACTAAAGGAGATCAAGGCGATACAAAGTAGAAAGGAAGAAGTCAAAGTATCCTTATTCATAGATCCTTATTCATAGTATACATAAGTGTCCCGATAATTTCCACCAGAGAACTCCTACAACTAATAAACATCTTCCACAAAGTGGTGTGGCTAAATACAAAATTAATTTAAAAATTTTAAAAATCGGTAGCCCTTCTTTACACAAAAGATAAATGGGCTGAGAAAGAAATCATGGAAAAAAACCCCTTCACAATAGCTACAAACAATATAAAATACCTGGAGTAACTCTAATGAAGCAAGTGAAAGAACTGTACAACAAGAACTTTAAGTCCTTGAAGAAAGAAATTGAAGAGGACATTGGAAAATGGAAAGATCTCCCATGCTCATAGATAGGTAGGATCAACATAATAAAAATGGCCATCCTGCCAAAAGCAATATACAAATTCAATGCAATTCCTATCAAAATAGCAATACAATTCTTTACAGACCTTGAAAGGACAATTCTCAACTTTATATGGAAAAAACAAAAAAACCAGAATAGCTAAATTAATCCTGTATAACAAAAAAACATCTGGAGGTATCACCATCTCTGATTTCAAGCTATATGACACAGCAATAGTAATAAAAACAACATGGTACTGGTATAGAAACAGACCAGTGGATCAATGGAGTCGAATGAAGACCCAAAAATAAACCCATACACCTATGGCCACTTAAATTTTGACAAAGAAGCCAAAACCATACAATGGAAAAAGGAAAGCATCTTCAACAAATGGTGCTGGTCTAGTTGGATGTCAACATTTAAAAGAATGCAAATAGACCCATATTAATCACCTTGCACAGACTTGAGTCCAAGTAGATAAAAGACCTTAACATAAAGCAGGACACACTAAATCTAGTAGAAGAGAAAGTAGGGAAATGCCTCAAACTGATTGGCATAGGTGACAACTTCCTGAACAGAACACCAATAGCTCAAGCTCTAAGACCAACAATTGCTAAATGGGATCTCATGAAACTGAAAAGCTTCTGTAAGGCAAAGGACATTGCCATTAGAACAAAACAACAACCTACAGATTGGGAAAAGATCTTAACAAATCCCACATCCAACAGAGGGCTAATATCCAAAATGTATCAAGAACTCAAGAAATTAAACACCAAGAAACCAAGTAATCCAATTAAAAAATGGAAAACATAGCTAAACTGAGAATTCACAAAGGAGGAATCACTAATGGCCTAGAGACACTCGAAGAAATGCTCAACGTCCTTAATCATTAGATAAATGTAACTCAAGATGACTCTGAGATTCCATTTCACACCTGTCAGAATGGCTAAGATCAAAAACTCAAATGACAGCACATGCTGGCGAGGTTGTGGAGAAAGGAGAACACTCCTCTATTGATGGTGGGAATGCAAACTTGTACAATCACTGTGGAAATCAGTCTGGTGATATCTTAGAAAACTTGGAATAGTTCTGCCTCAAGACCCAGCCATACCACTTCTGGGTATACATCCAGAAGATTCCTCACCAGACCACAAGGATATCTCCTCAACTATGTTCATAGCAGCTTTATTTGAAATAGCTAGAAACTGGAAACAACCCAGATGTCTCTCAACCAAAGAATGGATAAAAAAAAAACTGTGGTACATTTACACAATGGAATACTACTCAGCTATCAGAAACAAGGAAATAATGCAATTTGCAGCCAAATGGTTGGAACTAGAAAAGTTCATCCTGAGTGAGCTAACTCAGATCCAGAAAGATACACATGGCATGTATTCACTTATAACTGGATGCCGTCCATATAGTACAAGATAATTATCCTACAATCAACAGACTGAAATGAACAGTAACAGTTATTTTGTTGTCTGTTAGTGGGACACTTTGCCCTAATGGATCTGCCATGAAGGCCCCCAGTGCAAAGGAAGCCTTAGCCCTCATATGATTGATGAACTGAGGTGGGTTGATATGAGGGGGCACCCCACACCAGAGGAAGATAGGTGAGAGTGAGGGTAGAGGGTGAGAGGGTGGGACCAGGAGTGTTGGGGGGAGGGGGCTGTGATGGAGATGTAACTTGAAGTAATAAATAAACATTTTTAAAAAGGCTGGCAGCAAAGCAGGCAGAGTTCAGAAGCTTCTCAGAAGCTGCCAGGAGAAGCTTTAGGCCATTAGGCCTATGTGGGTCCAGGAGACTGTGGAGGTAAGTCTCGGCTGATGGAGGAAGCCAAGTTCAAGTTTGGCAATTAAAAAGACTGGTCTCATAAACAGGTCACAATTTAGTGGTTGAAATTAGCTCCCCAAAACTGGCCATAGGAACTGGCAAAGTTAGGCCCAAATGGACATTAAGCTTTGAAAGGGACTGTCATAAAGCCAATCCTGCACAGACCTACACTAAGAATATTAATATCCTTTTAAGAAAGTTAAAATAGTGTTAGTTAGGTGTTCTTAGATAAGTATTAGGGTATTCTTAGGTTTTAGGGTGTTCTTTGATAGATTATATGTTTTAGGTTATAGGATTTAGGTGTTTTATAGGTATTTGTTAAGCTAATAAATATAACTGCAACAAATGACTTTACCTGGATTGTGGTACACTAACCACTGGGGAAGTCTGTCCCAAGTGCCTCACCCACAACAAGGACACTGCCCAAACCATGGACAAACAAAACACTGGAGATGCCTTATTTTCTCTAGACAAAGTAAGATCAGCCTACCAAGTTTCTCCTCTACAGGAGAAACTCTCAGATTTGACAGGGCTGGCAGACAAAGACTGATGATGCCCTAGGACCTGTGCCCACAATGGAGTCATGGATACCATAGGAACCTAATGGGAAGGCTATCTGTAAATTGGGTAAACCTCTGTCATATTGATACATAGATTATGTGAATTATTGTTCCTGATATAATTTATCCTTTTAAGATCTCTTATAGGTTTAAAGATTAATTTAATAGCAAAAACAAGGGCTTCAACTGCCTTCCCAGAATAATATGAAATTTATGTAAAATCTGAGGATATAAGAAATGTTTGAGGGTCTAAAAATTTTTTAAAATTAATAAATAGAGGTTATAAAATTAGAGAATATAGAAGCTTTAATAATGATAATTGATTTAAAATATATAAAAGAAATAAAAATGCTTTGAATTTCTTCCCCTCATTAATGTATCAAAACCAATAAGAACTTTGGCATTGATCAATGAAATCCTGATAAGCTGGTAGAACACTCTCTGTTTTATTCAATTATAAGCCCAAGATTTAAATTCCCTATGGTTAGTCCTCTGTCAGATGTTGAGTTTGTGAAGATTTTTTTACCAATCTGTAGGCTGCCATTTTGTTCGAGTGACAGTGTCTTTTGCCTTGCAGAAGCTTTTCAGTTTCATGAGGTCCCATTTACTGATTGTTGGTCTTAGATCCTGAGCTGTTGGTATTCTGTTCAGGACGTTGTCTCCTGTGCTGATGAGTTCGAGGGTTTTCCCCAATTTCTCTTCCAATAGATTTAGTGTGTCCAGCTTTATGTTAAGGTCCTTGATCCACTTGGACTTAAGTTTTGTGCAAGGTGATAAGTATGGGTCTAATTTCATTTTTTTTGCATGTCGACATCCAGTTAGACCAGCACCATTTGTTGAAGATGCTGTTCTTTTTCCATTGTACGGTTTTAGCTTCTTTGTCAAAAATTAAGTGACCATAGGTGTGTGGGCTCATTTCTGGGTCCTCAATTCGATTCCATTGATCCACTGGTCTATTTCTATAAGAGTACCACACTGTTTTTATTACTATTGCTCTGTAGTACAGCTTGAAATCTGGGATGGTGATACCTCCAGATATTTTGTTATTGTACAGGATTGATTTAGCTATTCTGGGTTTTTTCATATTCCATAGAGAGATAATATACAAAATTTACAAAGAACTAAAGAAATTAAATGCCAAGAAACCAAATAATCCAATTAAAAAATGGGGAACAGAGCTAAACAGAGAATTCACAAAGGAGGAATCACTAATGGCTGAGAGACACTTGAAGAAATGCTGAGCATCCTTAATCATCAGAGAAATGCAACTCAAGATGACTCTGAGATTCTATCTCACACCTGTGAGAAAGGCTAACATAAACCTCAAATGACAGCACATGCTGGTGAGGTTGTGAAGAAAGGGGAACACTCCTCCATTGCTGGTGGGAGTGCAAACTTGTTCAACCACTATGGGAATCAGTCTGGTGATATCTTAGAAAACTTGGAATAGCTCTACCTCAAGACCCAGCCATACAACTTCTGGGTGTACATCCAAATGATTCCTCACTGAATCACAAGGAAGTTTCCTAATCTATGTTTATAGCAGCCTTATTTGTAATAGCTAGAAACTGGAAACAACCCAGGTGTCCCTCAACTGAGGAATGGATTTCAAAAAACTGTGGTACATCTACACAATGGGATACTACTCAGCCATCAGAAACAACAAAATCATGTAATTTGCAGCCAAATGGATGGAACTAGAGAAGCTCATTATGAGTGAGCTAACTCAGACTCAGAAGGATGCACATGGCATCTATTCACTTATAAATGGATTTTAACCATATAGTACAGAATACATATACTACAACAAATGCACCAAAGGGAACAGGAATGTAGACTTTGTTACCTGTCAATGAGACACTTTACCCTAGTGGTGCTGCCTTGTAGGTCCCCAGTGTATGAGGAGGCTCTTGACCCTCATATGAACTGGGGCAGGGGACTGATATGTAGGGACATTTCACTCCAGGGGAGTGGGATGGAAGGGCTAGGGAGGACAGGATGGGAGGGCAGGACTGGGAGGGGTGGAAAGAGGGCCCTGTGATGGAGATGTAACCTGAAGTAATAAATAAACATTAAAAAACAATGGAATATTATTCAGCCATTAGGAACAATGAAATTATGCAATTTTCAGCCAAATGGATGGAACTAGAAAAGCTCATCCTGAGTGAGCTAACCCAGACTCAGAAGGATGCATATGGCATCTATTCACTTATAGTAGGATTTTAGCTATATAGTAGAGGATATCGATACTACAACCAACACACCAAAGGGAACATGGACATAGACTTTTATTTTTTTTATTCTTTTTTATCTGTTTGTCTGTTTATTTATTTGTTTGATTTTTAGTTCTCTCTCCCTGGCAATGAGACACTTTTCACTAGTGGTACTACCTCGTAGACCCCCATTGTATGAGGAGGCTCTTGGCCCTCATATGACCTCTGAACTGGGATGAGGGACAGTTATATAGGGACACTCCACTCCAGAGAAGTGAGATGGAAGGATCAGGGGGTAAAGAAAAAAAATGAAATGTGAAGTTTTGGCCTTTTGCTACCAGCCATCATAAACTGTTTAGGATAATTAAGAAATGCAAACTAATAGTCATGCAAGCCTGTCATTTTGTTAGGTACTATGACAGTCTACTATAGTTATTTTCTAAGATAATCAGAAATCAAGCTGCTAAGAGACAAGCAACATCTGCTTATCCTAATGTAAGAGATAGATAGGGCCTCTTCAAAAACCTCAAGAGATCTGCAGAATATGGCATTCAAAGACGTTTTCGTAACTTTAGATTTTTTTGATTATTAAGACATGTCAACTCCTGACAGCACCCCCTATTCTACTCCAAGTAGAAGATGAGCATCGAATAATCTCCAGTGGGAGATGATTGAATTAGTGGCAATCCTATCTCTTGGCAGGAAAAACCCCTTGCTCCAACTGTAGACAGAATGCTGTCCAAAAAGGACAAAAATTGGAAGCAGGTAAGTTGACAACCTAGCTCTGCCAAGACAGGGTAGGTAAGTCCTTCATAATTCCTGCTCTACAATCAATGTCTGTTAGAGAAATGGGGCCAAATGACTGAAGATAGATGCTGTAATATATATAGAGAAAATGGGAACTGTCCAGGCAGGCACTGGTATGTCATTTCTTAGTTTTGGAAGTTGCAGGCCCTGCACTTCCTATATAATCAGATATATTTATCCCTCTCAGGTCTCTGAGGTGGTTGAAGAATAGATAGCTAGAGTCTCATAATTAAATTTTGAGTTGTTTAGGAATCAAGAGAGTGTTCTGGATCTAAGAAGATGTTTTTAAAATTGTGATGCAAGTTAGTATGAAAACTGGGTTAGATATAGGACTTTAAACTCATGGAGATGGTTAGATAGTAGAACATTAAAGTCAGGTGCCAAATACATATGGACTGTATATTGGGAATGTATGCTAAGCCATATAACTCTCATAATTGTGGCCTAATTACCTGTGTTGTTTTGTATTGTATTTATTATTATAAGAGAAAGAACCATTTGTTGGACTGAAAGGGGGAGCTGTTGGGGGGGAAAAGATATACCTTAAACTTAAAAAAAAGGAAGGGGATGGGTGGGTTGAGGCAGAAGAGGGTGGGAGGATGGGACTGGAGGAGGGAGTAGGGAGGGGATTGCGATTGAGATGTAACTTGAAGAAATAAAAAATAAAGAGGAAAAATAAAAAAAAACATTTAAAAATAAAATAAAAATAAATAAATAAATTCCTTATGGTTGTCTTCTGAATATAGACTTAAAATATTTCTCATTATGTTAAAAACATTTTTATCCAATCTGTATATCTGGTCCTCTGGAATGAGAAAAGAATGTCCATGTTTTTTAACCCAAAGGTACAACTTATACTAGGTCTCAAAGGCATGTGTCTACACCTAACAGACACCTGTTATTTGCTTTTTTAAAAATATGGATTTCAATACGATGGTAATACTAATATACTTCCTTCTATAAACTAAAATTCATGAAAGTTTAAAGAAATCATAGGACTAGATCCACTTGCCACAGATCAGTTAAGTACAATCACCTGCTCTTGAAAACGGGTTTTTTCCCTTGGTCTTGGATTTCTTACCTTTCCCAAATACTAGACAATTTTAACTTCTGTCCCTAGTCTATATTTATTTCAACAGATTTTCACTTGGCTGACAGAATCCATCAAGGGATGTACTACAAACTGTTAAGCTCTAGACTTCCTGAAAGCTGATGTAAACCAGTCCAGCCAATACGATCTCTCCCTGTCTTTCAGCTAGATAGGCTAATCAGATGCTTCTGATAAAGGCCCCATTGCCCAGCCTTTGACTAGCACTACAGCCTTCCTGAGCCGTGATGACAACGTCCTACTGTCAGGTGGAAATAATTACAGTAGAAAATATATCATCCCTTCTCTCACATAACAGACTGAAATGCTATGTCAAAAGGTATTCCCTGGCATAAGCTACAGATGGGTACCTCTAATGCCAACTGACCACTCTCATCACCAGCCTAATCGGGCCCTTAGTTCTCCCCCTTGTTGTGTTTCATACCTCTTGCATGATAAACTTTATTTCATGCTTCATTCAAGACATATTAACATTGTCAAACTTATATTAAGCAGGCATATCACTCACCCTTCTTCACATTTTTCCCCTAACAAAGTGGGCTCCAGTCAATAGAATCTCTGTTCATTACCTGAACAGGGAATGAATATGCATCTTTTCAAGCTTGTTTGGCTCTGGTTTTGATACTTGTTTATTTGTTTGGTTTGTTGTTTCTTTTTAAGTTCTACCTTCTCTTAAGTGTAGGAAATAGTGATCAGTGACTATAAAGGTCTCCACTAGAGATCCCTGGGGTGAATTGGTCCTAGAAAGGTCCTAGGTAATTACTATGTCTTTAATAAGTTATACATGATCTAGACTCCTTTGGGATGCAGGACACCTAAGGCCTGGGAAGGCAGCAGGGGATGAGGGTAGGGATGATGCTTGTAGGTGATGAGTACAGAGATTACTATTGCTTTGTCTGTAAATTTAAAAAGGGTGAGCAGGATCCTGAACCAGAAACTTTAACTCAGCCTCAGCAAAGCTGGGTACATTCAGTAACAAGTTTCTTGCTGTCAATTGAAATTCCTGTGTTATGCACTTTTTCAGGTATGATAACTTCCTTCTTTTCTCTCTTCCAAGACTTCCCTATACTGCTTTAGTATTTGTTTTATTGTCAGCAGGTAACCCCTTTACTATTGATGTGTTTGTTCCAATTACTCATATGCAATTTTTCTCTCAGTCTCATACCATTTCAACACAAGAGCAGATATGGAAGATGGAGTTTACTGCTGTCATGCAGAAGGTTATTTACTATACTTTAACCTGTGGCGTCTTAGTAAACTCTGAACTAGTGTCCTACCCAAGATGATGATCTCTTTTATCTGTACAAGTTCCCAAATATCTGTTTTACTGGTATTGTATGAGATTGTTCCTAAGTGGAGTCCATTGTGAATGCCAATATCATCTAAGTGTTCATATAAATGTACAATGAGAGCCACTCAACCAAACTCAGTGCTTCTAAATAATCCAAGGTGATATGCAAGTGTACCAAATGTTAGAAGCATGTCTCTTATGATTTTCATGTGCTGTTTAAATTGAGAACTGTTGGCTAAACTAACAGAGAAGGTATGAAGTCCATTAGAGCATCATTGGTAAGAGTTGGTGGTGATTTCTCTGAATTCTGATCTTTGCACACATGGCTACATGACACAAAGATACTGTTCATTTAGAGGAGAAGAAAATTGGCATGATGGAACATGACTGTCATCTCAGTATTTAGGACAGAGAAACAGGAGTGTTGCATGTTTGAAGCTAGTCTTGGATACATAGGAGAGCATCTTTTTAATATGGTACATGGTGTTTTTTTCTACATATTTCCCCTCTGTAAAGTTAATCCATAATATCTAAGTATGCAAACTCCAAAGTCAGCTGCATTAAATATTCTTGTCTGTGAAGGCACAAGCAGTCAGACTAAGTTATAGCCTTTCAGAGATAGTTTCTTAGATCTCTTGACGTTTCTCCTGTTTTGTTAACCCTGAGACATGTGACAGATTCATTAGTGCTATCTGGAATCACAAGATGATGATGATGATGATGATGATGATGATGATGATGATGATGTGTGTGTGTGTGTGTGTGTGTGTGTGTGGTGTGTCTGTTTCTGTGAGCGCATGCACATGCATGTGTATGCCCATGTATGTGACTTACAGGAAAGAGTGCGTAGTGTTAGAGACTGATAATGGGATCATTTAAAGAACTGTCTAGAACATTGGAGTCACTGAGTAGAGTGGACAATACAAGCTTGTTTCTAAGGTGGAAGATTCAACATTTTCTGCACTGAACTGTCTTTATCCCCCAATTCCTTCATCTAATTGCATGAACCTCACCATGTGATGAAGGGTTAGTTACTTTACTCAAAGTCTAAAGATTTTAATGACATTCAGAGAATATCTTCATACCACTGTATGGTCCAAAATAAGAATCAGGGTTTAAGAAAATTGATGGTGAAAGCAACCATCACATACAATATAGATGTCTGAGGAGTAATTCAAGTGAAGTTTACATAGTGACTTGCTGCTTATTCTTTTTTATAATTCATAAAAATGTTTATTCTATCTGCTTTCTCACCAATATCAATGACATTTTCAAAATTAAAGCTTGTGGATATGAATTGGAGTCATCAGTATTACTGAGGGGTGATACAAATGATTAATCCTTACACTGTAGAAATATATTAGATTTCTGATGATCAGTATAGGGTTGAAATTTAGTACTAACTTGTTGAGTCTTACTATTTAAATGGGGGTTTTCTACCTTTGAAGCTAAAGAAATCATTATCGGTTTGAGCAGCAGGTAACAAACATTCATTCGTGAAATTCATGCATCATGACAGGCAGTAGCCCTAGTTGGAGATTAATAATGATTGTAAACAACCAAACAGAATGAAGTCATATGTGATCTTTCCTGCATATAGTTTACAATTGATGGGAAGATAGCTTAAAGCTGTGATCAAAGTATTAAGTGCATGGGATACATATAGGATGCTAGGGAATATGGCTGAATATCTCACTTATTATAGATAGACAGAATAAATTTAGTTGAGTATGTGATAAGCAATATTCCTGGCATATGAGTGAGGATGATCCAGATGAAGGGAAAACAGAGGGGAAGAAGTCATAGGCAAGGGGAAAAACAACTTTAAAATGTAGAAGATGAAGAGTCCAAACACCAAGATTGATGAAGAGAGAAATTAAAGTGTCACTGTGAGGCTATATGGTAATACACCACTGGCACAAGTAAGAAAATTAAACAGCATTTGTACCCCTGATAGGAGATTTCTCATTGTCTTCAAAGAAACAACAGTAATGTGAAGAATAAGTCAGAAAGATATGAAGGAACTCCTCTGTTAGACTATCACAGCACAAATGCAGCATATTGAAGGACAAGAGAAAAGTCATGAGGCCTGAGAACATGGACATGAACTGAATCTGTTTCTGTATTCAAGTAAAGACAAGATGTGATCCTCATATATGGATATAATCTCACAGACAAGAAATAGATTGAAAATGGAGGAGTAATTCTATATAATTTAGAGAGTGTCAATGTAAGAAAAAAAAGAATGGATCTAAAGTCACATATTTCTGACTATAACCTGAATTTCTTTTACTATACTATGGGAGACTGGAGAGGTATGTTTTGGGATACAATAAAAAAGACATATACTTCCCTCAGTGGTTTTGAGTTTCTGATGCTTATCATATATGCAATGTACGCATGCAATACATATATACATATATACATACATACACACATATATATAGTCAATCAATCAAGGAAGATGATTAGGTAACAGTGGAGCAGAAACCTCTACTGAGACATACACAAATGAATTTGAAATTGTAATCTAAGGTATTGAAGTATGGGACTTTCTCATGAAATTTATGCAAAAATATGACAATAAAGTTTAAGCAAATTCTACAATAACCTCAATATATAAAATAACATATACCACATTACAAATGAACAAACAATAGTTACCCAGGATGCACAAGGAGCAAGAGAGAATATAATTAGTCTATTGTGTATCTCAGTATAAATAGCAAAAGTAAAACTGCCTAGGAAAGATGAGAGATTAAATAATGTTAAAGAGAAGTTGAGAAAAATCATTAATGATTGTAATGATTGCAGACACTTGGAGTTTTGAAGATATAATTACTATGATAACTGTCAAATCCATTGCTGTAGAATATATTTCTTGGATTTATATTCATTTTTATTTTGAATTCTAATAGACCCTGATGTTTTCTCTTTAGGATACTGGAGACACAGAATAATGATGAGCAACCAAACTGTTGTCTCCCAGTTCCTCCTCCTGGGCCTGCCCATCTCTCCAGAGCATCAGCTCCTGTTCTATGTCCTGTTCCTGGCCATGTATCTCACCACTGTCCTGGGGAATGTACTCATCATCATCCTCAGTCTACTGGATTCCCATCTCCACACACCTATGTACTTCTTTCTCAGCAACTTGTCCTTCTCTGATCTCTGCTTTTCTTCTGTCACAGTGCCAAAATTGCTGCAGAACATGCAGAGCCAGGACTCATCCATAACCTATGTGGTTTGTCTGATACAAATGTACTTTTTAATGGTTTTTGGAAATATGGAGAACTTCCTTCTTTTTGTCATGGCCTATGACCGCTATGTGGCCATCTGTTTCCCCCTTCATTACACCAGCATCATGAGCCCCAAGCTCTGTGTGTGTCTGGTGTTGCTGTCCTGGGTACTTGCTATGCTGTATTCCACGTTGCACACCCTACTCTTGGTTAGATTGTCATTCTGTGATGACAATGTGATCCCCCACTTTTTCTGTGATATATCTGCATTGCTCAAGTTGGCCTGCTCTGACACTCATATTAATGAACTAATGATATTTATCTTGGGAGGATTCATTATTGTCATCCCATTCTTACTCATCATTGTGTCATATACACAAATTGTCTTCTCCATTCTAAAGGTTTCTTCTACTCAAGTTATCCACAAGGTCTTCTCCACTTGTGGCTCCCACCTGTCTGTGGTCGCACTGTTCTATGGAACAATTATTGGTCTCTACATATTCCCATCAGCTAATAACTCTACTGTGAAAGAGACTATCATGGCTATGATGTACACTGTGGTGACACCCATGCTGAACCCTTTCATCTACAGCCTGAGGAACAGAGATATTAAAGAGGCCCTGATAAGAATCCTTTGGAAGAAAAAATTCACTTCATTATGACAACATTAGGATTTTTACTTAAATTTATCTTGCAAATATAGTGATATTAATACTACAAAATGTATCTATACAAAGGGACTCACATACAAAGACATACTACATAATATTTCCATTTACAAAAGGGAGTTTTCCAAAATAGGTCTCTGGTCAGTGGGTTGGAAGGTGTTTATAGTTATTAATAAATAGTTTAAAAGTATGCCTTCAGGGACGAACCCTCATAGTATTGGAAGATGCTATGCAAGATGACACGGGAGAAAAACAATCAATAGTCATACCCCACTGTAAAGTTTATGAACTGCAACAATGAACAACATGGGAAGGTATCCCCAGTTATGCAATAGTGGCACTTTTATCTTGGGCATGACCAACAGCTGTCTAATTACACTTACAGACAAATCAATAAGAAGAAATTTGTGTCTGGTACTGCAAATCTAAGCATACATAGGCTCTACAGGGAACTTATCGCCATTTTCCTAAACTAACTGTTTCTAATTGTATTCTGAATCCTTATGCTTATGTAACTCTCACTCCTATTGAAGAAGCTTTTTCTTTTCTTTTTCTTTTTTCTTTTATTCAACTTTTGAAGACTATTACAACAATCCACAAGTGGTCAAAATGCAGGTCCAGCCCCAGTTACTGCATCCTCAATGCAACCACTACAACTAAGGCTAGGGCATCATCTTGGAAGAGAGAATAAAATTCATAGAAACCAGAGAATCCTTGCTGCAAGACGGTGTCTTCTGGAGATGACAGGGAACAACACCCATGAACTCTAAACCACTTGATAAATTTGAAATATAATAGAAACTATGTTAGCTTAGGAAAATGGTTGCTGTGAGAGGGAGAATTGGTTTTCTCCGGGTTCTAGTCCTCTGATAGATTATACAACGTCAAGTGGTCACCCCTAAACACATGTGCATTCTAGAAATCCCAAATGGACTCTGGATAGTGTGTTTGTGGAGAGGGTATATAAAACAATAATAATTAAAGATGAATTGTTCACAAATTTTGGAGGGAGTAGGAGAGACATGGGAGGAGTTGTAGAAATTATCATACTTATTATATTTAATTATAAGAAAAACTAGACCCAGAAAATGAACCCTGAATGTTCTCTCTTATTTTGAGAGGCTAACTTCAAATTTCTAGATTTGTATGTTTGACCTATAGAAGCCAAGGATGTAGAAAATTGCCATCAGGCTGTGGGGAGAAGCTTAACGGTGGATAATAGTAGAACATAGATGGTATAAAGAGGGAAAGAGAATAATGGAGGAGCATTAAGTGTAGAAGGGGATTGGAGTATAAACCAGAGGGATGGATGGACAGAGGAATAGCTAACAATAAGGATGTATAAAATATACGGTGAGATATTATTTTAAGATTCTTCATGTAAATATATATATATCACATATTTATATGATTTACATTGTATGTATTGGATAGACAGGTTAATTTGAATTACTCAAAATATGAGGATAATGCTACTCCCAGAAGCCATAAACTATTAAAGAAGAAGTCTACATGGGATACTTTCCTTCTAGTTGTTGGTCAGAGGTTCACAGAGACTCCCAAAGTAATACAGATTATTATTACTCTTGGTTGCCCGCCAAAACTTGATTCTAAAATTCTATTGTTGAAGATACTGCATGCTCTGGTCATAGAAAATGGAGAAATAAAACTATTACTGACCTGGAAGTTCCCTCCCTGATGGCTAGTTTCTGTAGTGTCAAAGGGGGACATGTTGGCTATTGGGGAAGAAATATCATCAATAGTGTAACCCAGCTATAAACCCTGAAAGCTACAAAAATTATCTGTGTAGCAAATTTTGGCATTTATGAAACAGTAACAAGATGGTTATGTTGGTAACCAACAGTTTTCTGATTGGATTTAAGGTCCACTGCATAGGAAGAAACTCATGTCTGATAATGTAATCCTTGCCAAGAACTTTTAAATGGGGAAGCCAAAAGTCCTAGTGCAGAAACTACAACTATAATTTTGCTAAATGGCATAGTACTAAACTGTCTTATAAATTCTTACCATTATACTCATAGATTAGTACAGTTCTAAATACTTCTTTTTACCCTCCATGGGTAGAGGTTTATACAGAGACAACCTGACAATGTTTAGAGAATTAGTAAATGTAGTATGCTTAGACATAATTGAGATATCTGTGTCAACTCCTTTTCTCCAAGGCTCGGGAAACTTAGGACATCTAAAATATCAGGGATATTACACCCTGGAACTCACAACAGTTATAGTTGTATGGACAAAATGAAGCCAGTCAACATTTTATCATGGAAAGGAGGAAGACTCATGAGACCCCACTTCTAGCTAAGGAGCTAAACCAATTTACAGAGACTGGAGCAGCAGTTCTCAACCTTCCTAATCCTGCGTCCCTTTAATACAGTTCTTCATGTTGTGGTGACTCCCAACCATTAGATTATTCTCACTGCTACTACATAACTGTAATTTTGCGACTTCTATGAGTCATAATGTAAATATCTGTGTTTTCCAATGGATGTATGTGACCCCTGGGAAAGGGTCTTTCCAGTGACTGCTGTAATAAAGGTATCATTGTGCATGGGGTTGTTGATGCTTATGACCAAGGAAAACGTGATTGCTATACAAAACTAAAATAAGTAACACTGTGTATTTTCCAGGGGCATTCCCTAAGAAATAGTAGCATTTGCTACTAAGCTCTTCTTTGGAATCCCCCATTACAAACATCAAGAAGTGTAGAAGTTCTCTTTATCCCATAAAGGAACAAGTCTGTACACACTGTTTGAACTCACATTCATCAAGTATTTTCAGAATTCATACTGGGGGGGGGTTGTTCAAAAGTAAATATTAGTATGCCCCATATTGTTGCAATTAGCATAAGATTAATGGAAATGTAATTTCATTATAATAAAAACTTGCCTTATAACACAACAACACAAGTTTCATTCAGCTGATGACTGCCATGTGCAAGAAAGGATTAGTGATAACAGAATTATTGATCTCAGCTATTGTCTGAAATTAACAGGGACACAGACTCTGCTATTAGGCACTAATAAAACAAATATAGAGAGTGGCTGGGAAGATAGTGGTGATGGGTATCATTAAGATTTTTCTTAGAGGTAGTGAGTCAAAACTAATCTAAACAAATGGAAATATATGCTTCATTTCTTCCTTAAAATTAAACATGATCTGGGCAGTATAATTTTCTCACATTCCTATCATTAACATATATTAGCCAGTGTAGAAAGTTGTGTCATAGAAATCTGATCAAAGCAAGTAACACACTCATTTCTCAAAGGGCTTGTTTACAGAAGTTACAACGTATCAACAGACTGCCTTTCCAAATGGTCTGTCTTTAAAAGCCACTTATAAAAATTTATATTCTAAGAAATATGTTGTTCAGCGTGTAGTTTCTGATTAATTTTAGCAACTATTCAAACTCTCCATTTCACCCCACAAAGAATAGGCAACACCAAATAAGTTAACATCCACTCATAAGTTTCTCTTCCACACCACCACGCCCAAAGTGTAGTCATGTGTGATCAATGATTATATTCAGTCACCTCTGGAGGATACTGAGAGAACTGGCCCTATAGAGGTCCTGGATAGTTACTGTCTTTAATGAGTTACTGCAGCACCTGGAGTCCTCTGGGACTCAGAGCCTCTTATGTAGGGAAGCACAGCCTGGGAGGTTTGGGAATTGTGGTGTGGAAACTGCAAAGACTGCAGACCTGCTGACTTCCTGTGCACACAGGATCTTTTATCAGGACTTAGAAGACACCGTTGGCCATCTGAGGTGAATTATCAGATGGAGCTATTCCTTTTTGTCCTTCCAATTTAAGATTATTTTCTTTTTCTTCCCAATCGCATATTTGCAGGACCATCTTTTGGGCATGGTAATATTCATCTTTGCCATCTCTTTGAATCACTTTACTGTCATATAGTTACAGTATCTGTTTTGTGACCAACATTAATATTGTTGTATCTATGAGGTTCCTTATAATTACTCTTTCTACAATTATTCTCACAAACCATATCATTTCAAGCTAAAAACCAGTCTGGGAAATTGAGTTCAATTCTGTAGTTTACTTTGGATATCTGTGGGGAGAGACTCACTGTGTCCCGGGTTGATCTCAAATTCATGGTGATCTCCAACCTCAGCCTCCCAAGTGCTGGGACACAGGTCTACACCACTACACAGGGACCAGCTATGTAGTTCTTCTGTTTTTAAGTCTCTCTCCCCTTCTGTCTCCTCTCTGTCTCTGTCTCTCTGTCCCTCTGTCTCTGTGTATGTCTCTCTCTGTCTTCCTCTATGAAAAGTCAAGAATATATAAGGAACAATGCACATTTCACTATACACAAAGTCTTTTTGTTTGTCATTGTATATGCCAGGAATCCTGTTGTCTTCCAAGGATTCCCTTATCTCCATCTTTCATCTTCCATAGAAGCACTAGGATTACAGACATATTCTACTAAACCTAGCCTATCATTCACAGGGGAAGCAGAATTTGGGAACCTGTGTTATGGTTTTCTCTATATATCTTATCCCTCCATAATACTAAAACATGATTCTGATGTATACACCATTGAATGCAACTACTTTAGATACCCATTAACAGAGTGAAGGTCTCTTCATCCTGATGCAGGTATGTGGTTTTGTTGAAAGTTGAGCATGCTAGCCAAACACTATACAGTTGAGCTACATACCTAGCTTCACATGACTCTTAATGCCTTTAATTTCTTTGCCAGCATAAATCATGCTGATGTTCATTAGTCAAGACTGTCTAGAAGAAAACAGGAAAACATGACAGAAAGGGTAATTTTTTTAAGAATTCTGCCTAGACAATGTTGGCAACTAAGGATCTAATATCTGCAGTGACAGCCTCAAGCGTCTCTAGGAAGAGTAGAAACTGAAGTCTTGAGTCCATAGCCATCCAGAGACAATTTTTCTTTGGAAGACTGTATATTTTTATATCTTTCACCTTATTTCATCAGGATTGTCATATACTGAAGAGTGATTTACTAGGTCGATTGACTTCAACATTAATAATGTTGAAAACACCTCCCTAACAGCATTAAGAACTGGCACTTGTCAAACTTGTTATCATGGCCTAAAAAAAGTATCCATCACTTAATGGCATATACATGAGGGAGAACTTAAGATAAATTCTGCATATATGTGTATACCTTGTGCTTTTTATATTTTCAGTAATTTATAAAATGATCATCACATTGATTTTCCTAGATCAATATCAGTGGCTTACTCTATAGGCACTTTTAGCCATCATAATCACTAGAAACAGTCATATACATCATACACTCATACCCTCAGTGTTTAATAAGCGCAAAATTACCTCTCTTAAATTGATCACATAGTTTCAAGCTTTAGAGTGGTTAAGACTAATGAGTTTGTATCTTGCAAAGATTAAATAAGTATATATATTCAAACACACACATATATATATAAATTAAATATATAATGTATAAAAATATTTATATTTACATGTATGTATGTGTTAAAATACACATACTTCCTTAATATATTTATATAAACATTTATACATTATATATTTTATATATTTATATATATAATTTATATTAAATTTTAAAAAGAAAAATATGTATATAATTTTAAAATATATATTATATATAATTTATATGTATAGACTATCAAATATTTCTTTAGAACCATCACACCATGAGAGAATGATAAAACACAAGAAAATTAAATTGACTAGGATGACTAAACAGGTACGTCCAAGAGAAAAAACTCAATTTCACTCCAGAATCAAATAGAAAAAAAATTTAAGAAAACACTGACTGGTAAACTATGTTTGCGAGAGTTTAATAAGTCCTTAATAATTATTGATATAGACATACTGATCTAAACAGTATACTAATTGTGATGATGTTATTGTAGAGATAAAAATTTGTTAAATCTTTCATTGATCGTCTGATGAATTTGAAATATGCTCACCCTCATTTGTATTGTTAAGTACTACTATTTTTTTCTGAAAAGGCATTGGAATAAACGAATGGCTAGACGGAATCAAACTGCCCCTTCCCAGTTCCTCCTCCTGGGTCTGCCCATCACCCCAGAACACCAGCTCCTGTTGTATGCCCTGTTCCTGAGCATGTATATCACCACTGTCCTGGGGAACCTCATCATCATCATCCTCATTCTATTGGACTCCCACCTCCACATGTCCATGTATTTGTTTCTCAGCAATTTATCATTTGTTGACTTCTGTTTTTCCTCTGTCACAATGCCCAAATTGCTGCAGAACATGCAGAGCCAGTTTCCATCCATCTCCTATGCAGGATGCCTGGCACAAATATACTTCTTTCTGTATTTTGGAGACCTTAGCAACTTCCTGCTTGTGGCCATGGCCTATGACCACTATGTGGCCATCTGCTTCCCCCTTCATTACACCAGCATCATGAGCCCCAAGCTCTGTGTGAGTCTGGTGGTGCTGTCCCGGGTGCTGACCACATTCCATGCCATGCTGCACACACTGCTCATGGCCAGATTGTCATTCTGTGAGGACAAAGTGATCCCTCACTATTTCTGTGATATGTCTACTCTGCTGAAACTGGCTTCTTCTGACACTCATGATAATGAATTGGCAATATTTATCTTGGCAGGCCCTATAGTTATACTCCCTTTCCTTCTCAAAATTGTTTCCTATGCAAAGATTGTTTTCTCTATCTTCAAGTTCCCTTCTTATCAAGGTATCCTTAAAGCTTTCTCCACCTGTGGGTCCCACCTGTCTGTGGTGTCACTGTTCTGTGGGACAGTCATTGGTCTCTACTTATGTCCTTCAGCTAATAACTCTACTGTGAAGGAGACTGCCATGTCTTGATGTACACAGTGGTGACACCCATACTGAACCCTTTCATCTACAGCCTGAGGAACAGAGACATGAAGGGAGCATTGGAAAGAATAGTTTCCAAAAAGCAAATTCCCTCCTTCCTATGATGGTAATACTTTAGATTTTTATATAATTTCTTCTAAAAACTGTGAATATATATATATATATATATATATATATATATATATTTGGATGTTACTACAAAATTTTTCCTCACTATGGATGCTTCTGTTAAAGGCCCCATCACATAACGCTTCACTACACAAATTATAGGAAGTTTATATGAATAGTTGAATTTTGGAAGTAAGTTTGGGTGACCTGAATATGCACACTTTGTCTTATCCAGGTGATCCTGGAAATTTAACTGTGTATTTATAAATCCATACTCTATAATCTCAGATCAATATTTAATAATATCCAAGTATCTCAACTCATCAGCTCCTTTCCAATGTTTCAAATGTTGTTTTACAATTTGTCATTCGATAATTGCATCACTTAATTCCCTAGAGTCTGTCTTTATTTTGTTGTCTAAATTGTTTTTTAGCATAGACATTTGTTAACTATTCCCAGTGATGTTAGAAGCTAATAAAGTTCTCAAAAAATAAATATCTTTAAAAGGATCAAAAAAGAAAAAGATAGAGGACTTATGGGGCCCCACAAATTTTTATGTAACTATTAACATTTAACAGACTCTGGAAGTTGGAAGGCAACGTCTTTATAGTAGTGGATTTATATCTGAGCCTACAAGGCTCCAACAGATAGATTCAAAATCATATTTACAAGGACCATACTGGTTAATTTCAATAGGTAACAAAAGAAAATGAATAGACATGAATCTGAAAAGACATTTGTAGACAGGAGAGGTATGACAGGGATGGTCAGGAAGTGGGGAATGAGAATTGTTTAGCACAGCTGTGAAATTATTTTTTAAATGTCTAAAAATAATTTATAGTGACCATTAAAGAAAGCCACAGCTGCATACAATGCAAAGATCTATGTATTGCAGGGAGCCATGCCTCAATGGCTGCATCAACAGCATAGCTACTGCATACTCAGGGAACATCACAGAAGAAAGACTGGCAAGATTGTGAAAATCAGAATAACAGGAAGGTCTGCTATGTAACTGCCTTCCTTAGAAATTTCTGCTTAAACATGGCCTGAACAATGACAATATCAGTAAACATACTAATGCAGAAAGGGGAAATATCTCACTGGGTTCCATCCTTAGACAAAAACTATAGGCAGCTAATGACTACTGAGAGAGAACTAGGTGCTCCCATGGATGAGCATTATCCAATACAAAGTGGTTATATCTGAAACTATATATACTGAAACAATAAACATGAGCTCAGCAGGTTGT
Organism: Lophiomys imhausi; assembly: GCA_907164525.1. Lineage (NCBI taxonomy): Eukaryota > Metazoa > Chordata > Mammalia > Rodentia > Muridae > Lophiomys > Lophiomys imhausi. The sequence goes on from CAJQZJ010001558.1 coordinate 22,947,021, forward strand.
GTTTATATAGATTTAGACAGACAGACAGACAGATAGACAATAGGTATATAGAGAGATAATAGTACATAAAATGAGGCTATTTCCTTGAGAGTGGGAACATAGGATGAATTGGAAAGAGGAAAAAAAAGGGAAGTGGTATAATTATATTTTAATTACAAATGTAAGAATAAAACAATTTGATAATAATAAAATAATAATAGGAGAGTCCCACCCACCACCATGTCACACATTGAGGGTGAGGGGAAGATGCCCAAAGGCCCATCCACTGTGTGGCCCTCCCACAGAAGGAGCTACTACAATGTACACGTATATGGTAGAGAGATGGGCGAGAAATGGTAGCTGAATGGTTTGAGTACTATTAAGTGAAGAGGTAATGGAAACTTAAGGGTGTAACCTGAAGTAAGTAGCTTTCACTGATACCTGAGGCCATGATGAACCTCTCGCCTGTGCTGCTAGTTAGACCCATGTCTGGTTCTGTGGCCATGTAACATCACTAAGTCTGTGTCAATGTCTATGGCTCATATTATCAACAAAGGTCATGGAGACATTCCTGACCTGTGTGGCCACCTAGGATGTTATTGTCCAAGGACTATGCCAAGCTCGTCCTACTCCTCAGATGCTCAAGCATCCTGGAGAGATGGCCCCACACCTCAATGGATGCAGCACTCAGGAGAGTGGACCCTGCACCATGCCTGGGTAGCACAATAGAGCTGGATCCTGTTGAGAGGGCATGGATGGGGAAGCCTCAAGGGTGTGAGTGCAGGAGAGCTGTACCCACCACTCCTCTGCCTAGAGGTGGCATAGGCTAGGGAAAGATGCCCTTCCCCCACTTGCCTCTCACTACCTGCAGCTGAAGAGCTGGCCCCAATGTCATGAGAACAGGAGAGCTGGACCTGTACCTTCCCAGCTGCAACACTCATGAGAGAGGGACCTGAAACCTCACCTGGGCAGCACAGAACAGCTGAACCTTGCGACTTGAGCACCAGTGAACTGGCCACAAAGGTAGGAGAGCTGGAGAGCTGTCCCTGCCCTTTGCTGGCTGTAGCATTGGGTGAACCAGCTGTTGGAGATCTTCCCTGATGATATGGATACAGGAAAACTGGTGAGATGACCAATTCATTTACCACACTGTCCCAGATTCAGGGCTTTAAGTTGTCCCACCACAATATCTACCCCATCTATGAACTGTTGGAGCATGCAAAGTGGTTGGTCCTGAAGATTCAATGCTGCAGGGTCTCCATGACAACACAGGGCAATAACAGGATATGCAAGAGGAGACTTCATGAAGATCAAGTAATGACAGTGTAGCAGAACCCTGAGGCCTCAAACCAGCCCAATGACTCATTCCAATGAACATTTGCAAGTAAAGATATCTGGACAAAATAATATATTGAGTGACTGTGTGACACACTACAGCTTCCACAGTGTGATATTTTGTTTTGTTTTGTTTTAATACCTTTTTAAATTCTCTATTGAGAGGAAAGGTTGCATGGTCATAGATGGATACAAATGGATAAGGAGATAAGTGGGATTGGAGTGCATAATATGAAATTTACAAAGAATCAATAAAATGTTATACAAATAAAATAAAATAATAATAGATATTACCTCTTTTTATCTTTCCTGAGCATATTCCCAAAGATCTCTGTATCCTAACACAGAGAAACTTGTTCATACATGTTCATTGTAGCTCTATTTACAATATCCAGGAAATAGAAACATCCTAGATGTTCATCAACTAATGCCTCAATAATAAAAATGTGGTGCATTTGCTTAATGGAATTCAGAATGAAGAAAAGTGAAATCATGTAACTTGCAGTTAAATGCACAGAGTTTGAAACAACCATTCAGAGTAGAGTTACCCAAACACAGAAAATCATCATTTTCAGTGATTTGTTCTCAATTTTGTGTCTCTTCTGCTGACGATTGCCTATCCATTTATTACCATTTGTTGACTACATTATTTTTGGGTTTGTGATGTTTGATTACTTCCAGTTATTTATATATTTTAGATAGTCATAATATGCTTAATATGTTGTTTGAAAAGATTTTTCCATACTATAGACAATGTCTTGACCCTGTGGATTTTTTCTTTGTTGTGAAGCTTTTGAATTTCATATATCCCATTTCTCAATTCTTGAGACTATTTCCTGTGTTATGGGATTTCTTTTCAGAAAGTCCTAGCCTGTCCTTTTTTATACCTTAAAGTGTTTTACTTAATTTCCTATAGTACTTCCAAATTTGGGGTCATATAAATAGGTAGACAGACAGACAGAAGATAAATAATCTAAGATAGGGGCCGGACAAAGAAATCAGCAGCTAAAAGCATTTACCCTCTTGCATGGGGCCTGAATTTGGTTCCAAGCATTCACATAAGATGCTCAAAAAGCCTGTAACTCCACCTCCAGGCGCATCTAATATCTCTGATCTTTGAGAATAGCCACATACATGGCACATACACACAGAGAGACACATTTGCACAATTAAATATAACAAAATAAAAATGTAAAATATAAGATCTACAAATGAGAAGACAACATGCAATATTCATCTTATTGAGTCTTATTTCACTTTTTTATAATTTATTTTTTATTTCTTCAAGTTACATCTCAATCACAATCTCCTCCCTTCCCCCCCTTCCAGTCCCACCCTTTCACCCTCTTCCCCCTCAACTCCCCATCCTCTACCCCTTTTTTAGTTTAAGGTATATCTTCCCCCCCCAACATTGGGAATGTATGCTAAGCCATATAACTCTCATAATTGTGGCCTATTTATTTCTGTTGTTTGGTATTGTATTTATTGTTATAAGAGAAAGAACCATTTGTTGGACTTATTTCACTTTTTAAAAGATTTACTTTTATTATTTTTTATTAATTAATTTATTTGTTTATTTTACATCTCAATTTGTAACCCCCTTCCCTCCTCTCCTCCCAGGCACACCCTTCCACCCACTACCCCAATAATCCCTATCCCCACCCAGTACCAACTCACTCTGGCACATCAAATTGCATCAGGACTAAGTGCCTCCTCTTCCACTGAGGCAAGGCAAGACAGCTCTATTTGGAAAATGGGATCCAGAAAGAGGCAATGGTGTCCAAGTCAGAAATGGCCCTTGCTCCAATTGTAAGGGGTCTATTTGAGGACCAAGCAGCCTGTGGTACATACAAATGTACTGTGGTCATTTACAAAATAGAATATTACTCAGCCATCAGAAACAAGGAAACAATGCAATTTGCAACCAAATGGATGAAACTAGAAAAGTCCATCCAGAGTGAGCTAACCCAGACCCAGAAAGATACATATGGTATGTATTCACTTATAACTAGATGTTAGGCCTATGGTACAGGATAGCTACTGTACAATCAACAGATCCAAAGGAACCGGAACCTAGCATAACTCTCCTATGAAAAATTCCACCCAATAGCAGATCAAAAGAGATGCTGAGACACACAGTCAAACATTAGGTGGAGCTTTGGGAGTCCTATATAAGAGAGGAAAGATGAATAGAGAGACCCAGAGGGGACAAGAACCCCATATGAAGATCAACAGAACCAATCAATCTAGAGACCAATCATTTACAGAGACTGAAATGATAAGCAAAGAAGAGGAGGAGGAGCTTAGATTAGACCTAGAACCCCCTATGCAAATATAAGATGATAGGCAACTTGGTCTTCATACAGATCCCTTAGCAAGTAGGGGAGGCAGTCTCAGTCATGGACTTTGTTACTTATTAGTGGGACACTTTACTCTACCTGAGCTGTCATGTCGAGCCCCAGAGCAAAAGGAAGCTCTTACCCTCATGGGATTGATGAACTAAGGGAGGCTGATATGTGGTGCTCTCTCACCTGAGGAGAACAATAGAAGCAAGAGGGAGTAGAGGGTGTAAGGGTGAGGGGAGGAGGTGAGTAGGGAGGAAGCTTTGATTGAGATTTAACTTGAATTAATAAATAAATGTTAAAATAATAATAACAATTTAAAATATAAGATCTAACAAATGAGACAATGTCCAATATTTATTTTACTGAGTGTTACTTCACATTTTACTTCATATTTTAAAAGATTTATTTTTCTGTGCTGAAACCATCTGGCCCTGGGCTTTTTTTTGCTTAGGAGATTTTTAATGTCTGTTTCTATTTCCTTGGGGGTTATAGGGTTGTTCAATATGTTAACCTGATCTTGTTTTAGCTTCAGAAGGTGGAATCTATCAAGAAAATCATCCATTTCACTTAGGTTTTCAAATTTGGTGGGGTATAAATTTTTAAAGTAGGACCTAAAGATTCTCTGGATTTCCCCAATATCTGTTGTTATTTCTCCCTTTTCATTTCTGATTTTGTTGATTTGGGTTTTTTCCCTCTGCCTTTTAGTTAATTTGGCTAAGGGTTTGTCTATGTTGTTGAATTTCTCGAAGAACCAACTCTTGGTTTCATGATTCTTTGTACAGTTCCTTTTGTTTCTAAGTTGTTGATTTCAACCCTAAGTTTGATGATTTCCTGCCTTCTGCTCCTCTTGGGAGTTTTTGCTTCTTTTTTTTTTCCAATTCATCCAGTTTAACTGTTAATTCACTAATATGAGCTGTCACAATTTTCTTTTTGAAGGCACTTAGTGCTATGAACTTTCCTCGTAGCACAGCTTTCATTGTGTCCCACAGGTTTGGGTATGCTGTGCTTTTGTTTTCGTTGGATTTTAAGAAGTCTTTGATTTCCTTCTTTATTTCTTCCCTGACCCAGTAGTCATCCAGTAAAGAGTTGTTCGGTTTCCATGAGTGTGTAGGTTTTCTGTTATTTCTGTTGTTGTTGAAGTCCAGCTTTATTCCATGGTGGTCTGATAAGATACAAGGGGTTATTTCAATTTTCTTGTATTCCACCTACAAAAGTTAAATCAAGATCAAAGGTTACAGATCAAACAGCCCTATAACCACTAAGGAAATAGAAACAGCCATTAAAAATCTCCCAACCAGAAAAAGCGTAGGGCTAGATGGTTTCAGCACAGAATTCTACCAGACCTTCAAAGAAGAGGTAATACCAATATTCTTCAAAGTCCATTCTATGAGGACACAGTCACTCTGATTCCTAAACCACACAAAGACCCAACAAAGAAAGAGAACTTCAGACCAATCTCCTTCATGAATATAGATGCAAAAATACTTAATAAAATACTGGCAAATTGAATCCAAGAACACATCAAAAGTATCATACACCATGATCAAGTAGGCTTCATCCCAGGAATGCAGGGGTGGTTCAACATATGAAAATCTATCAACATGATTCACCATATAGACAAGTTGAAAGAAAAAAACACATGATCATCTCGCTAGATGCTGAAAAAGCATTTGACAAAATCCAACACCCTTCATGCTAAAAGTCCTGGAGAGATTGGGCATACAAGGACCATACCTAGAAATAATAAAGGCAAGCCAGTAGCCAACATCAAATTAAATGGAGAGAAACTTAAAGCATTTCCTCTAAACTCAGGGACAAGGCAAGGATGTCCTCTTTTGCCATATCTCTTCAACATAGTATTTGAAGTTCTTGTTAGAGCAATAATATAGCTAAAGGAGATCAAGGGGATACAAATTGGAAATGAAGAAGTCAAATTATCTCTATTTGCAGATAATATGATAGCATACATAAGGGACCACAAAAACTCCACCAAAGAACTCTTACAGCTAATAAACACCTTCAGCAAAGTGACTGGATACAAAATTAATTCAAAAATTCAGAAGCCCTTTTTTATACAAAAAAAAAATGGACTGAGAAAGAAATTAGGGAAACAACACCCTTCACAATAGCCACAAACAATATAAAATACCTGCGGGTAACTCTAACCAAGCAAGTGAAAGACCTGTATGACAAGAACTTCAAGTCCTTGAAGAAAGAAATTGAAGAGGACATCAGAAGATGGAAAGATCTCCCATGCTCATGGATAGGTAGGATCAACATAATAAAAATGGCCATCCTAGTAAAAGCAATATACAGATTCAATGTAATTCCTATCAAAATACCAACACAATTATATACAGACCTTGGAAGGACAATTCTCAACTTCATATGGAATAACAAAAAAACCAGAATAGCTAAATCAATCCTGTACAATAAAAAACATCTGGAGGTATCACCATCCCATATTTCAAGCTGTACTACAGAGCAATAGTGATAAAAACAGCATGGTACTGGTATAGAAACAGACCAGTGGATCAATGGAATAGAACTGAAGACCCAGAAATGAACCCACACACCTATGGTCATTTAATTTTTGACAAAGAATCGAAACCATACAATGGAAAAAGGAGAGCATCTTCAACAAATGGTGTTGGTCCAACTGAATGTCGACATGTAAAAGATGAAATTAGACCCATATTTATTCATAAATACCTTGTACAAAACTTAAGTCCAAGTGGATCAAAAACCTTAACATAATGCCTGACACACTAAATCTACTAAAAGAGAATGTGGAGGAAAGTCTCGAACTCATTGGCACAGGTGACAACTTCCTGAACGGAACACCAGCAGCTCAGGCTCTAAGAACAACAAGCAATAAATGGGACCTCATGAAACTGAAAAGCTCTGTAAGGCAAAAGACACTTGTCATTCAAACAAAACAGCAACCTACAGATTCGGAAAAAAAATCTTCACCAACCCCTCATCCGACAGAGGGCTAATATCCAAAATTTACAAAGAACTCAAGAAATTAAATGCCAAGAAACCAAATAATCCAATCAAAAAATGGGGGAACAGAGCTAAACAGAGAATTCACAAAAGAGGAATCCCTAATGGCTAAGAGACACTTCAAGAAATTCTCAGCATCATTAGTCATCAGAGAAATGCAACTTAAGATGACTCTGAGATTCCATCTCATACCTGTCAGAATGGCTAAGATCAAAAGCTCAAATGACAACACATGCTGGTGAGGTTGTGGAGAAAGGGGAATTCTCTTACATTGCTGGTGGAAGTGCAGGCTTGTGCAACCATTATGGAGGTCAGTCTGGCAATAGCTTAGAAAACTTGAAATAGCTCTACCTCGGGACCCAGCCATACCACTTCTGGGTATACATCCAAATGATTGCTCACCAAACCACAAGGACGTTTCCTCGTCTATGTTCATAGCAGCCTTATTTGTAATAGCTAGACTGGAAACAACCCAGATGTCCCTCAGCCAAAGAATGGATTAAAAAACTGTGGTACATCTACACAATGGAATACTACTCAGCTATCAGAAACAACGAAATCATGCAATTTGCAGTCAAATGGATGGAACTAGAGAAGCTCAACCTGAGTGAGTTAACCCAGACTTAGAAGGATGCACATGGCATCTATTCACTTATAATTGGATTTTAGCCATATAGTACAGGATAACTATGCTACAACCAATGCTCCAAAAGGAACATGAACATAGACTTTGTTTCCTGTCAATGAGACACTTTGCCCTAGTGGTGCTGCCTTGTAGGCCCCCAGTGTATGAGGAGCCTCTTGGCCCTCATATGACTGCTGAACTGGAGTAAGGGACTGATATGTAGGGACACTCCACTCCAGAGGAATGTGATGGAAGGGCTAGGGGGTAGAGGGTTGGAGGGTGGGACTGGGAGGGATGGAAAGAGGACACTGTTATGGAGATGTAACTTGAAGCAATAAATAAATATTTACAAAATTAACCAAGTTAAAAAATGCAAACTAAAAAAACTGACATTTCTCAAAACCCAGTATCAGAACCAAATTTGAAGCATCTAATGAACTAGACATTATTGGTCAGCTGTGGGAGGAATGGCCCCAGAGATTCTGAAACAAGTATACCTCCCTTTTTATATTTTCAATTATTTATAAAAATAGCCATCACATTCAATTTTCTACATCAACTTCAATGATACACTGAGAACTGACGCACTAAGATTTTATTTTTAGTCACAAACATTACAGAAAAAAATTGTACTTCTAATTTACCTACATATTTTTTTACTTTTTGTCTGAAATTCATTACAGAACATCAAGTTTTCATGCTAAATTGTTATATGCTAAGTTTGTATCCTGAAAATATTTTAAAAGAATATTTATTCTAATAGAAATGGATATTTTATGCCTTTAACATTAAATGAATCAGTCTCAGGCTGCAGCACAGCCAGGATATATGCAGCAAACACTGGTTACCACCAAGCCTCACTCAAGTATTGGGGCTGCTGCAAGATGAAGTCCTGCCTGTATGGAATTTGTGATCTGGTATGAAATCAACTATAAGCCAGTGATCAGAGGCACCAGGTGCAGTGGGGAGTGTATGAGCTACTTGGGAAAATGTGAATGCAAGCATACCACTGCCCACATTCAGAATACCAAAGGCAACTTTATATTTTTTTGTTTGTTTGAGATAGGGTCTCCCTATGAAGCACTGGCTGTCCTGGAACACACTATAGAGAACAGGCTGGCCTTGATATCATAGAGATCCACCTGCCTCTGCTTTGTGCTGAGATTGATGGCATGTGCCACCACACCTAGCCTCAAAGGCAATTTGAAGTCATTCAACTTGAATATAAATGTTCTGTTCTGCTTCTTCTCCACCTTTCATATGCTCAGACTAGAGCCATCAATACTGCAACAGCTGAAGCCGGGCGGTGGTGGCGCACGCCTTTAATCCCAGCACTTGGGAGGCAGAGGCAGGTGGATCTCTGTGAGTTCGAGGCCAGCCTGGTCTACAAAGTGAGTCCAGGACAGCCAGGGCTGTTACACAGAGAAACCCTGTCTCGAAAAACCAAAAAAAAAAAAAATACTGCAACAGCTGGAAGATGGGTGATGGGCATACTGTAGGAATGAGTAGAAGCTGGCTATACCCTTTCCCAACTTCCAAAAGGCTGTAGACCCACATGGTGGGGAGTCTGATCTACACCAGGAGCTTGGTATGCCAATGGAAACTTCCCTTAATTACAAACACTTAAAGGTAGATAATTCACTTTAGTCCACTTAAAAATTGGAAGGGAAAATGCTTTTTTATATAGAAGTTTGTAGCCTGTTTATATTTATCAGATAGTAGATATTTATCAGTTAGGATTTCATCCTCTCCACTATCCAATAATCCTTATTTCAGAAAAATGCTATAGGCTCAATGTCTAGGGAGGTAGGCATGGTCATCTTCATTGTCAACTTGATTGGCTTTGGAATCCCCGGGGGAGCTGGTGAGGTATACCTCTGCCATTGTCTGTAAAGGTGTTTTGCTTGTTTGTTTGCTTTTTCAGAGAGAATTATGACATAAAATAAACCCTTTCCCCCTCAAAATAGAAACAAGAAGATATCACGTTTATTTTGAAGTCTGATTTCGTATTTTCTCTTCAAGTTACCATAGACAGCATGATGGAAGAAAACCAAACTAACATCTCCCAGTTCCTCCTCCTGGGCCTGCCCATCCCTCCAGAGAACCAGCTCCTATTCTATGCCCTGTTCCTGGCCATGTACCACTCCACCATCCTGGAAAACATCATCATCTTCTTCTTCTTCATTCTACTGGACTCCCATCTCCACACACCCATGTATTTGTTTCTTAGCAACTTGTCCTTCTCTGACTTCTGCTCTTCCTCTGTCACAATGCCTAAACAGCTGCAGACCATGCAGAGCCAAGTTCCATCCATTTCCTATGGAGACTGCTTGCAACAAATATACTTCTTTCTGCATTTTGGAGACCTTGGAAACTTCCTGCTTGTGGCCATGGCCTATGACCATTATGTGGCCATCTGCTTCCCCCTACATTACACAAGGATCATGAGTCCTAACTCTGTGTGAATCTGGTGATGCTGTCCTGGGTGCTGACCACATTCTATGCCCTGTTTCACACCCTGCTCATGGCCAGATTGTCATTCTTTGAGGATAATTTTTTAATTTTTTTATAATTTATTTTTTTATTTTTTCAAGTTACATCTCAATCACAATCCCCTCCCTACTCCCCCCTCCTGTCCCACCCTTCCACCCTCTTCCCCCTCAACCCCCCCATCCTCTACCCTTTTTCCCCCCAACAGCTCCCCCTTTCAGTCCAACAAATGGTTCTTTCTCTTATAACAATAAATACAATACAAAACAACAGAAATAAATAGGCCACAATTATGAGAGTTATATGGCTTAGCATACATTCCCAATGTCCAGTCCATATGTATTTGGCACCTGACTTTAACATTCTACTATCTAACCATCTCCATGAGTTTAAAGTTCTAGATCTAATTCAGCTTTCATACTAACTTGCCTCACAACTTTAAAAACATCTTCTTAGATCCAGAACACTCTCTTGATTCCTAAACAACTCAAAATTTAACTATGAGACTCTAGCTATCTATCCTTCAACCACTTCAGAGACCTGAGAGGGATAAATATATCCGATTATATAGGAAGTACAGGGCCCGCAGCTTCCAAAACTAAGAAATGACATACCCATGGCTGCCTGGACAGTTAATCCCTCACTTTTTCTGTGACATGTCTGCTCTGCTGAAGCTGTCCTGCTTTGACACACATGTTAATGAGGTGGTGATATTTACCTTTGGAGGTATTGCTCTTGTCATTCCATTTTCACTCACTGTCATGTCCTATATAAGAATTGTGTCTTCCATTCTCCAGTTCCCTTCTTCTCAAGGCATCTATAAAGCCTTCTCCACCTGTGGGTCCCACTTGTCTATAATGTCACTATTCTATGGGGCAGTCATTGGTCTCTATTATGTTCCTTCAGCTAATAACTCTACTGTGAAGGAGACTGCCATGTCTTTCATATACACAGCAGTAATTCCCATGCTGAACCCTTTCATCTACAGCCTGAGGAACAGAGACATGAAGGGAGCATTAGAAAGAATAATTTGTAAAAAGTAAATTCCCTCCTTCCTGTGAGGGTAAGACTTCAGATTTTTATATAATTTCTTCAAAATATTATGAATACTAATATTGGGATGTTGTTACAGAAATTTTTCCTCACTATGGATGCTTCTATTAAAGGTTCCACAGCACAATTTTCACTTCACAAACTAGAGGAAGTTAATATGAGTAGGTGGATTTGATAAGTAAGTCTGGGAGACCTGAATATGTGCACTTTGCCTTGTTGAGGTGATCTTGAAAATTGTATTATAGATTTAAAGTCATATCTCTGATCCTCTTGGTTTCTATCATAAATTCCTCCAGGATTTTTATCATATTCTCCAAATGTCTTCTTTAACCATGAATTATAAATCCATACTCTATAATCTCATATCACTACTTAATAATATACAAGTATCTCAACTCACCAGCTCTTTTCCAATGTTTCAAATGTTCTTTCCACAGTTTGTATCACTTAATTCATAATACTTTGTCATTATTTTGTTGTCTAAATTTTTTTAAATGGATGTTTGTTTAATATTTCCAGGGATGTATAAAAGCTTATAAAGTTCTCAAAAATAAACTAAAAATCTTTCTAAGGAGAAAAAATGAAAAAGAAGATAGAGGTCTCATGGGGCCCCACCAATTTTTCAGAACAATTAACTTTCAGCAAACCCTGGGAGTTATTAGTTTATAGTTATGGATTTAGAGCTGAGGCTACCAGGCTCCAACACATAGATTCAAAATCATGTTTAAATGGATTATACCGGTTATTCTCAAGAGGTCACAAAAGAAAATGAATTGTCATGAATGTGAAAAGAGATTTGTAGGGAAGGGGATATGACAAGAATGGTCAGGAAGTAGGAAATGAGAGTTGATGAGGACGTGTGTGAAATTATGAAAAAATTGTCTAAGAATGAATTATAATGACCATTAAAGAAAATCACAACTGCACACAATACAAAGATCAAAGTATTGTGGGGAGCTCTCAGTGGCTACATCAGCAGCATAGCTACCACATGCTCAAGGAACATCACAGAAGGAGTGGAAAGATTGTGGGATCAAAATAACAGGAAGTCTGCTTTGTGACTGCCTTCTTTAGAAATGTCCACTTAAACATGTCCTAAACAATGATAATATCAGTAGACATGATAATACATAACAGGGAAATATCTCTCACAGGGTCTTACCCCTAGACAAATACTACAGGCAGTTAATGACTACTGAGAGACAGAGAGAACTAGATATTCCCAGGGATGAGGCCCCTGATTGGTTATCCATACAAAGTGGTTGGCCCTGAAACCATATCTACTCCAACAACAAACAAGAACTCAGCATATAGTTTTAGATATATAGACAGACAGACAGACAGACAGACAGACGGATGGATGGATGGATGGATGGATGGATAGATGGATAGATAGATTTGTAAAAGATAGGCATATAGAGAGAAATAATAAATAAAAAGAAGCTATTGCTTTGAGTGTGGAGAAATAGGTTGATTTAGAGAAAGGAAAGGGAAGGGGGAAGTGATGTAATTATATTTTAATTACAAATGTAAGAAAAAACAATTTGATAATAATAAAATAATAATAGTAAAGGCCCATCCACCACCATGTCATGCATCAAGGGTAGGTGAGAGATGACCTAAGACCCACTTATTGCAAAGCCCATGAGCAGAAGGAACCACTACATGTACAAGAATGTAGAGAAATGGGAGAGAAATAGTATCTGAATGGTTTGAGCACTATAAAGAGAGTATGAACTGGAGACTTGAGGGTGAAGAGGAATAGACTGTGGTGAGTAACTTTCCATGTTACCTAAGGATGTGGTGAATCTCTGGTCATGCAGCCACTGAGGCTCATGTCTGGGTCTGTGGCCTTGCAGCAGAAGCAGATCTGTGTCAATGTTATTGGAGCATATTACCAAAAAATGCCATGCAGACATCCCTGGCCTGGGCTGTCACCTGAGATGTTGATGTCCAAGGGCTGTGCAGAGCTGTTCAAACCCCTCATTGCCTACAGCATTCTGGAGAGATGTCCCCACCCCTCAATGGCTGCAGCACTCAAGAGATTAGGCCCTGCACCATGCCTGGGTAGCATAATAGAACTAGCACTGATTGAGGGAGCTTGGATGGGCTAGCCCCAAGGGTGTGACAGCAAGAAAGCTGGTCCCTCCACTCTTCTGTATAGAAGTGGCATGGTATAGGGAAAGATCTCCTCCCACTTCCCTTCCCCTACCTGCAGCTGAAAAGCTGGCCCCAATGTCATAAGAGCAGCAAAGCTGGACCAGTATATATGCAACATGGCTGAAGCACTCATGAGAGAGGTACCCTGAACTTCACCTAGACATCACAGTACAGCTGGCCCTTATGGCTTAGGGACCAATGAGATGACCACAAGAGCATGACAGCTGGAGAGCTGACCCTGCCCTTTGCTGGCTTCGGCATTGGGTGAACCAGCTGGGGTAGTGTTGGAGAGCTTGCCCTGGTGATAAGGATGTAGGAAAGCTGGTGAGATGACCAACTCATCTACCACACAGACCCAGATCCAGGGCTTTGAGTTGGCCCACCCAAGCATGTACCCCATCTACTGGAGTATGTGAAGGAGCTGATCCTGTAGGACCAAAGCAGCAGGATCCCCATGACACAGGGCAACAAAAGGATATCCCAAGGGAGTCCTAGTGAGGATCCAGTATTGATAGTGCAGCATAGGTCAGAGGCCTTGAACCAGATCAATGACTCATTCCAAATAACATGTGCCAGTAAATATGTGTGGAAGAAAGGGTATACTGTGTGATACACTACAGATTCCACAGTGTGATTTTTTTGTTTTGGTTTGGTTTGGTTTGATTTATTTATTTTCATTTTTGGAGAGAGGTTGCATGGTCAGAGGGTAGATACAAAGGGTTGGGAATATGAGTAGGATTGGGGTATATAATGTGAAATTTACAAAGAATCAATAATATGTTGTGAAAATAAAATAATAGTAGACATTACCCATTTTTATCTTTCTTGGACATATTCCAAAACTCTTTATACTTTCACAGAGATACCCCCTCATACATGTTCATTGTTGCTCTATTTACAGTATCCAGGAAATAGGAATATCCTAGATATCCATCAACTAATGCATGAATAATAAAAATGTGGTACATTTACATAATGGAACATTATTCAGTATGAAGAAAAATGAAATCATGCAACTTGCAGTTAAATACAGAGTTTGAAACAACCATTCTAGGTGAAGTTATTCAGACATATAAAAACATCTTTTTCAGTTATTTGTTCTCAGTTTTGTATCTCTTCAGCTGAGAATTGCCTATCCATTCATTAGCCATTTGTTGATTAGATTATTTTGGGTTTGTGATGTTTGATTACTTCCAGTTATTTATACATCCTAGATAGTCATAATATGCTTGATATGTAGTAAGAAAAGGTTTACCCATTCTGTATGCTATGTCTTGACTCTGTGAGTTGTTTTGTGGTAAAGAAGTCTTTGAATTTCATATATTCCATTTGTCAATTCTTGGGATTATTTCCTGTGTTATGGGAGTTCTTTTCAGAAAGTCCTATGTGAAGAGTTTTATTTAATTTCCTATACCAGTTTCAAAGTTCAAGGTCAGATAGATAGATAGATAGATAGATAGATAGATAGATAGATAGATAGATAGATAGATAGATGATAAATATTTAATATTGGGGATGGAGAAAAAAAATCAGCAGCTAACATTATGTAGTCTCTTGAAGAGGGCCTGAGCTTGATTCCAAACATCCACAAAAGGATGCTCAAAAAGCCCTCTTTTGGATGTGGGGTTGCTGAGGATCTTTCCCAATTTATAGGTTGCTTTTTGTTCTAATGACAGTGTCCTTTGCCTTACAAAAACTTTTCAGTTTCATAAGGTCATTCATTGATTGTTGACCTTAGAGCCTGAACTATTGGTGTTCTGTCCATGACAGTGTCTCCTGGGCACATGAGTTCAAGGCTTTATCCCACATTCTCTCCTATTAGATTTAGTGTATCCAGTTTTATTTTGAGGGCTTTGATCCACTTGGACTTGAGTGTTGTGCAGGGTGATAAATATGGGTCTATTTGCATTCTTCTATGTGTTGCCATCCAGTTATACCAGTAACATTTGTTGAAGATGCTTTTGTTTTTCCATTGCATGGTTTTGGATTCTTGTCAAAAATCAAGTGACCATAGGTGTCTGAGGTGTTTTCTGGGTCTTCAATTCTATTCCATTGCTTAGTCTGTCTGCTTCTATGCCAGTTCCATGTAAGTTCTATTACTATTTCTCTGTAGTAATAGTACAGAGCAGCTTGAAATCAGGGATGATGATGCCCTCAGTTCTTTTATTGTACAGGACTTCTTTAACAATTCTGGTTTTTTGTTTGTTTTTTTCCACATGAAGTTGAGAATTGTTCTTTCAAAGTCTAAAAATAATTGTGTTGGTATTTTGATGGGGATTGCATTGAATCTGTAGATTGCTTTATGTAAGATAGCCACATTTACTATGTTAATCCTACCTATACATGGGAGACCTTTCCATATTCTGATATCTTCTTCAATTTATTTCTTCAGAGTCTTGAAATTCTTGTCATACAGGTCTTTTACTTGCTAGGTTAGAGTTACCCCCAAGATATTTTATGTTATTTGTGGCTATAGTGAAGGAATGCTCATCCTCCTTAGTCATCAGGGAAATACAAACCAACTCAATTCTGAGATTCCATCTTACCCACATCAGAGTGGTAAAGACCACAACCTCAGATGACAGCACATGCTGGTAAGGATGTGGATAAAGTAGAACACTTCTCTACTGCTGGTGGGAGTGCAAAAATGTACAACCACGGTTTTTTTGTTTGATTATTACTTCAAGTTACATTTCCATCACAGTCTCCTCTCTCCACCCTTCCAGTTTGACCCTCTCCACCCTCTCCCACCTATCCTACTCCTCCAGACTGGGTTGCCTCTACATATCAGTCCCCCTCAGTCCAACAGTCATATGAGTGTGAAGAGCTTGCTCTTATACTGGGGACTTATATGGCAACTCCATTAGAGCAAAGTGTCCCACTAGCAGGTAACAAGGTCTATGTTCTTGTTCCTTTTGGCATGTTGGTTGTAGGATAGTTATCCTGTACTACATGGTTAAAATCCAATTGTAAGTGAATAGAAGGAATGTGCATCTTTCTGAGTCTGGGTTAGCTCACTCAGGATGAACTTTTCTAGTTCTATCCATTTAGCTGCAAATTTCATAATTTTCTTATTTCTGATAGCTGAGTAGTATTCCATTATGTAAATGTACCACAGTTTTGTTATCCATTCTTCGGTTGAGGGATATCTGGGTTGTTTCCAGTTTCTAGCTATTACAAATAAAGCTGCTATGAACATAGATGAGGAGATGTCCTTGTGGTTTGATGAGGAATTTTTGGATGTATACCCAGAAGTGGTATGGCTGGGTCTTCAGGTAGAGCTATTCCAAGTTTTCTAAGATATTGCAAGACTGATTTCCGTAGTGGTTGTACAAGTTTGCACTCCCATCAGAAATGAAGGAGTGTTCCCCTTTCCCCACAGCTTTTCCAGAATGTGCTGTCATTTGAGTTTTTGAACTTAGCCATTCTCACATGTGTAAGATAGAATCTCAGGGTCATCTTGAGTTGTATTTCTCTGATGATAAAGGATGTTGAGCATTTCTTCAAGTGCCTCTTGGCCATTAGACATTCCTCCTTTCTGGATTCTCAGTTTAGCTCTGTTTCCCATTTTTTATTGGATTATTTAGTTTCTTGGTGTTTAATTTCTTGAGGTTTTTAAAAATAAATTATAGATATTAGCCCTCTGTTGGATGTGGGATTGGTAAAGATCTTTTCCCAGTGTGTAGGTTGCCATTTTGTTCAAATGACAGTTTCCTTTGCCTTTCAGAAGCTTTTCCATTTCATGACATCCCATTTATTGATTGTTGGTCTTAGACCCTGAGTTACTTGTGTTCTGTTCAGGAAGTTATCATCTGTACCAATGAGTTCAATGGTTTTCCCCACTTTCCCTCCTATTATATTTAGTGTGTCTGCCTTTATGCTAAGGTCTTTGATCCACCTGGACTTAATTTTTGTGCAAGGTGATAAACATGGATCTATTTGCATTCTTGTACATGTTGAAATCCAGTTAAACCAGCACCATTTGTTGAAGATGCTAAAGCTGTTGGTGATAAGCTAGAACAAATTCTGATCATCAGGAAGACTGAATGGACCAATGAAGAAATATACTCCTGCTTAACAACAACTTTTAAGGGAGGAAATCAAATACCTCAGAGAGCAACAAAAAATACTGCAGAAGAGGTGATGGAGATGAATAAAGCTCTTAAAGTAAAGGAAGACATGAAAAGGGAAAATGAAGCAATAAAGAAAATATAAGGTGAGACATCCTTGGAACTGGAAAACCTTAAGGAAAGAAAAAACTACAAATATGAGCATCACCAACAGAATACAAAAGATGGAAGAAAGAATCTCAGGCACAGAGGATAAAATTGAAGAAATTGATACATCTGTCAAAGAAAATGTAAAATCCAAAAAGTCTAGACATGAAACCTTCAGGAAATCAAGGACACTATGAAAAGATGAAATCTCAGAGTAATAGAAATAGAAGAAAGAGAAGATCCCCAGCTCCAAGGACCAGAAAATAACTTCAACAACATCATAAAAAAGAATTTCCCAAACCTAAAGAAAGAGATGTCTATAACTGTACAAGAAGCCTACAGAACTCCAACTAGATTAGACCAGAGAACAAAATCATCCTGCCACATAATAATCAAAACACTAAATGTACAGAACAAAGAAAGAATATTAAAAACTGCTAGGGAAAAGGGCCAAGTAACTTATATTGGCAAACCTATCAGAATCACACCTGATGTTTCATCAGAGACACTAAAAGCCAGATGGGCCTGGACAGACATCTCACAGACCCTAAAAAAACACAAATGCCAGGCTAGACAGTAAAATTGTCAGTCAACATAGATGAAGATAACAACATATTCCATGACAAAACTAAATTCAAAAAATATGTATGCACAACTACAGCTCTACAGAAGACGTTAGAAGGAAAACTCCAACCCAAAGAGGTTAACTACCCACAACACAATTCCCCAATAAAAAGACACAGGCTATCAGGATTTGAAACCAGAATCCTGCATTCTGCTGCTTACAAAAAATACACCCTCAGCAAAAATGATGAGCATTATCTCCAAGTAAAGGGCTAGAAAAGGATATACTAAGCAAATGGATCCAAGAAGCAAGCTATAGTCGTGATTCTAGTGTCCAATAAATTAGACTTTCAACCAAGGTTAATCAAAAGAGATGGGGAAGGACACTGCATACTCATCAAAGGAAAAGTCCACCAAGATGACATCTCAATACTGAATATCTATGCCCCAAGTGTAAGGGCATCCACATTTGTTAAAGAAACACTACTAAAGCTCAAATCCCACATAAATCACCACAAATTAATAGTGGAAGACTTCAACACACCACTCTCACCACTGGACAGATCAATGATTCATAAAACAAACATAGAAATAAGGAACCTGACAGGTGCTATGAATCAAATGAACCTAACTGATATCTTCAGAACATTTCATCCAAAAACAAAACAATATACTTTCTTCTCAGCACCCCATGGAACCTTCTCCAAAATCAAATATATAGTTGGTCACAGAGCAAGCCTCAACAGATGAAGGAAAATTGAAATTACCCCCTGTAATTTATCAGACCATCATGGAATGAAGCTATACTTTAACAATAACAAAAACAACAGAAAGCCTTCAAACACATGGAAACTGAGCAGCTCTCTACTCAATGATTTCTGGGTCAGGGAAAAATAAAAAAGAAATTAATGTCTTCTTATAATTCAATGAAAATGAAGGCACAACATACCTAAACTTATGGGACACACTGAAAGCAGTGCTAAGAGGAAAAATTTTAGCACTAGGTGTTTTCAAAAAGAAATTGGATATTTCCCATACTAGCAACCTAAAAGCACACCTTAAAGAGCTAGAACAAAAAAAAAAAAAAGCAAACACTCCCAAGAGGAGAAGATGGCAGGATATTATCAAACTCAAGGCTGAAATCAATAACTTAGAAACAAAAGAACAATACAAAGAATTAACAAAACCAAGAGTTGGTTCTTTGAGAAAATCAACAAAATAGACAAACCCTTAGCCAAACTAACTAAAGAGCAGAGGGCAAATACCCAAATAGACAAAATCAGAAATGAAACAGAGGAAATAACAATAGACACTGAGGAAATCCAAAGAATCACTAAGTCCTACTTTAAAAACTTGAACTCTACAAAATTGGAAAACCTAAACAAAATGGACAATTTTCTTGATAGATTCCACCTACCAAGGTTAAATAAAGAACAGGTAAACAAATTAAATAATCCTATAACCCTTAAGGAATAGAAGAGGCCATTAGAAGCCATCCAACAAAAAAAAGTCCAGGGCCAGATTTTTTCAGCACAGAATTCTACCAGACCTTCAAAGAAGAGCTAACACCAATATTCTTCAAACTCTTCCACAACATAAAAACAGAAGGAACAGTGTCAAACTCATTCTATGAGTCCACAGTCATCCTGATGCATAAACCACACAAAGACCCAACAGAGAAAGAAAATTCCAGACCATTTTCCCTCATGAATAATGGATGCAAAAATAATCAATAAAGTACTTGCAAACCGGATCCAAGATCGCATCAAAAGTATCATATACCATGAACAAGTAGAGTTCATCCCATGGATGCAGGGGTGATTCAACAAATGAAAATCCATCAATGTAATTCACCACATAAACAGGCTGAAAGAAAAAAAAAACACACAATCATCTCATAAGACACAGAGAAACTATTTGACAAAATCCAGCACCCCTTCATGTTAAAAGTCTTGAAGAGATCAGGCATAGAAGAGCATACTTAAGCATAAAAAAGGCAATTTACAACAAGCCAACATCAAACTAAATGAAGGGAAACTTAACGCATTTCCTCTAAAATCAGGGACAAGGCAAGGATGCCCACTCTCTTCAACATAGTACTTGAAGTTTTAGCTAGAACAATAGGAAAACTAAAGGAGATGAAGGGGATACAAATTGGAAAGGAAGAAGTCAAAGTATCCCTATTTGCAGATGATATGATAGTATACATAAGTGACTCCAAAACTTCCACCAGAGAACTCCTACAGCAGATAAACTCCTTCAGCAAGGTAACTGGATACAAAATCAATTCAAAAACACAGTTGTCCTTCTTTACACAAAAGATAAATGGGTTGAGAAAGAAATTAGGTAGTCAACATCCTTCATAATAATCACAAATAATATAAAATACCTGGGGGTAACTCTAATCAAGCAACTGAAAAACCTTTACAACAAGACTTCAAGTCCCTGAAGAAAGAAATTGAAGATATCAGAAGATGGAAAGATCTCCCTTGCTCATGCATAGGTAGGATTAACATAATAAAAATGGCCATCTTACCAAAAGCAATGTACAGATTCAATGCAATTCCTACCAAAATACCAACACAATTCTTTACAGACCTTGAAAGAACAATTCTCAACTTCATATGGAAAAACAAAAAGCGCAGAGTAGCTAAGTCAATCATATACAGTAACAGAACATATGGAGGTATCACCATCCTGGATTTCAAGCTCTACTACAGGGCAATAGTAATAAAAAAGCAAAGCATGGTACTGGCATAGAAACAGACTTGTTGATCAATGGCATCAAATCAAAAACTCAGAAATAAACCCACACACCTACAGTCACTTAATTTTTGACAAAGAAGCCAAAACCATACAATGGAAAGAAATGAAAGAATCTTCAAAAAATGGTGCTGGTCCAACTGGATGTCAACATGTAGAAGAATGAAAATAAACCATGCATATCACCCAACACAAAACTTAAATCTAAGTGGATCAAAGAGTTCAACATAAAGCCCAACACATTATATCTAATAGAAGAGAAAGTGGGGAAAAGTCTCAAACTGATTGGCACAAGTGACAACTTCCTGAACAGAACACCAAAAGCTCAGGCTCTAAGACCAACAATCAACAAATGGGACCTCATGAAACTGAAGAGCTTCTGAAAGGCAAAGGACTCTGTCATTCGAACACAAATGCAGCCCACAGATTGGGAAAAGATCTTCACCAACAACACATCCAACAGAGGGCTAATATCCAAAATATATAAAAAATTCAAGAAATTAAACACCCAAAACTAAATAAACCAATAAAAAATGGGGCACAGAGCTAAACCAAGAATTCACAAAGGAGAAATCTCTAAAGGCCAAGAGACACTTAAAGAAATGTTGAACATCTTTGGTCATCAGGGAAATGCAACTCAAAACGACTGAGTGTCCATCTCACACCCATCAGAATAGCTAAGATCAAAAACTCAAATGATAACACATGCTAGAAAGGATGTGGAGAAAGAGGAACACTCTTCCATTGCTGGTGGGAGTGCAAACTGGTACATCCACTTTGGAAATCAATCTGGAGCTATCTTAGAAAATTAGCAATAGTTCTATCTGCAGACCCAGCCATACCCCTTTTTGGGCATTTATCCAAAAGATTCTTCACCAAACCACAAGGACATTGCCTCAACAATGTTCATAGCAACTTTATTCATAATAACCAGAAACTGGAAACAACCCAGATGTCCTTCAACTGAAGACTGGATTTTAAAAACTGTGGTACATTTACACAAGGGAATACTACATTATTATCAGAAACAAGGAAATCATTCAATTTGCAACCAAATGGATGAATCTAGAAAAGCTCATCCTAAGTGATCTGACTCAGTCCCAGAAAGATAAACATGATATATATTATCTTATAAGTGGATATTAACCATATAGCAGAGGACAATCATCCTACAACCCACAGACCCAAACAGATAGAAACCTAACATAATTATCCTAGGAAAAACTCTACCCAACAGTGAGTCATGGTACCTGTCACAGGTTAATGGAATAGCTTACCTTAGATGGTGTGCCGTATCAAGCCCCTGTACAAGAGGAAGCTTTTGGCCCTCACATGACTGTCAAACAGAGGGAGTATTATATATGAGGGCCCACCTCATTTGAGGAGTAGTAGAGTACCGAGACAAGGAATAGTGAGGAAGGGAGGGAAGGAAGGAGAGAGGGAGGGAAGGAGAGAAACAGGGAGGGATAGACAGGAAGGGGAGATGGGAGGAAACTATGCTCAAGAGGTAACTTGGAAAAAACAAATTAATTTTTAAAAAAGGATAACTAAGCTTAAAAAATATAATAAAAATAAAATATAACACTTTCAAATGATAATTTACCAAAGAATACTTGCCTTAATGGCATGAAAGGAAAAATTGTCTTAATTTCAGGTTAGAATGTTAGACTGCAGGTTGCCACGTAACTCACACACAGTTGGATATCAGCTTAAAAGTTTTTTTCATATATTAAAAGGATATTTTCGTTGTTTGGCATTAAAAATGCAGTTAAGAGGTTTAAAATGGTATAAATAAATTAAGGGTTACTACATAGTTCAACCTGGTTTTCTAAACCTCTAAGAGTTGAAATAATTTGGAGCTAATGTAAAATATTTTAGAAGGGCAGTGTTAGCCCATGCCTTTAACTCCAGCAGAGACAGGAGGATCACTATAGAGTTAGTTGTCTTTTAAATTCTAGAGTTACAATGAACAGGGTGGTTATGGTTCACACCTTTAACCCATCACTTGAGAAGCATACACCCTTAATCCCAACACACTGGAGGGAGAAACATGTAGATCTCTGAGTTCAAGGCCAGCCTGAAACAGTGCAAGCACCGAATAGAGAAAATTTTTGATCCAGGGTTGGTGGTACACACTTTTAATCCCAACAATTGGGATGCACACACCTTTGATCCCAATACTTGGAAGGTAGAGGCAGGCACATAGAATTTGCAATGATTTAAGTTTAAAAACTGCTCGCAAAAGGCATGCTGAAATTCATAGTGAATTGTCCTTTATAGTCTTAACATATATACACATAAAGTATGTTTAGTTCCAAAATATGAAAAGAACTTTTTTAATTTCAGTTGAAATATAACACTTTTTATATTGTCAAAAAAAAAAAACAATTTGCTCTAGGAAAGATATTGCCATCCAAAAAAAAAAAAAATGTAGTGTCCCAAAGTTAGGATTAGGGCAGGGCTCTGTTCTTATCTTTCCAGGAGATGAAAAGCATCCATCTAAGGACACCAGGGACAACTGGACAGCTGAAACCTCAGAAGAAAAAGAACCAAACACCAAAGAAGATAAGTAGCCCAGATGATCCAGCCTCGCAGACTTCCTCAATAACTGTTTTCTCAAAAATTTATAACCAGAACACTCAAGATGACTAAGATGTTTCAATCTCACAGACTGTTCCAGCCAGGACTTCAGTAAAGCCACGAAGTTCAGCCTTTTACTTCAAACTGCTTAGGGAATTTAAATAGCTGAGCACGAAAGGACTGAACACCAAATGTTACTATTAACTTGCTTAACCATTTCTCTATTCTTATTTGGGCCCGAAAACAGGTTTCTTATGTCCCAAATCAACAGGAAGTAATTTTAAGAAAGCGACATCCCAGAAGGTGGGGTAGGTGATTTTTCTTTTCTTTTCTTTCCCCCTTTGTCATTTGATGGGTTATAGATGTTTGCTGTTATTTAGAGGAATTGGTTAAAAGTTGTTAAATGGTCTTGTTAAATAGGTTTTGGAGGTTAAACCCAGGTATTTCTCTCTTTTCTTTTTCTCTATCCTTTTTTCACTCCTATGTAGGTGGGACAAGATTTGAAAAAATTGGATATAGACATAATATATGAATGATAAAGAAAAAGGGATATGCTCTTATATCTTTGTATATTGATACAAAATTAAGATTATATTTGGCTACATCAGTATTGATCCTTGTATATTGATAGAAAATTAAGGTTATATTTGGCTACATTGTTATTGATCTTTGTATATTGATACAAAATTATGATTAACTCTTTTTAAGGTATTGTACTTATGTAATGCTTAAAAATACAAGGTGAAGTTTTAGCCTTTTGATAGCAACTGTCACAAACTATTTAGGATAATTAAGAAATTCAAACTAATAGACATTCAAACCAATAGACAGTCAAAGATGTTATTTTGTTAAGTACTAGCGTAGTGTATCACAGATATTTTCTAAGTTAATCAGAAATCAAGTTGCTAAGAGACAAGCAACATTTGCTTATCCAAATATATGGAGACTGATAGGTGGTCTTCAAAACCCTCAAGATATCTGTAGAATATGGCATTCAAAGGTGTTTTCTTAATGTAAGATTTTTTTGATATTCAGACATGTCAGCTCCTGACAGCACCCCCCATTCTACTCCAAGTAGATGATGAACTTCAAAGAATCTCCATTTGGAGATGGCTGCATTGGTGGCAAGATAGTCACTGAGCAAGAGAAAGTCATTGCTTCAACTGTAGACAGAATGCTGTCCAAAAAGGACAAAATTTGGAAGCAGGTAAGTCGAGGGCCTAACTCTGCCAACACAGGGTAGGCAAGTCCTTCATAATTCCTGCTTTACAATTAATGTCTGTAGGGGATACTGGGTCAAAAGACTGAAGATAGATGCTCCAATGTATTGAAAGAAACTGGGGACTGTCCAGGCAGTCAGTTGTCTGTCATTTCTTAGTTTTAGAAGCTGCTTGCTCTACACTTCCTATTTATTCAGGTATATTTATCCTTCTCAGGTCTCTGATGTGGTTGAAGACTAGATAGTTATAGTCTCACAGTTAAATTTTAAGTAGTTTAGGAATTAAAAGGATGTTCTAGGTCTAAGAAGATGCTTTTAAGTTGGTAAGACAAGTTAGGATGGAAACTGAGTTAGATATAGAACTTTAAACTCGTTGAGAAAGATAGACAACAGAATATTAATATCAGTTGCCAAATACATATGGACTGGACATTGGAAGTGTATGATATACCCTATAATTTTCATAATTGTGGCCTAATTGTTCTTATTGTTTTGTATTGTATTTTCTGTTATAAGAAAAAGATCCTGTTATCGGACTAAAAGGGAGAGCTGTTGGGAAGAAAAAAGATACACCTTAAATTAAAAAGCAACAACAAAAAGCAAATAGGAGGCTGAAGGGATAAGAGGGTGGGAGGGGGATTGGGAGAGGGAGAATGGAAGGGACTTTGACTGAGATGTAACTTGAATAAATAAATATTAAAAATAATGTTGTGTCTATTAATGTAATGGAATAAAATTTGCCTTTACCTTTAGAATATTTATAACAACCCTCACCCAGCTTACTGGCTTCTATTTCAGTGCTTTTGGGAAATTATATGGAAATCTTCTCTTCAGAAAAATAGGAAAATTTGTGTTGCCTATAACTTTCTTTTCATTTAGAAATTATCATTAAAAATTGACTTGGTATTGCCTGCAATAAATTCTAGTTTGAGACATATAAAGTAACACATTATGATTTTATTTTTCTAGATTATTCATGAATGTTTTACTGTTTGGTGTATTTTTGCAATTCACAAAAGTTATTCTTAAAGATTAGATTTTTGACAACTACTAAGCACTCCAACATTCTTATTTAAGAGCTTACATCTAGATTTTGGACTGTATATATTGCATGAAAAGCTATCATCATTTCAATTTGATATCATTTTATCCACATAAAAGTACCATTTCAAAAAGCCATACTTCTGTATGTTTTAACTTTTTCTCATTAAAGTGATTTTTTTTACTGAAAAAAATTTATTTTGGTAAATTCACATCATGCACCCTATTCCCTCCTATTTCCCACCTCCCTCCAGACACAGCCTCCACCCTTTCAATCTGTGCCAGCATAAAAAAACAACCACTCATTGTGGAAGCTGCAGTGTATTTAAGTATGTCCCACAATATTCCCCTTTGTCCACACTTGCTTGAAAATGTTCATTGTGATGACTCCTTGGTCTGGTAAGAGGCCCTGTTTCCCACTACTCCATTAGTGCTGGATCTCCTCTCAGATATGCCATAACTGTCCTGTGTCTTGGAGATCCTGAAGTCCTGGGTTGTAGAACTGACCTCTTCTTGTACTCCAGCAGTTCATCCATGGGGTAGATGTTGGGGTGGGCCAACTCAAAGCCCTGGTTCTGGGCCTGCAACCACCACTTGCATAGCTAGTTCTACTATGGAAAGGTGCTGGGCCTGCTCTCCCAAGTTCTGCAGCATATGAGGAACAGGGACAGCTCTCCTGCTCTTGTGACCCCATCTAGGCCAGATCTCTTGTCGGCCAATGGTGCTGATGGCTAAAGGGAGGGAAGGGCATCTCTCCCTAGCCTACACCACCACATAGCAGAACAAAGGCAGGGCTGACTCTCCTAAACTCACTCCCTCAGGGCTGGCTCACCCACAATCCCCATATCCAGGACCACCTGTAGTATACTATCCTGGCAGGGTGCAGGGCACACTCTTCTGAGTGCTGCAGCATGTGAGGGGCAGGGACCGCTCTCTTACTCTTGTGACCCCACCTGGGCCAGATCTCCTGGTGCTGGTCTTGTAGTCATCTCCAGTTACCCCATGGCACCAAAGTGGAGTTGGTATCCACCTTGCTTCTTTTTTCTTCTTCCAGGAATGTTATGCTATTATTCATTCAGATGTTCATAGGTCAGAACACTAAATGTAGATATAGCCTCTATCCTCTCTGCCACCTACTGATGCAAATGTGACATACCAGTCACATCTACAATGCCTCTAGGGGCAGGTAAAGCGATTTTGTATTCATTATAATTTATTTTTAAATGTGGTACTTATAAATATGCACATATGTTTTTATTGCTCCTTATGATAGAAAATGCTATATTAATATTCTTTCAAATCGATATATTAGTAAAAACATTTTAAAATTTACTTATCTCAATTTTCCTATTTGTCTTAAGACTTATCCTGCTATAATAATAATTCATAATATCTTGTTTTCTCTCCAAAGGACTTTAAAATTCTCACAAGAATTTAAGAAATATTTCTATTTAATTTGATTATACTGGTGTGTTGTGTAATAGTTTTAATTTTTATATATTTTATCCTCCAACATTTATATCTGTTTGTTAAAATACAACAAAAATGTTGAAAACTTCAAAAATACTTTGTGAAATTTCCATACATTAATACTATATTTGCATCATTTTAGTCTTTCTTCTCCCGTTCATCTCATCCCAGTTTCCCTAATTCCCTCTGAAATTCATTACCTCTTCTTTATTTTATATATATATAATATACATAACATATATATGCATATACATATATATACATATGCACACACATAATACATACAGTCTGCTGAGTCCATTTAGAGTTACACATACATATATGTATTTAAGGCTGATGACTTTGAATTGGATAACCAACCTATCAGAGGCTCATCCCTGCCAAAGAATGATCCTCCTTCTCTCACTATCTATTAATTGCCTGTAGTTTTTCATCTGGAGTGGGACCTAATGGGATTCCCTCCATTCGTGTTAGTATGTTAGCTGCTGCTGTCATGTTGCTGGTCTTATTTAGGCAACCACATAATTGAGATTTCATACATGCAGCTTATCTGTCATATGTTGAAAACACTGTATTGTGGAAGATGTCTTGATCCTCTAACTCTTACCGTATTTCCACCTCCTTTTCTACAATGCTCCCTGAATCCGAGGTGTAGGATGTATCTGCAGGGTTTTGATACAAAATGTTCAGTTGTTCTCTGTATTTTGACCAGCTATGGATTTCTATAATAGTCTTTGTCTGCTGCATTTTTTGTAGCTTCCATGATGAGATTCCCCAGTTACACTTATCGGTGGAAATGAGGACACACATTTTGAATGCAGTTATAAATTATACTAGTTTAGGAAACAGAGTAAGCTGTCCTCAAGGATCCATGACCTCACCAGCCATAGGTGGATAGTTAAGTTTTAAAGTACCAGGCATTAATTCCTTCCCATTGAGCAGACCTTAGGCTTAAACAGATAAATGTTAGTTAATACAGTTTTCTAATATCAGGGTTTCAATTTTTTCGTTTCTGAGGTCTTTCACCACCTGGGTAAATTTTGAAGCTGTTGTAAATGATGTTCTTATTTCCTGATTTTCTGTTCCATAAATTTATTGTTTGTATACAGCAAAGAGATTTGGTTTTGTGTCTTGATTTTTTTCCCATTCTTTTCCTTTGTGGGAAGTTTTGTGAGAGCTAAGAAATTTTTGATAGAGTCTTAAGGTCTTGTAAATGTAGATTTGTGTTAGCATAATTTAAGTCCTGTGAGATTCTTTATACAAAATTATATTTGCATATCCAAAAATAAACATTACTATTATCTCTAACAACCAATAAATAGAAGACCAGTGTGAAAAACTCAGATTTCTTCAAATGAAAGACTGCAGGTGGTGTGGAGCAGAGGCTGGCTTGGAGCCTGCCAGGGAAGCAGGCATGAGCCACTATTATACCCAGAAAGTAGCTCTGAACACCAGACAGGGGTACTCACAAGCTTCTGGAGAACCCAGATTCCATGCTGGCATTCAAAAACTAAAAACAGGTCCAGGGCAACCAAGAGAACAGGTCCCTCTACTGGATATACAATCAGGTGGAAGAACATTGCACCCAGACAGAGCAGAGGGCTGCGCTTCCCGCATCCGTACAGTGTCCCACAGGTCTGATCACTGCAGAGCCCTGGCAGGCAGCCCCAACTACCAGATAGACGTACCTCCTCCCTTCCTAAGCACCCAGCATTCACACAGTTACTCCAGCACCCAAAAGAGAACTAGCAGTGCCACTGAAACGGTCCAGAAGACAACAGGAACAATCAGCTAAAGACAGTTTGCTGGCTAAAGATCAGCAAACAAACAAAACTGATAAAAATCAGGGAAATAAGACTCCAACAAAATTCAGCAAGGTTAACCCAGCAAGCCCTGAACATCCCACCACAGCTGAAACACATGAAAATGATGAAAAAAAATCTATACTTAGGAAAATAATGGAATCCTTACAAAAAAAAAAATAAATCCCTGAAGGAATTTAAAGAATCCTCAATGTTACAAATGAAATTAATGGAAGATACCATTGGAGACCTCCAAACCAACTCAGCCCAACATGATTGGGAAACAGACAAGGCAGTGAAAGATTTGAAAGATTTGCAGACAAATACAACCAAATTGGAGAAGGAAATGTATAAGACTCTTCAAGACTTGAAATTGGAAGAGGAAGCAATAAAGAAAACACAATCAGAGACAATCCTGGAGGCAGAAAACCAAAGGAAGAGAACAGGAACTACAGACATGAGAATCAAAAATAGGATACAAGAGATGGAAAACAGAATCTCAGGTGTAGAAGATTCGATTGAAGAAATCAGTAAAAGAACCAAAGAAAATGAGAAATCAAAAAATTTTCTCACCCACGACATCGAAGAAATCAAGAACTCAATGAAAAGACTGAACATAAGAATAATAGGCATAGAGGAAAGAGAAGACTCCAAGGTCCAGGAAACATCTTCAACAAAATCATAGAAGAAAACTTCTCAAACCTAAAGAAAAAGATTCCAGTAAAATTCCAGGAGGCATAGAGAACACCAAACAGATTAGACCAGAAAAGAAATTACTCTTGCCACATAATAATTGAAACTCCAAATGTACAGAACAAAGAAAGAATATTAAAAGCTGTAAGAGAAATGTAATGTGTAATTACAGATCCATCAGAATTTTAAACCTGACTTCTCCTCAGAAACTTTAAAAGCCAGAAGGGACTGAGCAGACATCCTACAAGCCCTAAGAGAACATAGATGCCAGGCCAGACTACTATACCCAGCAAAACTCTCTAGCAATATAGATGGAGAACACAAGATATTCCATGACAAAACCAAATTTAAATAGTATCTACCCACAAATCCAGTCCTACAGAAGATCCTAGAAGGAAAAAGCCAACCCAGGGAAGAAAACTACACACAAGAAAACAGAGGAAGCAAAAACACTCCACCACAGCTAAACCAAAAGAAACACACAACCACCACCTACCTCAAAATAACAAGAAATAACAACCTCTGGTCATTAATATCCCTCAACTTCAATGGACTCAACTCCCCAATAAAAAGACACAGGCTTACAGAATGGATCCGTACACAAGACCCATCATTTTGCTGCATACAAGAAGCACATCTCACTAACAAAGATAGACCTACCTCTGAGTAAAGGGCTGGGAAAAGGTTTTCCAAGCAAACGGACCCAGGAAGCAAGCTGGAGTAGCCATCCTAATACCAAATAAAATAGAATTTCAACTGAAGTTAATCAAAAAAATATAGGGAAAGACACTACATACTCATTAAAGAAAAAATTCATAAAGATGATATCTCAATACTGAATATCTATGCCCCAAATACAAGGGTACCCACATTTGTAAAAGAAACTCTTCTAAAGTTTAATTCTCACATTGATCCTCACACATTAATAGTGGGAGATTTCAACACCCAACTCACAACAATGAACAGTACATTGAGACAGAAACCAAACAGAAATAATGAATCTAACAGATGTCATAAACCAAAAGAACCTAACAGATATCTACAGAACGTTTCACCCAAACACAAAAGAATACACCTTCTTCTCAGCACCGTATGGAACCTTCTCCAAAGTTGACCATATAGTCAGACACTAAGAATGCCTCAACAGATACAAGAAATTTGAAATAACCCCTTGTATCTTATCAGACCACCAAGGAATAAAGCTAGACTTCAACAACAACAGAAATAATAGAAAGCCTACACATTCATGGAAACTGAACAACTCACTACTGAATGACTACTGGGTCAGGGAAGAAATAAAGAAGGAAATCAAAGACTTCTAAAATCTAACCACAATGAAGACACAACATACCCAAACCTATAGGACACAATGAAAGCAGTGCTACAAGGAAAGTTAATAGCACTAAGTGCCTTCCAAAAGAATATTGTGACAGATCATATTAGCAAACTAATAGCAGAACTGGAAGAACTGGAAAAAAAGAAGCAAACACTCCCAAGAGGAGTAGAAGGAAGGAAATCATCAAACTTAGGGCTGAAATTAACAACTTGGAACAAAAAGAACACTATACAGAATCAACGAAACCAAGAGTTGGTTCTTTGAGAAAATCAACAAAATAGACAAATCCTTAGCCAAATTAACTAAAAGGCAGAGGAAAATATGCAAATCAACAAAATCAGAAATGAAAAGGGAGAAATAACAACAGACATTGAGGAAATCCAGAGAATCTTTATCTTAGTTTTTGTTTTGTTTTGTTTTTTTTGGTTTTTATAATTTATTTTTTATTTCTTCAAGTTACATCTCAATCACAATCCCCTCCGTACTCCCCCCTCCTGTCCCACCCTTCTGCCCTCTTCCCGCTCAACCCCCATCCTCTACCCTTTTTTTGTTTTTTTTTTTTTAGTTTAAGGTATATCTTTTCCCCCCAACAGCTCCCCCTTTCAGTCCAACAAATGGTTCTTTCTCTTATAACAATAAATACAATACAAAACAACAGAAATAAATAGGCCACAATTATGAGAGTTATATGGCTTAGCATACATTCCCAATGTCCAGTCCATATGTATTTGGCACCTGACTTTAACATTCTACTATCTAACCATCTCCATGAGTTTAAAGTTCTAGATCTAATTCAGCTTTCATACTAACTTGCCTCACAACTTTAAAAACATCTTCTTAGATCCAGAACACTCTCTTGATTCCTAAACAACTCAAAATTTAACTATGAGACTCTAGCTATCTATCCTTCAACCACCTCAGAGACCTGATAGGGATAAATATATGTGATTATATAGGAAGTACAGGGCCTGCAGCTTCCAAAACTAAGAAATGACATACCAGTGGCTGCCTGGACAGTTCCCATTTTCTCTATATACATTAAAGCATCAATCTTCAGCCATTTGGCCCCATTTCTCTGACAGACATTGATTGTAGAGCAGGAATTATGAAGGACTTGCCTACCCTGTATTGGAAGAGCTAGGCTGTCGACTTACCTGCTTCCAAGTTTTGTCCTTTTTGGACAGCATTCTGTCTACAGTTGAAGCAAGGGGTTTTTCTTGCCAAGAGATAGGCTTGCCACTAATTCAACCATCTCACACTGGAGATTCTTCGATGCTCATCTTCTACTTGGAATAGAATAGGGGATGCTGTCAGGAGCTGACATGTCTCGATATCAAAAAAATCTTAAGTTATGAAAACTTCTTTGAATGCCATATTCTGCAGATCTCTTGAGGTTTTTGAAGATGCCCTATCTATCTCTTATATTTAAATAAACAAATGTTGCTTGTCTCTTAGCAACTTGATTTCTGAGTAGCTTAGAAGATAACTGTGATAGACTGTCATAGTAAATAACAAAATGACATGCTTGCATGACTATTAGTTTGCATTTCTTAATTATCCTAAACAGTTTATGATGGTTGGTAGCAAAAGGCCAAAACTTCACATTTCATTTTTAAGGATTACTAGGTACAATACCTTTAAGAAGCATTATCCTTAATTTTGTATCAATATACAAAGATCAATACCAATGTGGCCAAATATAATCTTAATTTTGTATCAATATACAAAGATCAATACTGATGTAGTAGAATACAATCTTAATTTTGCATTAATATACAATGATCAATACCAATTTAGCCAAATATAATATAATTTTGTATCAATATACAAAGGTATAAGGCAATATTCAAAGATCTGTCCTTTTTTCTTGATATTTCCTATACTATGCCTATGTCCTATTTTTTCTCAAGTCTGTTCACTCCTACATAGGAGAGAAAGAAGGATACAGAAAAGAAAAAGCTAGAAGTCCCTGGGTCTAACCTCCAAAACCCATTTAACAAGACCATTTAACAGCTTGTAGTCTCTTCCCCTAAATAACAAAATTTTCTATTATCCATCAAGTAACCAAAGTGGGGTGGAACACTCTCCCCACCTTCTGGGGATGGGATGTCGCTCTCTTAAAATGACTTCCTACTGATTTGGGATGTAGTAAACCTGTTTGGGGCCCAAATAAGAGTGGAAAAATGGTTAAAAATGTTAATAGAATCATTTGATGTTCAGTCCTTTTGTGCTCAGCTATTTAGATATCCTAAGAAGTTTGTAGACAGAAGATGATCTTCAGGGCTTTACTGAAGTTTTGGCTGGAGCAGTCTGTGGAGCTGAACGATCTTAGCGATTTTGAGTTGTGTGGTTGTAGACTTTTGAGGAAACAGCTATTAAGGAAGTCTGCAAGGCTGGATCGTCTAAGCCACTCGTCTTCTTTGATGTCTGATCTGTTTTCTGCTGAGGTTTCTGTTGCCCAGTTGTCCCTGGATTCCTTGAATGGATGCTTTAAATCTCCTGGAAAGATAAGAACAGATCCCTGCCCTAATCCTAACTTTGGGAAAATTACCTTTTTTTGGGTGGGGGGGTCAGATAATATTTTTCCTGGAGCAAATTTTGTTTTTTGACAATATATAAAGTATTATCTTTCAATCCAGATTAAAGAAGAAATTATTTTGATACTTTGCAGCTAAACAAACCTTTAGTATATATATTTTGAGATCTCAAAAGACAATTTGTTTGAATTGCAGCATGCCTTTTATAAGTAGCTTTTAAACTTAAATCCTTCCAAATCCTATGTGCCTGTCTCTGCATTCTAAGTATTGGGATCAAAGACATGTGGTTCCCAATTGATGGGATTAAAGATGCGCTCCAACACCCCTGGATCGAAGTTTTTCCCTATTTAGAGCTTGTTTTGTATCATGCTGACCTTGAGCTCTGAGATCTGCCTGTTTCTGTCTCTAGTGTGTTGGGATTAAGGGTGCATTCTTCTTGAATGATGGGATTAAGGGTGTGCACCATCACCACCCTGTTCCTTGTAACTCTAGAATCTATAAGACAACTAACTCTATAGTGCTCCCCCTGTCTCTGCTGGAGTTAAAGGCATGGGCTAACACCATGCATTTCATGTATTTTACCTTAGCTCTAAGTTTTTTCAACTCTTGGAGGTTTATAAAACCAGGTTGAAGAGGTGTAACCTTTAATTTATTTACAGTGTTTTAAACCTGTTACCTGCTTTTTAATGCCAAACCATGGAAATATCCTATATTTCTACAAAAAAAAACTTTGAAGCAGCCATTACGATTGTGTGATCTATGTGGCCACCAGCAGTCTAATATTCTAATCTGAAATTAAGGCCATTTTCCTTTCATGCCAGTAAGGCAAGTATACCTTTGGTAAATTATAGTTTGAAAATGTTATATTGTATTTTTATTATAGTTTTTAAGCTTATTAACTCTTTTCTTAAAAAGTATTATTTACTTCTAGAACATAGTTTCCTCCCCCATCCCCTCCTGGCCCTTCCCTTCCTCTCTTCTTCCCTCCCTCCCTCTCTCCTTTCCTCCCTCCCTCCCTCCCTCCTTGTTCCTCTACTTGGTACTCTCCTTCTCCTCAGATGAGGTGGGCCCTCACATATCATACTCCCTCAGATCATGCATCATGTGAGGGCCAAGAGCTTCCACCTGTAATGGAGCTTGATAAGGCACACCATCTAGGGTGTGGTGTTCCACTAACCTGCAGCAGATTCCATGACTCACTGGTGGGTAAAATTTTTCCTAGGATAGATATGCTAGGTTCCTATCTATTTGTGTGGGTTGTAGGATGGTTATCCTGTGATGTATGGTTAATATTCATTTATAAGGGAATACATACCATGTTTATCTTTCTGGGACTGCATCATCTCACTTAGGATGAGCTTTTATAGCTCCATCCATTTGGTTTTGAATTGCATGATTTCCTCATTTCTGATAGCTGTGTAGTATTCCATTGTGTAAATGTACCACACTTTTTTTTTTATCCATTCTTCAGTTGAAGGACATCTGGGTGGTTGTTTCCAGTTTCTGGGTATTACAAATAAAGCTGCTATGAACATTGTTGAGGCAATGTCCTTGTGGTTTCATTTAGAATCTTTTGGATATATGCCCAAGAGGGGTATGGCTGGGTCTTGAGGTAGATTTATTCCCAATTTTCAAAGATATCTCCAGATTGATTTCCAAAGTGGTTGCACAAGTTTGCAGTCCCACCAGCAATGGGGTAGTGTTCCCCTTTCTCCACATCCTTGCCAGCATGTGCTATCATTTGAGTTTTTGATCTGAGCCATTCTGACAGGTGTGAGATGGAATCTCAGGGTTGTTTTAAGTTTCATTTCCCTGATGACCAAAGATGTTGAACATTTCCTCAAATGCCTCTCAGCCTTTAGAGATTCCTCTTCTGTGAATTCTTGATTTAGTTCGGTGCCCCATTTATTGATGGGGTTATTTGATTTTGGGGGGTTTAATTTCTTCATTTCTTTATATATTTTGGATATTAGCCCTCCGCCAGATCTTGGGTTGGTGAAGATCCTTTCCCAGTCTGTAGGCTGCCGTTTTGTTCTAAGGACAGTGTCCTTTGCCTTACAGAAGCTTTTCAATTTTATAAGGTCCCATTTATTGATTGTTTGTTTTAGTGCCTGAGCTATTGGTGTTCTATTCAGGAAGTTGCTACCAGTGCCAATGAGTTCAAGGCTTTTCCCTACTTTCTCTTCTATTAATGTTAGTATGTCTGGATTTATGTTGAGGTCCTTGATCCACTTAGACTTAAGTTTTGTACAGGGTGATAAGTATGGATCTATTTGAATTCTTCTACATGTTGACATCCAGTTAGACCAGCACCATTTATTGAAGATGCTTTCCTTTTTCCATTTTATGTTTTTGGCTTCTTTATGAAAAATTAAGTGGCCATGTGTGGGTTTATTTCTGGGTCTTCAATTCGATTCCATTGGTCAACTGGTCTGTTTCTATACCAGTACCATGCTGTTTTTATTATTATTCCCCTGTAGTACAGCTTGAAATCTGGGATGGTGATACCTCCAGATGTTCTGTTATTGTACATGATTGATTTAGCTATTCTGGGTCTTTTTTTATTACATATGAAGTTGAGAATTATTTTTTCCAGATCTGTAAAAAATTGCGTTGGTATTTGGATAAGAATCGCATTGAATCTGTATATTGCTTTTAGTAAGATTGCTATTTTTATTATGTTGATCCTGCCTATCCATGAGAGGGAGATCTTTCCATCTTCTGATATCTTCTTCAATTTCTTTCTTCAGGGACTTGAAGTTCTTATCATACAGGTCTTTCACTTGCTTGGTTAGAGTTATCCCCAGGTATTTTATATTATTTGTGGCTATTGTGAAGGGTGTTGATTCTCTTATTTCTTTCTCAGCCCATTTATCTTTTGTGTAAAGAAGGGCTACTGATTTTTTAATTGATTTTGCATCCAGCCACCTTGCTGAAGGAGTTCATCAGCTGTGAAGTTCTCTGGTGGAATTTTTGGGGTCGCTTATGTATACTATCATATCATCTGCAAACAAGGATACTTTGACTTCTTCCTTTCCAATTTGTATCCCCTGGATCTCTTTTAGTTGTCTTAATGCTCTAGCTAAAACTTCAAGTACTATGTTGAAGAGATATGGAGAGAGTGGGCAGCCTTACCTTGTCCCTGATTTTAGAGGAAATGCTTTAAGTTTCCATTTAGTTTGATGTTGGCTATTGGCTTGCTGTAAATTGCCTTTATTATGTTTAAATATGGTCCTTGTATGCCTGATCTCTCTAAGACTTTTAACATGAATGGGTGCTGTATTTTGTCAAAAGCTTTTTCAACATCCAATGAGATGATCATGTGGTTCTTTTCTTTCAGCTTGTTTATGTGGTGGATTACATTGATGGATTTTCTAATGTTGAACCACCCCTGCATCCCTGGGATGAAGCCTACATGATCATGGTGTGTGATACTTTTGATGTGATCTTGGATCCGGTTTGCAAGGATTTTATTAAGTATCTTTGCATCCATGTTCATAAGGGAAATTGGTCTGAAATTTTTTTTCTCCGTTGGGTCTTTGTGAGGTTTAGGTATCAGGGTGACTGTGGCCTCATAGAATGTGTTTGGCAGTATTCCTTCTATTTTTATATTGTGGAAGAGTTTGAAGAATATTGGTGTTAGCTCTTCTTTGAATGTCTGGTAGAATTCTGTGCTGAAACCATCTGGGCCTGGGCTTTTTTTTGGTTGGAAGACTTCTAATGACTTCTTCTATTTCCTTAAGGGTTATAGGACTGTTTAATTTGTTTACCTGTTCTTGATTTAACCTTGGTATGTGGAATCTATCAAGAAAATCATCCATTTCATTTAGATTTTCCAATTTTGTAGAGTACAAGTTTTTGAAGTAAGACCTAACGATTCTTTGGCTTTCCTCAATGTCTGTTGTTATTTCCCCCTTTTCATTTCTGATTTTGTTGATTTGGGTATTTTCCCTCTGCCTTTTAGTTAGTTTAGCAAAGGAATTGTGTATTTTGTTGATTTTCTCAAAGAACCAAGTCTTGGTTTTGTTGATTCTTTGTATTGTCCTGTATAAGTTGTTGATTTCAGCCCTGAGTTTGATAATTTCCTCTCATCTGCTCCTCTTGGGAGTGTTTGCTTCTTTTTGTTCTAGCTCTTTCAGGTGTGCTTTATGTGGCTAATATAGGAACTCTCCAGTTTCTTTTTGAGGGCAATTAGTGCTATAAACTTTCCTCTTAGCACTGCTTTCAAGGTGTCCCATAAGTTTGGGTATGTTGTGCCTTCATTTTCATTGAGTTCGAAGAAGACTTTAATTTCTTTTTTTATTTCTTCCCTGACCCAGAGGTCATTGAGGAGAGAGTTGTTCAGTTTCCATGTTTTTGCTAGCACTCTGTTGTTTTTGTTACTGTTGAAGCCTAGCTTTATTCCATGATGGTCTGATAAGTTACAAGGAGTGATTTCAATTTTCCTGTATCTGTTGAGGATTGCTTTGTGACCGACTATATGGTCGATTTTGGAGAAGGTTCCGTGAGGTGCCGAGAAGAAAGTGTATTCTTTTGTTTTGGGGTGAAATATTCTGTAGATATCAATTAGGTCCATTTGATTCATGACGTCTGTGAGGTTCATTATTTCTCTGTTTGGTTTCTGCATCTTTGATCTGTCCAGTGGTGAGAGTGGTGTGTTGAAGTCTCCCACTATTAATGTGTGAGGTTCAATGTGGGATTTGGGCTTCAATAGTGTTTCTTTAATTAATGTGGGTGGTCTTACATTTGGGGCATAGATGTTCAGTATTGAAATTTCATCTTGGTGGATTTTTCCTTTGATGAATATGTAGTGTCCTTCCCAATCTCTTTTGATTAATGTTGGTTGAAAGCCCAATTTGTTGCATACTAGAATTGCTGCTTCAGCTTTTTTTCTTGGGTCCATTTGTTTGGTATATCTTTTTCCAGCCCTTTACTTGGAGATAATGTCTATCTTTTTTGCTGAGGTGTGTTTCTTGTAAGCAGCAGAATGTGGGATTCTGTTTTTGCATCCATTCTGCTAGCCTGTGCCTTTTTATTGGGGAATTGAGTCCATTGATGTTGAGAAATATTAATGGCCAGTGATTGTTACTTTCTACCATCTTGATGTTGGTGGAAATAGTGTGTGAGTGAGCTTCTTTTCTTTTGGTTTTGCTGCAGGCATGCTATTTGATTCCTGTGCTTTCTTGTGTGTAGTTAACCTCTTTGGGTTGGAGTTTTCCTTCCAACATCTTCTGTAGAGCTAGATTTGTGTATAGATATTGTTTGAAGTTAGCTTTGTCATGGAATATCTTGTTTTCTCCATCTATGTTGATTGACAATTTTTCAGGGAATAGTAGTCTGGCCTGGCATTTGTGGTTTTTTAGGGTCTGCAAGACATCTGTCCAGGCCCTTCTGGCTTTTATAGTCTCTGAAGAAAAATCAGGTGTGATTCTGATAGGTTTGCCATTATATGTTACTTGACCCTTTTCCCTAGCAGTTCTTAATATTCTTTCTTTGTTCTGTACATTTAGTGTTTTGATTACTTTGTGGCGGGAAGTTTTTCTTTTCTGGTCTAATCTATTTGGAGTTCTGTAAGCTTCTTGTACAGTTATAGGCATCTCTTTTTTTAGATTTGGGAAATTCTCTTCAATGATTTTGTTGAAGATATTTTCTGGTCCATGGAGGTGGGACTCTTCTCTTTCTTCTATTCCTATTATTCTGAGATTTCATCTTTTCATTGTGTCCTTGATTTCCTGAAGGTTTTGTGTCAGGACTTTTTTAGATTTGACATTTTCTTTGACAGATGTATCAATTTCTTCAATTTTATCCTCTGAGCCTGAAATTCTTTCTTCTATCTCTTGTATTCTGTTGGTGATGCTAGTGTCTGTAGTTCTGATTCTTTTCTTAAGGTTTTCCAGTTCTATGGATGTCTGGGATTGGATTCTCTTCATTGCTTCAACTTCTCTTTTCAGGTCTTCCATTCCTTTAAGTGCTTTATTCATTTCCATCACCTCCTTTGCAGTACTTTGTTGTTGCTGTCTGAGGTATTTGATTTCCTCCCTTAGGCCTTCTATTATTAATATAAGCATAGGATTAAGGTCATTTTCTTTTGTTTCAATCATGTTCAGCTGTCCAGAGATGTCTGTAGCATTATTGCTAGGATCTAGAGACATCCTATTGCTTGGGTTTTTTTTTACCATGTTCTTGCACTGACCTTTTGTCATATGATTGACCCTGGTGTTGTCTTTTTGTTTCTTTTGTCAGCTGACCTTGGTGCTCAGGAAAACTCCCTGCCCTGGGGGTTGGCTGATCCTGAGATCCTGGTGTTTACCTCCAGATGGCAGGCAGGTTTCTGTAATAGACTGGCTCTCAGAGAGGAGAGTGGCTGCTGCTCTCCTCAACTGCTTGTGACCCAATTGGACCAATATAGAGGGGACTGGAGTGAGGAGAGGACTATCCTCTGAGGACCTGGGAGTTGGCAGATCTCCTCAAAAAGGCAGATAGAGCTTTGGTTGGGTCTATGTTCTCTCTCACTGACCCAGTCGTTCTGGCTCCGCATCTAGGCTGACCGTGCAGGCAGGGAACTCCACCCACAACAGGTGCTGGCCTCAGTGTGCCTGTTGCTGACTGCCTCAGATTCTTGGGTGCTAGGGTGAGTGACCCACCCGCTCCAGAAC
Organism: Lophiomys imhausi; assembly: GCA_907164525.1. Taxonomy (NCBI): domain Eukaryota; kingdom Metazoa; phylum Chordata; class Mammalia; order Rodentia; family Muridae; genus Lophiomys; species Lophiomys imhausi. The sequence continues at coordinate 22,986,892 of CAJQZJ010001558.1, forward strand.
ACACTGTGGCAGGCTCTGTTTGCAGTCAATCTTGGCTCCTAATTGCTTTGCTGTGAATGGGTTAAGTCTTTGCCTCTCCACTACAGTGCACACTGTGCCGCCATGTTGGAGACTCCGGAAAAAAAAAATCTCACTTACCTTTGCTCTTGTGGTGAGGCTGTTTTCCCCTCTTGGGTGTACAGGTCCGTGTGCAGGTTGGATATCAGGCAGACAGGCGGGGCTGCTGATTTGTGGCTGGAGCCATGGGCTGGATCCGCTCCTGGGCTAGATCTCCTCTAGCCAGAGCCCCTCTTCAGACCAGTGACGGAGCTGGCTGATCTCAGGGTGGTGTTCCCGGGAACTGCATGGGCTCTTTTACCTGGTGACCAGTCTCAATGTTCGCCGAGGGAATTCAGACACTGTCTGTGTTTCACAGTCAGCTAGAGGACCTCACATTCAATCCACAGTGACTAATCTCATTCACCTACTACTCAGATGCACTGCTCTATGGTCAGCACCATCTTGGATCTCTCACCAGGTCTTATTTTAAAAATCTGTACTCTTCCAAATTTGAAAACCTAAGTGAAATGGAAAATTTTCTTGATAGATTCCACCTACAAAAGCTAAATCTAGATCAAATTATCAGATTAAACAGTCCTATAAACCCTAAGGAAATATAAGCTGTCATTAAAAGTCTCTCAACCAAAAAAAAGTCCATGGCCAGATGGTTTTTCACAGAATTCTACCAGACCTTCAAAGAAGAGCTAATACCAATACTCTTCAAACTCTTCCACAAAATAGAAGGAACACTACCAAACTCATTCTATGAGGCCACAGTCACCCTGACTCCTAAACCACACAAAGACCCAACAAAGAAAGAGAATTTCAGACCAATTTCCCTCATGAACATAGATGCAGAAATACTTAATAAAATACTGGCAAACCAAATCCAAGAACACATCAAAAGTATCATACACCATGATCAAGTAGACTTCATCCCTGGAATGCAGGGATGGTTCAACATACAAAAAAATCAACATAATTCACCATATAAACAAGATGAAAGAAAAAACCCACATGATCATCTCGCAAGATGCTGAAAAAGCATTTGACAAAATCCAACACCCCTTCATACTAAAAGTCCTGGAGAGAATGGGCATACAAGGACCATATTTAGAAATAATAAAGGTGATATACAGCAAGCCAGTAACTAGCATCAAATTAAATGGAGAGAAACTTAAAGCATTTCCTCTAAACTCAAGGACAAGGCACGGATTCCCACTTTCGCCTTATCTCTTCAATGTAGTACTTGAAGTTCTTGCTAGAGGAATAAGACAACTAATGGAGTTCAAGGGATACAAATTGTAAATGAAGAATTCAAATTATCCCTATGTGCAGACAATAAGATAGTATATATAAGTGACGCCAAAAATTCCAACAGAGAACTCTTGCAGCTGATAAACACCTTCAGCAAGGTGGCTGGATACAAATTCAATTCAAAAAAAAAAAAGAATCCCTTCTTTATACAACAAATAAATGGGCTGAGAAAGAAATTAGGGAAACAACACCCTTCACAATAGCCACAAACAATATAAAATACCTGGGGGTAACTCTAATCAAGCAAGTAAAGGACCTATATGACAAGAACTCAAGTCCTTGAAGAAAGAAATTGAAGATCCCATCAGAAGATGGAAAGATCTCCCATGCTCATGGATAGGTAGGATCAACATGATAAAAATGGCCATCCTGCCAAAAGCAGTATACAGATTCAATGCAATTCCTATCAAAATACCAACACAATTCTTTACAGACCTGGAAAAAACAATTCTCAGCGTCATATAGAATTTTTAAAAATCAGAATAGTTAAATCTATGCTGTACAATGAAAAACATTAGGAGGTATCACCCTTCCAGATTTCAAGCTGTACTACAGAGCAATAGTAATAAAAACAGCATGGCACTGGTATAGAAACAGACCAGTGGATCAATGGAATCGAATTGAAGACCCAGAAACTAACCCACACACCTATGGTCACTTAATTTTTGACAAGCCATAACAGTGCAATGGAAAAAGGACAGCATCTTCAACAAATGGTGCTGGTCTAACTGGATGTCGACATGTAAAAGAATGCAAACAGACCCAAACTTATCACCTTGCACAAAGCTTAAGTCCAAGTGGATCAAATACCTTAACATAAAGCCCAACACACTAAATCTAATAGAAGAGAGGGTGGGGAAAAGCCTGGAACTCATTGGCATAGGTGACAACTTCCTGAACAGAACACCAATAGCTCAGGCTCTAAGACCAACAATCAATAAATGGGACCTCATGAAGCTGAAAAGATTCTGTAAGGCAAAGGACACTGTCATTAGAACAAAAAGGCAATTACAGACTGGGAAAAGATCTTTACCAACCACACTTCCAACAGAGGGCTAATATCAAAAATTTATAAAGAACTCAAGAAATTAAACAACAAGAAACCAAATAATACAATCAAAAAATGATGAACAAACCTAAACCGAGAATTCACAAAGGAGGAATCTCTAATGGTAGTGTGACACTTGAAGAAATGCTCAACTTCCTTAATCATCAGAGAAATGAAATGCAACTCAAGATGACTCTGAGATTCCATCTCACAGAGGAGATTGTGAAGGAGATTGTGAGGTTGTGAAGAAAGGGGAACACTCCTCCATTGCTGGTGGGAGTGAAAACCTGTACAACCACTATGGAAATTAGTCTGACAATATCTTAGAAAACTTGGAATAGTCCTACCTCAATACCCAACCATACCACTTCTGGGTATCCACCCAAATGATTCCTCACTAAACCACAAAGTCATAACCACATTTATGTTCATAGAAGTCTTATTTGTAATAGCTAGAAACTGGAAACACCCCAGATGTCCCTCAACCGACAAATGGATAAAAAAAAATTGTGGTACATCTATACAATGGAATACTACTCACCTATCAGAAACAACAAAATCATGCAGCTCACAGCCAAATGGATGGAACTATAAAAGCTCATCCTGAGTGAGATAACCCAGACTCATAAAGATGCACATGGCATCTACTCACTTATAATTGGATTTTAGCCATATAGTACAGGATAATTATCCTACAACTAACACACCAAAGGATCAGGAATATAGACTTTGTTACCTATTAGTGGGACAATTTGCCCTAGGGGTGCTACCATGTAGGCCCCAGTGCAAGAAGCTCTTTGCCCTCATATGACCACTGAACTGAGAGAGGCTGAGATGTAGGGACACTCCACATTGGAAGAGCGGGATGGGTAAGAGAGGGAGAAGGTGGGAGAGTGGAACCAGGAGGAGTAGAAACAGGCCACTGTGATGGAGATATAATTGAAGTAATAAATAAACATTTAAAAAAAAAGAATGTCTGCAATGTATCACTGTGTACAGGAGCTCATCTGACTGGTGATGGCTATGTACTTGGGACTGGTTCAGGAGTAAGAAACTAATAGTAATATAAAGATTCAGGACCATTAACAGGGACATAAGAAATGCATTAATGCATAAAGGGAAGCCTACAGCGAATTGCTGGGAAGTTGGTAGTGCAATATTACTAATATTTTCCTGAAAAGAGGATAAAAAGTGAATAACCAAATCAGATGGGAATCTGGGCATTTTTTGTTTTGTTTTTTGTTTTTATTACTTCAGGTTACAACTCCATCATGGTGTCCTCTTTCCACCCCTCCCATTCCCACCCTCGAACCCTCAACCACCTATCCCTTTCCATCCCATTCCTCTGGAGTGGAGTGTCCCTACATAACAGTCCCCTGCCCCAGTTCAGTAGTCATTTGAGGGTCAAGAGCCTCCTCATATACTGTGGGCCTACAAGGCAGCACCACTAGGGCAGAGTGTCTCACTGACAGGAAAAAAAAGCCTATGTTCATGTTCCCTTTGGTGCATTCATTGTAGTATTGTTATCCTGTACTATATGGCTAAAATCCGACTATAAGTGAATAGATGCCATGTACATCCTTCTGGGTCTGGGTTAGCTCACTCAGGATAAGCTTCTCTAGTTCCATCCATTTGGCTGCAAATTGCATGATTTTGTTGGTTCTGATAGCTGAGTAGTATTCCATTGTGTAGATGTACCACAGTTTTTTAATCCATTCTTTGGTTGATGGACATCTGGGTTGTTTCCACTTTTCAGCTATTACAAATAAGGCTGCTATGAACATAGATGAGGAAACTTCCTTGTGATTCGGTGAGGAATCATTTAGATGTATACCCAGAAGTGATATGGCTGGGTCCTGAGGCAGAGCTATTCCAAGTTTTCTAAGATATTGCCAGACTGATCTCCATAGTGGTTGCACAAGCCTGCACTCCCACCAGCAATGCAGGAGGGTTCCTCTTTCTCCACACCCTCGCCAGCATATGCTGTCATATGAGCCATTCTGACAGGTATGAGATGGAATCTCAGAGTCATCTTGAGTTGCATTTCTCTGATGATTAAGGATGCTGAGCATTTCTTCAAGTGTCTCTCAGCCATTAGGAATTCCTCCTTTGTGAATTCTCTGTGTAGCTCTGTTCTCCATTTTTTGATTGGATTATTTGGTTTCTTCCCAAACAGAACACCAACAGCTCAGGATCTAAGACCAACAATCAATAAATGGGACCTCATGAAACTGAAAAGCTTCTGTAAGGCAAAAGACACTGTCATTCAAACAAAACAGCAGCCTACAGATTGGGAAAAAATCTTCACCAACCCCACATCCGATAGAGGGCTAATATCCATAATTTACAAAGAACTCAAGAAATTAAATGCCAGGAATCTGGGGTTTTTATTTTATGTATTAGTTAGAGTAATAATTGAACATGGTCTGGGTCAGTCACTTTTGTCTTAGTCCTGTCTTTAACATATTGGCTGATAGAGGAAGTTTGTCACAGGAGTCTGTTCCGCCTTAGCAACATGTCTATTCTTCATACAACCTGCTTTACAGGAAGGCACGCAGACTGCTTTTTACCTGGGAACATTTGCAAAGTGTGTGTGTCTTTCAAAGCTACTATGTCTTCTTGAGTAAATGGTGATCTCTAATGTATTTTTGATCATTCAGTGTTGCCTTTGATTACTTTTTTTCCAAATTCTTCTTCTCAGCCCCCCCTTCCCACTACAGAGTCAGCTTTAGCAACATGAAAATTAAATGAATATGCATCCATTCAAAAGTTTCTCTCTAACTTCACCATCTCTTAAGTATAGTAATATGTAATTGGTGGTGATAATCAGACACCACTGTAGGAATCTAGGAAAACTTGTTCTACAGAAGTCCTTGTGGATTACTATCTTTAACGAGTTACTGACTCCTCTGGGATGAGGAACCTCTTAGGCACAGGGATGACTAGAAAGGGATATGAGAGAAACAGACTTAGGAGATGAATATAGGACTCATTAGAACATGTTTCTACAGTAAACAAAAGAGAGGAGTATCTTTTATCTGGGTTTGGGAGTCACCCTATGCACTCTGGGTAAAGATTGGATGTTTCCTTACAGTGCTTCTCCCCTTGAGATATTGGATGTATGATGTTATACAGGATATGGTTTGAGGTATGATAAAAATATTTCTTGTTATTTCTTCCCACTGAAGACTTGGCTACTGTTGTATTTTCTTTCATGGACAACATTTGTAAACTCTTCAGTAATGAGAGTCTTCTTTACTTCTTATGAACAGTTCTCAAAGATCAAATCATTGCAACACAATTGTTTGTTTGGAATTTTTGGAAAGGGACTCACTTTGTAGCCTAGGGTGCTTTGAACTTAAGTTTATCTTATATCCTCAGCCTCCCAAGTGGGATTGCAGTTATGTACTGCTGTGCCCAGCCTGCTGGTTCTTAAGTCATCTTTACTATACCTCCTGTGGTTCTTACAACCTCCTTAATTAACTGAACCCATGGAGTTTTCATAAACCATGAACAAGTTGAAACGTCCAAGGTCATAATTAAATATATCTGACAGAACACAAAAACCTATATACTTAGTAGTAATAGATGCAATTCTTCCTAAATATAGTCCACTGGTCATGCTATTGACATCATCTGTGTGTGCATTTGTCATGTAGAATCTGAACTACAGAGATATAATCAGTGTCTGTGATCAATTTCAGACAAGAAATTTTGGACCTCTGAAACACACATGAGTGAGTCAGATGTACTGTGTCCTGTGATATTGGTAACTAAAAATGATTTCCTTATGCTTCAGTTCACAGAGTGTCACTGAAGTTGATGTGGGAAAATAAACATAAGGATTAGTTTATTTTATACGTTACTGTAAATATAAAGAGAAATGTACTTTTCTCAAAATCTCTGGTGCTATTCTTCCCATGTCTATAATATTATGTGAGGATATTCTTGCATATTTAATGCTATAAACACTTCCATAAGAAACTCTCATGCGCTGTCCACACATAAAATTGTATATTTGACAGTTGAAGATACAAAGTCATTATATCATCAGTAGTGGCAACTCCAGCTGGGGTCTCTGGATTCTGATTATTCCACAGGCTCCTACACAAGACACAGGTCCCAGTCTTTCACAGATCAAGAAGAATTTCAGAAACTGTGTGACTTTTCCTATGTATCTCCTCCTTTTGAAACACTCAAATATGCAAACAGTGAATACCATGAACATTGCCAACAAGGATAAAGGTCCCAGTGTTTGATTTTGATTCAGATAGTCTCTGTCTCTCTCTGTATCTTTGTCTCTCAGTATCTCTCCCTCTTACTTTCTCTCTCCTGTCCTTCTCTTTCTCGCTCTCATTTTTGTTTGATCGTTTAGTTGGATGTTTTTCTTTGTGTCATTGTTTGATGCTAGCTATCAAATGCATTTCTTTGGACAAGCCAGGCAAGAGCTGTACCACTGGGCTACATTCTGAGACCTCCCACATCTCTTTTTTTAATATTTATTTATTACTTCAGGTTACATCTCCATCACAGTGTCCTCTTTCCACCCCTCCCAGTCCCGCCCTCCCACCCTCTACCCCCTATCCCTATCTCCCACATCTTTTAAGAATAGTCTTCTTTCTTTGTCAGCATTGAGACATGTTGAGTATTATTAAAGAAGGTTGACTAGAAGAAATAAAACAGAGGAGTGCTCTTAATTGGATGAGCTAGACATAATTGGTTCACTGTGGGAGGAAAAGCCCCATATGTTTTGAAGCAAGTACATCCTTCTTTTTATATTTTCAATAATTTATTTTTAAAAAATCATCACATTAATTTTCTACATTAACTTCAATAACACTCTTGGCATTGAAGCATAAAGATTTTATTTTTAGTCACCAACATTACAGAAAAAAAATTGTACATCTATCCTACCTACATATTTTTTGTAAATACAAACTTTTTGTCTGAAATTCATTACAGAACATCAAACTTTTATGTTAAACTATCATATAGTAATTTTATATCCTGAAAATATTTTAAAAGAGTATTTACTCTAATTGAAATGAGAATTTTATTCCTTTAACAATAAATGAATCCGTCTCAGGCTGAAACACAGCCAGAATATATTCAGCAAAATTTGTTGTCACCAAGCCTCACATCAAGTACTGGCCCTGCTGCAAGATGAAGGCAGATAAGATCCCGCCTGTATGGAGTTTGCAATCTGGTGTGAAATCAGCTATAAGCCAGTGATCAGAGGCACCAGGTGCAGTGGGGAGGGTATGAGCTACTTTGGAATATGATAGCAGGTTTCTCCCAGTCTCATCAGCTGTACGAGGTTTGATTAAGCAAGTATCTCCTAATATGCATGAAGGATATGCCAGATAAAGAAATCACATATAATAGAGAGTGATCACAATGAGGAATAGCAAATTTTGGGAACTAGAGACAAGATGCTATAACTTCCAACAAAGGCTTTACTGAAGAGTAAAATAAAAATATGAGGCTGTGTGCATGCTGAAGAGTATGCCTTTTTCTTAAGAGCAATGATAATCCCCATTAAGCAGTAATCAGAAAAAGACATCAGATTACCATCTCAGGATGCAACTGTGTAGATGAAACATGTTGATGGAGGATTTGATGGCATGGATATTGACAGAAAGGAAATATCTGCTTTGATGCTCCAGGAGACAGAAGATGTAGCATTGTTCTATGAAGATGGTCTTCTGGTAAGCCATGGAGGGGCAGCAAGTGAACATAGAGCACAATTATCAGACTTCCTAGATTGAAGGTAAAATAAATAAATGGATCCATTAAAATTAATGTCTGTTATATGATTTAGAATTATTTTTGCTGAACTACAGAACTATGGGAGTAGATCAGGAGAGAACTGAACAACATCATTAAGATATATATGGAATCTGTTGAACTACAGATTCCTATGGTACACCAGATAAGATTATTAGAAATGCAATACAACGTCTATCGCTAAAAAAGAGACTGTGTCTGTTGGTAATATGAAGTTTGTCATGAGTTTATACAGTATTTGAGAGTATTTGTCTTAGAAAACATTTTTCAGAACCATGACCATGTGAGATGCTGATAGAAAAAAGCTAACTACTGTTAATATTCATAGAATAATGGTGACAAATCAGACAAGAGAAAAAACAATGAACTGTGTATCACAGAATCAAATACATTAAATGTTTAGGAAGTAATGAAATACTGAAACATAATATAAAGAATTAAATATTTAATCATCAATATTATAGAGATAACAAACATTTGGAATGTATATGTAACTTTTGTGGTGATTTAGGAATCAATATTTTTCAACATGTAACAGATGATTAACAATAAGACATGATCACATTTATTTTGAAAACTGATGTCATATTTTCTCTTTTTTACTTTCTTTTTCTTTATTTTTTTAATTTATTGCTTCAAGTTACATCTCTATCATAGTGGACAGCATGACAGAAAGAAACCAAACTATCACCTCCCAGTTCTGCCTCTTGGGCCTGCCCATCCTCACAGAGAACCAGCTTCTGTTCTATGCCCTATTCCTGGCCATATATCTCAGCACCATCCTGGGCAACCTCATCATCATCATCCTCATTCTACTGGACTCCCATCTCCACACACCCATGTATTTGTTTCTCAGCAACTTATCCTTCTCTGACCTCTGCTTTTCCTCTGTCACAATGCCCAAGTTGCTGCAGAACATGCAGAGCCAAGTTCCATCCATTTCCTATGCAGGATGCCTGGCACAAATATACTTCTTTCTGTATTTTGGAGACCTTGGCAACTTCCTGCTTGTGGCCATGGCCTATGACCGCTTTGTGGCCATCTGCTTTCCACTTCATTACACCAGCATAATGAGTCCTAAGCTCTGTGTGAGTCTGGTGTTCTTGTCCTGGGTGCTGACCACATTCCATGCCATGCTGCACACACTGCTCATGGCCAGATTGTCATTCTGTGAGGACAAAGTGATCCCTCACTATTTCTGTGATATGCCTACTCTGCTGAAACTGGCTTGTTCTGGCACTTATGATAACGAATTGGCAATATTCATCTCAGCAGGCCTTACAGTTGTACTCCCTTTCCTTCTCATCACTGCTTCCTATGCAAGGATTGTTTCCTCCATCTTCAAGGTTGCTTCCTATCAAGGCATTTGTAAAGCCTTCTCCACCTGTGGCTCCCACCTGTCTGTGGTGTCACTGTTCTATGGGACAGTCATTGGTCTCTACTTATGTCCTTCAGCTAATAACTCTACTAAGAAGGAGACTGCCATGTCTTTGATGTACACAGTGGTGACACCCATGCTGAACCCTTTCATCTACAGCCTGAGGAACAGAGACATGAAGGGAGCATTGGAAAGAATAGTTTGCAAAAAGAAAATTCCTTCCTTCTTATGATGGTAACACTTCAGATTCTTATATAATCTCTTGTAGAAAATGTTTTATATTAATATTTTTGTTGGTACAGAATTTTTCCTCACTATAGATGCTTCTGCTTAAAGGTCTCACAACATAAATTTTCACTACACAAAATAGAAGAAGTTTATATCAGTAGTTGAATTTTGGAAGTAAGTTTGGGTGACCTGAATATGCTCACTTTGTTTTGTCTAGGTGGTCCTAGAAATTGTATTGTAGACTTAAAGTCATATCTCTGATCCCCATGATAGAAATCCTAAGGTATTCCAGTATTTTATCATCCTCTCCAAATGTTTGCTTTAACTGTGTCCTTATAAATCCATACTCTATAATTTCAAATCAATACTTAGTAATAACCAAGTATCTCAACTCACCAGATGTTTTCCAATGTTTCACATGACCTATCTACACTTTTTAATTAGATGTTTGTATGTATCACTTAATTCCCTAGACTCTGTCTTTATTTTTTTGTCTAAATTGTTTTTTCAACATAGGTGTTTGTTGACTATTTCCAGTGATGTGTAAAGGCTTATAAATTATCAAAAAATAAAATAAATATCTTTAAAATGAAGAAAAAAGAAAAATAAGATAGAGGGTTTGTGGGGCCCCACCAATTTTTCATAACAATTAACTGTCAACAGACTCTGTGATTGGATAGCTACCATCTTTAGTAGTGGAATTATACCTGAGCCCACCAGGCTCCAACAGATAGATTCAAACCATGTTTACATGGACTACACTGGCTAATCTCAATAGGTCACAAAACAAAATTAATGATTATGAATGTGAAAAGATATTTGTAGGGAGGAGAGGTATGACAGGGATGGCATGTCAGGTATGTAAAAATGGTGGATGAGAGTCATGTACATGTTTGAAATTGTCAGAAAATTGCCTAAAAACTAATTTATCTGTTGTGACTATTAAAGAAAGCCACAACTTCACACAATACAAAGATCAATGTATTTTTGGGAGCCCCGCCTCACTGGCTACATGGCTGACATAGCTACTGCATTCTATGCTCAGATGTACATCACAAAATAAGGAGTGGGAAGATTGTGAGAATCAGAATAACAGCTGTATGACTGTTTTTCTTAGAAATGTCTGCTTAAAATGCCCTGAATAATGACAATATCAGTAAACATGCTAATACAGATGGAGGAAAATATCTCACAGTGTCCCATCTCTACACATAAAACTACAGGCAGCTAATGACTACTGAGAGAGAGAGAACTAGGTACTCCTAATGATGAGACTTCTGAATGGTTATACAATACAAAGTGGTTATCCCTGAACCCATATCTCCTCCAATAATGAACAGTAGCTCAATAGGTTGTGTTTATATAGTTTAGATAGATAGATGATAGATAGATAGATAGATAGATAGATAGATAGATAGATAGATAGATGATAGATGGATAGACAGATAGATGATAGGTAGGTTGATAACAATAATAAGGTAAAAGAGGCTATTGATTTAAGAGTGAGGACATAAGATGAATTGCATGGAGTAAAGGGAAGGGAAATAATTACATTTTAATTACAAATGTTAAAATAAAACAATTTGATAATAATAACGTGATAATAGGAGAATCCCACCCTGCATCATGCCACACATCCAGGGTAGGTGGATGATACCAAATTCCCACCCATTGTGTGTCCCATGTACAGCAGGAGCCACTACAATGTATAGGTATGTGGTGGAGAGGTGGGAGAGAAAGAGAAGCTAAATTGTTTGAACACCATGAAGAGAGGATGAACTCAAGACTTGAGGATGGAGAGGAAAAGCCTGATGTGAGCAGCCTGTCTTGTCACTTGAGACCATATGGCGAAGCTCTGGCCCATGCTGCCACTGATAACCATGTCTGGGTCTATTGCCATCCAGCATCAGTGGATCTGTGTCAATGTCTGTGGCTCATATCACAATAAAGGCCATGAGGACATCCCTGATCTGAGCTGACAACTGAGATGTTGATGTCCAAGGGTGGTACAGAGCAGATCCCACTCATCACTGCCTATGGCATTCTGAAGAACTGGCCCCACCTCTCAAAGGCTGCAGAACTCATGAGAGAGGGGCCCTGCACCTCACCTTGTGATCACAGTAAAGTTGGTCCTAGTGACAAAGTCACAGGTGAACTGAACCCGACGGCATGAGAATTGAGGCACTGGCTCTACCCTTTGCAGGCTGTTTCATTGGGTAAGAAATCTGGGACAGTGCTAGAGAGCTCATGGTGGTTGGGGGAGATACATGTCCAAAAATAAACATTACTATCATCTCTAACAACCAGTAAACATAAGACCAGTGAGAAAGAATTCAGATTCCCTCAAATGAAAGTCTGCAATATATCACTGTACACAGATGCTCATCTAGCTGATGGTTGCCATGTATATGGACTGGTCAAGAAGTAAAAAGTAACAAGTTATCTTATGCCTTCAGGACCATTGTTGGGGCATAAGACATGGAAGGTAAGACCCCATGCCAGGCCCTTGCTTCCAAATCCTCAAGGCTCAGTCAGGGATTTACTTGGAAGAAAAGGTAGAAAGATTCTAAAAGCCACAGATGATGGGTGAATCCAAGCAAACAGTGTCTTCCAGAAACAACAGGACTGTCACATACATGAGCTCACAAAGACTGTAGCAGCATTCACAGTGCCTACACAGGTTCAAACCAGATGGGGTATCAACCCTGAGGGAAGGAACAGGCTCCCACCCCTAAGACATTATCTAAAAATGATACCTACTGGACAAGGGAAAACCAGTTTTCACCAATAGAATCTCACTGGGTGTATTAATCCATACTTCTGAGTAGGCCCTATGCTCATGAGCAGTTGGCCAACACCGAATGAACTCATTGTTATTTTTGTAAACTTTTGACCTCATTTTGATTTATAGGGTAATTTTTTTGTCTTATTGATCTTTTGATTTTAAGTCTAGATCAAAAAAGTAATTTTCTTTAAACACAAAGCATTTACAATACTTCAGTGGTTTTCAAATAACCCACCCTTAGCCCACTCCAAAATCAAATCTGGATTACACATAAATCCTGTCCAATCCCCAAACAGACAAAGGGTAAGTATACATCTGACTTTCTCTTCAATTCCACCTTCTGTCTAAATATATTCAGGAGTGATCAGTGAACATCATCAGCCCCCACCACAGGGACCCTGAGAGCTGGTCCTAGAAAAGTCCTGAGTAATTACTGTGTCTTTGATATGTTACCCAGGATCTGGAATCATCTTCTAGAATGCATAGCCCCTTGGGCCTGAGATGGCTAGAAGGGGACATGCAAGAAGGTGTTGACTACAGAGGATATTTTTTCCAGTGATTATAATGGATAAAGATGGCCAGATCTGAAGCAGAGACCTCAACACACCTTTAGCCATACTAGATAAATTATCAGGAGGTACCTTACTGTCCTCCAAATTACAGATCTTGCATTTCCAGTCTTATGATCGGATGACTGAGAGTTTTCTGGTATAATAACATTCTTTGCCAATTCCATAGTCTACAACACTTTGCCAAACTGGAGAAATATCTTGTTCTGAGTTACATTGATAATCATTTTGGTAATCATGGGGTTTTTTACAATTATTTCCTTTTTCCATTTCAACCTAATAACATCTCTTTATGGTATGGGCAATGCTAGAGTTTCTAAGCCTTCTTTTAGGTCATCTTTAGCTTTGAAATATTAGCTAACTTTGAACATATTGTGAGTGTCCATTTATAAAGTTGAATATCAGCTTCAAAACCAGAGTCAGTGTTTTCGAAGACTCCTATGTGAGTTCTAGAATCATTTCCATGTGATATTCACATCTGCTATTCAGGTCAAGAATTGTGGGTTCAACAATTGGAGAAGTGGAGTGATTTTGGTCTTCATTAGCAACCTTCAAAGATGATCTCTACTTCGTAATCTCTGCATGTAATATTCATATGACTTGGGCTCCACTCATACACAGAACAATAATAATTCTGAGGAACCTCCTACATGATTTCACCTATATTCCTCTTCTTTGTAACCAGTCATAATATCCAAGTGTTAAGCTGCTATGCAAGCTGAGCTAATGACCATCAGCAGGATGGAGACACCAGAAGCTGAAATCAGTCAGATAGTGTCAATGGAAGGATTTCCCTCTCTCTGTGTGTCTTTTATGTTCTGTTTTTTTCAGTTACAGATGGAATTCAGACCCTTGAGGATATTAGATAGCTATAGTACCACTGAACTAATGCTCACCTCCCACCCCCAGATATATTTGTGCTTCTCCTTGACTTGTTTACCAGCTTTGATATATACTGGCTTCATTAGACAGTTATCTAGAAGAAAACAGAACTTGACATGGAATTATCCTAAAGATACAGCTCACACAATTGGGGATTATCCAATAGCTGTGGACTAACTACAGTCCCTGAGAAGAGTGGAGACTACAGTCTCAAATCCAAGGAAGTCTGGATGCAGTTTCTCAAGTTACTGTAGTTTTTTCTGTTTCTTCTTCAACTTCCCTCATGAGATTCATCAAATTATGAAGGACTATAGTTACTTTACTCTGATTTAATATTAATTACTAGCTTAAGTGTCAATCAGATTGTAAAATACCTTCATAGAACTGTCCAGAACTGTATTTTGATCAAAATTGCTCTCAGAATCTAGACCAGTTCCTACAATAATTAACTATCATGTTAGGTATGGATATCTGAAGATGAACTTAAGTGAAGAATGAAAAATAAGTGCTGCATTGGAACAGATCTATCTCTGACTTGGAAGCTATTCCCTCCCTCTGGATCCCATTTTCCTAGCAGAGCTGCCTTCTCTTGGCTCAGTGGAAGAGAAGGCACTTGCTCTGAATTTGATTTGATTTGCAGGAGCGGGTTGATACCAGGTGGGGAGGATATGGGGGGGGTGAGAGGGTTGTACTGGGAGGAGAGGAGGGAAGGGTATCAATTGGGTTGTAAAATAAATAAATAAAAATTAATTTAAAAATGAGTGCTTCACCAACCCCACATCTAACGAGGGCTAATATACAAAGAACTCAAGAAATTAAATGTCAAGAAACCAAATAATCCAATAAAAAAATGGGGAACAGAGCTAAACAGAGAATTTACAAGGGAGGAATCCCTAATGGCTGAGAGACACTTGAAGAAATGCTCACCAACCTTAGTCATCAGAGAAATGCAACTCAAGACCACTCTGAGATGCCATCTCACACCTGTCAGAATGGCTAAGATCAAAAGCTCAAATGACAGCACATGCTGGTGAGGTTGTGGAGAAAGGGGATTCTCCTCCATTGCTGGTGGGAGTGCAAGCTTGTACAACCACTATGGAGGTCAGTCTGGCGATATCTTAGAAAATTTGTAATAGCTCTGCCTCAGAACCCAGCCATATCAAATGATTCCTCACCAAATCACAAGGAAGTTTCCTCATCTATGTTCATAGCAGCCTTATTTGTAATAGCTAGAAACTGGAAACAATCCAGATGTCCCTCAACCGAAGAATGAATTAAAAAACTGTGGTACATCTACACAATGGAATACTACTCAGCCATCAGAAACAACGAAATCACGCAATTTGCAGCCAAATGGATGGAACTAGAGAAGCTCATCCTCAGTGAGCCAACCCAGACTCAAAAAGATGCACATGGCATCTATTCACTTATAGTCGGAGTTTAGCCATATAGTACAATATAACTATACTACAACCAATGCACAAAGGGAACATGAACATAGACTTTTTCCTGTCAATGAGACACTTTGCCCTAGTGGTGCTGCTTTGTAGGCTTCCAGTGTATGAGGAGGCTCTTGGCCCTCATACGACTGCTGAACTGGGGAAGGGACTGTTATATACTGACACTCCACTCCAGAGGAGTGGGATGGAAGGGATAGGGGGTAGAGAGTGGGAGGGCAGGACTGGGAGGGGTGGAAAGAGGACACTGTGATGGAGATGTAACCTGAAGTAATAAATAAATATTTTAAAAATAAAAATAAAAGGTAATAAAGAACTAAAAAAAGTTCAAAAATTAAATAAAATAAAAATGAGTGTTGTTTCTCATGTTTGTGTTTCTTATACTTTATGAAATATTCATCATAATTATCTCCTACATCAATATCTGTGGAATCATATGAATTGAAGCATAATATTCTGAGTCACTATTATTATTGAAATGAGCATAGCATCTTCCCCACCCTAATACTCTTTATAAATTCACAATTGCAACTGTGAATCTGATCACAGTGTATCAAATCTTCATGCTAAAAAGTGAAATTTAGTGACTTTATATCTGGGGAGAATGAGGAGCATTTTTTTATTTAATGTAAATTTCCACCTTAAATTTGGATGAGTCTATGGTCAGGCTACAGCACAGCCAGGAAGTCTTCAAGGACACTGGTCATGTCCAGGCAGGGCTGGCCTAAATAAAGGATGAGGGCAGACATGGTCTTTCCTGCATGAAGTTTACTCTCTGGCAACAATAACTCTGAACCAGTAATCAGGGCCATTGGTGGCTGTGAGATGAGTCCAAAATGCTGTGAGAACATGGTAGCATGTTTTACTGTGTGTCTAGGGACACAGGGAAGGTTTAACTAGGCACATGGAATGCCATATTGTGGAAACATAAGTGGGACAGAGGAGAGGATGTGATAGGCAAGGATAATATCAATCAGAAATTATGGAGACACAAAAATCAATTTGAAGTACAGAATTTTTAAAGAGAATAGTGAAGGCACCATGAAAGGCCATATTTGGCTATAGAGGTTGATACTAGTTGGGTAAGCAACTATTTTTTGTGCATGTGATTGGAATTTTGTCCTTAAGAACAACAAGATGGTCAACTTAAAGACATCTTCTTAGACCTAGAAAATCCTTTTAATGCCTGAACAACTTAAAACTTCACTGTGTGCAAGTTAAGATGGAAACTGAGTTAGGTATAGAACTTCAAACTAATCAAGATATACAGATAATAGAATATTATTATCAGTTGCCAAATATATATATGGACTGGACATTAAGACATGTTATACCTTATAATTTTCATAATTGTTGCCTAATTGTTCTTATTGCTTTGTACTGTATTTATTGTTACAAGAAAAAGAGCCTTTTATTGGACTAAAAGGGGGAGCTGTTATGAGGGGAAGATACACCTTAAATTTAAAAAAACAGATAGGAGGGAAAGGGAAAATAGGGTAGAAGGGTGGGACAAGAAGAGGGGGGAAGGAAGGGACTGTGATTGAGATGTAACTTGAAGAAATAAATAAACATTGGGGGGAAACAGAATAAAATAGTCATCTGAGGAGTGAATCAGGAAAGAGAGAACTGTATTTACATCTGAGTTTACCATTGTGGGTTAAACATGCTGGAAAAAAAAACAGTGTTGATACATGGGACATTGAATTGAATGCTGACTTCAGTATTTCAAATAAGAAATGGTGATATCCATTTCCAAGAATATGATTGGATTGTTTTAGATGCCTGGATAAGAAGATGATGAAGATGAGAATTATATGATGTGCTAGAAGGAGTTCAAGGTATGAAAAAGAAAACATGCAAAATAACCCACATACTGGTTCTTAAATTCTTTTTTATTATATTATGAGAGACTAGAGAAGTAGAGGAAAGATGTCACAAAAGAGAGGAGTGAATTTCTCTTGGAATGCATTGAGTCTTGGATGCCTGTGAGGAAAAAATGAAGAAAGTTGGTTAGTCAGCAATGAGATAGTGAAGTCTGTAGGTTATGGAGACAGCTGTAACTGACGTTTAAGTGGTAATCTAACACATTAAATTGTATGTGTTTTTCTTGGGGCCTATATAGAATTATGAGGTTAGATTTTACAAGAAATCCTTCAAGAAACTTCACAGAAAAAAAACCTATAGAATCAGTGGTGGGATGAACTACAATTGCCTAGAATAAACAAGCAGGCAGAAAAGATAAATATCAATAAATTTTTCAGAGCAGAAGAAATTAGAAGTGTTTAGGCAATACTAGAATAGTAGAATATGCTATGGAAACATTTAAAAAATTTAAAAGAAGGAAATAATGCAATTTGCAGACAAATGGATGGAACTAGAAAAGATCATCCTGAGTGAGGTAGCCTAGACCCAGAAATACATGCACAGTATATACTCACTTATAAGCAGATATTACCCATATAGTACAGGATAACCATGCTACAACCCACAAACCCAAAGAAGCTAAGTAACTAGGAGGCCCAAAGGGTGGATGCCTGAATCTTACTCAGAAGTGGAAATAAAATAGTCAACTGAAGTGGATGAAGAGAGGGAACTGAGTAGGAAAGAAAGGGAGGAGGGAAAAGAGGGGGAAATCAGTAGTGGGGAGATCATGGGCAGGAGGTGAGAGGATTGGGAGAGATATGGGAGGCAGGGAGGGGGGCATCTCTGAGATAAGCTGGAGACCAATGATAGGGTAAGCTCCTAGGAGGATATGACTATTACTCTAGATGAGACTCTAGCAGTGGGTGACATAGAGACTGAAGAGATCTTCATCTAGCTAGGTTGGGCTTCTAGTGGAAGGAGGGAATCACCAACCCACCCAACAACACCTTCAACCCAAAAGTTACAATGTATAGAAGATATGCAGGGATAAAGATAGAGCAGAGACTGAAGGAATGTCCAGTCATTTAATAGCCAACCTGAGACTTATCACAAGGGATAGAACCAACCCCTATCACTATTAACAACACTCTGCCATACTTACAGACAGGAGTATAGCATAACTGTTCTCTGAGAATCTCCATGCAGCAGAGGATCCAAACAGATGCTGAGACTCACTGCCAAACATTTGGAGGAGCGCATTGTTTCTTGTGGAAGAGAGGTGGGAAGGGTAGATGGACCCAAAAAGGATAAGAACCCCACAAAAAGACCAACAGAGACAACCAACCTAGGCCCATGGGGACTCACAGATACCGAAACACTTACCAAAGAAAATACATGAACTGGACCTAGGCCCTCTACATATATGTAGCCAATAAGCAGCTTGGTCATCATGTGAGTCCCCTAAGCAAGTAGAGCCAGAGCTGACTCTGACATGAACCCTGATGCCTACTTTTAGATCACTTCCCCCCAACAGGCTACAGTTCCTGGCCTCAATGGAAGAGGAGGTGCTTAGCCCTGATGTGACTCTATGTGCTGGGGTGGTATGGTATCCAGGGAGTCTCCACTTTTCTGAGGAGAACGGTGGTGGGGGGAGCAGACAGGGGGGAAAAGGGTCAGAGGTTGGGATCCTGGGGAAGGGAGTGAGGAAGAAATGGATGGAGGGGTCTACGATCAGGATGTAAAATTAATAAATAAACTTATTAATTAAAAAAATCATTCATGGATATAATGACTGAACATATTTGGACATAGAGATTACAATTACTTTGATGAGAGTAAGATTAATTACTGTAGAGCATGCAACACACCATCTGTGTCACAAAATTTTATCTGTTTTTCTTAGAAATCTGCAGAAAGATGTCAGCGGAGTAAAAATGACTTGGCTTGTATGTCATAGCCTACCAAGGACAACGGAGAAAATAAATGGACCAAAGTTATTTCGTGCCAGACTAAAGCAAAGAATAAAAAAATAAATAATATGAAAAATTCTGCTTTCTAAATAAGCAAATGAGTCATAAGAATGGAATTGATCTATAATCTCATACAGGTCCCAACCCTGGGGGTTTATGAAACTCTTTTTTTTTTTTCTTAAAGTTATTATAGGCAGCTATTGACTGGAAATAACCAAACCTTGAACTTAGAGTTCCTCCTCCTGTACCTACCCATCCCCCCAGAGCACCAGCTCTTGTTCTATGCCCTGTTCCTGGCCATGTACCTCACCACTGTCCTGGGAAACATCATCATCATCCTCATTGTACTGGACTCTCATCTCCACACACCCATGTACTTCTTTCTCATCAACTTATCCTCCCCTGACCTCTGCTTTTCCTCTGTCACAATGCACAAATTACTGCAGAACATGCAAATCCAGTACATATACATGTTCTATGCAGGGTGTCTGACCAAAAAAAAAATATGTATCTATATATATATATACTTTTTAGTGGTTTTTGGAGACATGGAGAGCTTTCTTCTTGTGGCCATGGCCTATGACTGCTATGTGGCCATCTGTTTCCCCCTTCATTTCACCAGCATCATGAGCCCCAAGCTCTGGTTGAGTCTGGAGGTGCTGTCCTGGGTGCTGATCACATTCCATGCCATATGCACACTCTGCTCATGGCTAGACTGTCTTTTTTGTGAGAAGAATGTGATTCTCCACTTTTTCTGTAACATATCTGCTCTCCCAAAGCTGGCCTGCTCAGACACTTATGTTAGTGAGTTGATGATATTTATAATGGGAGGTTGTCATAATTATACCATTCCTACCCATTGTTATGTCCTATGCAAGGATTGTCTCCTCCATTCTCAAGCTTCCATCTACCCAGGACATCCATACAGTCTTCTCCACCTGTGGTTCCCACATGTTTGTTGTCACTGTTGACATTCCTGATCAGATGGAAAGGTATCCTGGGACTCTAGAGCCCAGGAACCACACAGTTCTGAGGTGGGACCTCGTCCCAATGGAATGATATCCTGAGACACAGAAGCCCAGGAACCACAGAGCTCTGAGAGGAAGCCTCCTCAGCAGAGGCATTTCAGCCCTGAGAGAAGATATCCCTGTCTGACCTGGAGTGTTACAGTGTAACAGCTCTGCCTCATCCCTCTTCTTCTTCAGTGTTGCAGCTCCCAGGGGAGGGTATCCACAGCTGAGCTCAGGAGCTCAGGAGCCTCAGCCCCCTCCACCTCTTTGCTCCTTCAGCACTGTTGCTCTCAGGGGATGGCATCTCCAGCTGAACTAAGGAGCTCAGCAGCCTTAGCTCTGCTCCACTTGTTCATTGCTTCACTTCTTCAGTTCTTTGTTTCTTGACTTCTGATAAGAGAGTCATGCCATGCAGCATATCTCATAAAAGAGATTTATTCTGAGGGACAAATACAGGGTGTGGAGGGACAAATCCAGGGTGGCTGCCTCTGAACCCTGGAGAAGATGACAGAAAACTGAGCAGTAGGCAGGGTTATATAGCATTTCTTAGGGGCTGGAACTTTCCAGGGTAGAGTTTCCAGGGTGATGATTGATGGGATTCCAAGTGCTCAGCTTGAGGGAGCTCAGGGATTGGTGGGTTTTTCCATTCAGGGGTTGGTGGAATTTTTTTCATGTGGGGAGGGGCAGTCTTAACATTCTCTCACCTTAGGGCTGGGAATGACAGTTACAGCCATTAGAAAATGGGCCGTTAGGGCTGTTGGGGCCTTTAGAGAAGTGAAAGGGCAGGGCCTGGCTGCTGGAGCTCCTCAGGCAGGGGTCTTGCCACTTTCCTGCCTTAAGGATTTACAAAGTTTATAAAGGCAGTCCTGTAAGGAGAGTTTAGATTAATATAAATTAGATTTAGTAAATATCTAGGGGTTTCTAATACAGTCTCTTAATTTGGGGCATGAAGATCAATTTGGCTGTGGACAATTAGCTTATCAGTTTATGGACTAAAAACAAGGATGAAGTCAGGTGAAATGAAGGGAGTCTCTATGGACTAAACAAGGAGGAAGCCAGGTGAAACAAGGAAAGACTCTATGGACTAAAAATAAGGATTATGGCCTGGCATTGTTTTCAGCCGCTAAGTGGGCAGAGCCCAGATTAAGCTGAAGACAGGTGGAACAAGGAGAGATCCTATTAAAGGACAAGTAGATGGAGCCCATGGGGCCCCATGCTAGAGAGCCCCATGCTAGGGAGCTCTGATGCCAGTGAGTCCTCACACTAGAAAGGACAGTGAGTAGTTTGTATCATCTGATGAAGAAACTGCTGGTGGACTGATGGCCAGATCTCCCTGAGGCAGAAAGAAGCTGGTGAGCAGAGAAAGCCTCAGCAAGACAGCAAAAGGCCAAGGACTAAACCCTGTGGCTCAGCTTTTGCCTAGAGGGGTTTGACCTGTCTGAACAGTGGCCTGAATAAAACTGTGGCCAGCTTTAAAAACTGAGGCAGAGTGGCAGAGTTGCTGATACAAAGGAAATAAGTTGGCCTACAGACAGCTGAGGTCTCCCAGAGAGAAGAAAGCCTCAAGCCTTATTTAAGGTGAAGTCGCCATAGCCAATTTACCCTGACAGATCTACATCTGAGATATTCCAGAAGAAAGACTGCTAAGTGCATTAAAGGGTGTACGCCAGAGACTGTATCCTTCTAAAAGGTTATAAAAATAGTTGTAACAGTTGTCAATAAGTTTAGTGGTTTGGTAATGGGGGTTATAGTCATTTGTAGGGTTAGTAGTTAAGTAAGTGTTTATATTTGTTATAAGTGAATATAGTTACCAATAAAAAAAATAGCTGAATAATTTTTAAAAGTTCGGTTTCAGAGTCCCTACCCTTCCACTTGAGTTAGGGTGAATAGCCAACAGTGACTCTGTTACTGGTCTCCAGTTATGTCCATCAGGTAATAACACTACTGTGAAGGACACTGCATGACCATGATATACACAGTGGTGATTAACAACACTAAACAGATTCACTATAGACTCGTGTGTGTGTGTGTGTGTGTGTGTGTGTGTGTGTGTGTGTGTGTGTGTGTGTGTGTAACAATAATAGTTGAAGAAGAATTGATTATGAATTTAAAAGGGGATAAGAAAATATGGGAGGGATTAGAGGGGGTAGAGGTGGAAATGATGTAAATACAGTACTCATGAATAAAATTCTCTAAAACATCAAGTGAAAACCGAAAAGTAAACAATGAAGTTAAATATCTCTATTGCAAAACTTTAGAAGACTGAAGCGAGAAATTGCAAAAAGACATGAGTAGAAGGAAAGACCTCCCATGCTCATTAGTTGAAAGATTTAATGTTGTGAAAATGGATGTCTCACCAAAAGTAATATACAGATAGATTCAATGCAATTCCTGCACAATCTGCTGTCACTCTTCACTGATAGAGGACAAAAAATAACATTCATATGGAAGCAGAGAAGATCTTGGATATCCAAATAAATGACCAAATCCTTCAAAATAAAAAATACAGTTAGTGATATTACCATACCTTATTTCCTGTTATATTTCAGTGTCATAGGAACAATAACAGCATCATGAAACTGATACAAACGTCCAGGTATAAAACCCTGAAGATACAGTCATGTAATATTTGACAAAGACTTCAAAAATGTTCACTGGAGAGAAAAGAACCTGCAAAAGGCCATCATCAAAAGAGCAAATATCACCAAACATTGGCAAGGAGCTCTTATTCACTGTTGACCAATGTGTAAACAGTTGCAACCAATATAAATAAGTATGGGTATTTCTTAATAAAACTCAAAGTAGAATTACTATATTGTCTAGCACTCCCAAACATATGCAATATACTCACATCCTCTCCAGGCATAGTTATATGCCCTTGTTTACAAATTTTCTGTTTACTATACCAAGGAAATTGAATCATCTTAGATGCCTATAGCTGATGAATGAAAAATAAAAATATGTTCCTATTTATAATGAATTTTATTCAACTGCAGGGGATGTGCTGTAGAAATATCTGTGGGGCCAACTACCTGGAGTTAGTGAAGTCATAGATCTTGGATAAGAACTTGTAACCATCATTTTCCTAAACCAACATGATTCAGATCACTAATTTGAAATTTTTAATTTTTTTATGTGCACAAGTGGGATTTTTGCCTAATATATGTAAATAGTGTAACACATGCATGACTGGTGTCCACAGAGGCCAAAAGAGGATGTGGGATCTCCTAGGATTGGAATTACATATGATTGTGATCTGCCCCATTAGTGCTGGGAAAATAATCTGAGTCCTTTCCAAGAGCAGCAAGTACGCTTAACCACTGAGCCATCTTTCCAGCACCATTAATAATTTTTGTATATCTGAATGTATGTGAGATTGTGTATAGATGACAGAACACCAAAAATGACTCATGAGAGGGAAAATGGAGACCTTAATGGAAAGATGTAGAAGGAAAAAATAATAAATGTGATATGAAACTGTAAGAGGTAACACTGAGTTGCATCAGGGATAAGGCAGAAGTCGGGTGGAAAGGTGGGGTAAAGAAGGTATTGAGCAGATGGCTAACAAACTAAGTACAAATGAAAATGCCACAAGGAGTCCACCTACCTTGTAGGCTAACATGAATAACAATAACTTTTAATTGAAATGAGCTAATAATTAAAAATGAAAACTCTTTTTAAGAGAATTACTGTATGACTAGGTACATACCTATAATAATTGATTCAAACAAATGATAGTGTACTTATCATTGTCCCAAATTGAAAAGATACAACAACCAATGACTAAGTAAATAATGATGGCATATCTGTATAATGAAATATTATTTGGCAATAAAAAGATCAATAATTGGTACATAGACATACCTTGAAAACAAGCCAGTAGAAAGAAGCCAACCATGAAGATCTTATATTCACATGAAATACCAAGAATAGAAAAATCTGAAACAACATACCGTATAATTGCCTGTGGATGGTTGGAGGTAAAAGTATGTATGAATGGACACAGGAATTCTCTGAGGCATTGAAACTACTACAGCTACTTAATTATACTTATGTAAATAAATATCACAGTTCTTAGGGATTATTGAATTTAAACTTGAGCCCAACATACAACCACTTTTACTTCTCCTGTCAACCAAAACAGAGTGAATGTATCATTCTTGAAGTAACTGAAATCAGTCAATTTCCAATCAAAATGTGGTTGTTCTACACAACCAGAGCAGGCAGCACTGTATCTAAAATCCTAGACACATCCTTAGATCCCACTTACTATTTCCACATTCAAAAAAAGTTAATTATCTTCAAGAACCCAATAAAGGTTAGATCAATAATGGTAAAGATTTCTTTGAGTTGAAAGTTTGTATTTCATTATTATGTACAGAACTTCATCCAATTGATGAACATCGTGCTCAAGAAATTGTCCTGAAGGAAGGAATTACAAATGCCACCTATGACCCCAGGATCAATGGTGAACTCATTGAACATGGCATTAGGCAGAAATCTCATGTATATGGAGAGGGGTTGAATAATGGTGGTAGTAGGTACAATTAAGTTTTCATAAATGAGAAGGCAAAATGAGTGAACAGCCATGGGATCATGTACTGCCTGAGGAAGCATTGAACACATCATCTGCTTGCCATATCCCTGCCCTTTTCACAGAATGGCATACGGAAAGTTGGATGATGATGTTCACATTTTTCAAGAAGGTTGTATATCCTCCATAAGTTCTCTTGCAGGTAGTCAGTCATGTAGAATTGAGATGCTGTCCTTGGAAGCTTTCCCAGTGTGTGTGGTTTTTCTATGGCCTTATTCTGCTTAAAAACTACTGGTGGATAGGTTGAAGAGATGGCCCAGTTAAAGGCTAGGCTCACAACCAAAAATATAAAAACTACTGATGGTTTCTTGTGTAAATTTTTGTTGTGTGAGACACTTTAGGTAACCATCATAATAAGAACTGATAATTTGGGGTATTTTTCAGTCATACTTCCTCCCTTTCCCCATAACGGTTAAAGTGGGATCCAGTCAAGCAGAAGCCCTATTCATTACCAAACAGGCAATGAGTTTTTTCATGTTTTTTTTTTACTTTCTTGTTGCTGATATTCATTTATTAGTTTTGTTTGTTGCTGTTCTTTAAAGTGTACCTTTTCCTAAGTGTGATTTTCCTACATAGTTTCCCTACTGTAACGCTAATCCACAATGTCTAAGGGTGTAAATGCTGAAGTCAGCTGCATTAAACATGTTGGTTTGTGAAGGTGCAGCAGTCAGACTTGGTCTAAGCATTTCAGAGAAAGTTGTTTAGATCTCTTGACGTTTTTCCTGTTTTATCATCTTTGAGACATGTGATAGATTCATTAGCCACTGTTGTCCAGAATTACAGAATAACGTGTGTGTGTGTGTGTGTGTGTGTGTGTGTGTGTATGTGTGTGTGTGTGTGTGTGTGTGTGTGTGTGTGTGTGCCCATGAATGTGACTTAGGATACAGACTGCCTAGTGTTATAGACTAATAAGGGGAATATTTAAAGAGCTGTCTAGAACATTGGAGTTCCTGAGAAGAATGGATATGACATACTTGTATCTAAGGCAGAAGATGCAAACTTTTTCCCTAATGAACCATCCTTTTCCCTAATTCATTCATCTGGTTGCATGAAGCTCACCATATAATGAAAAGCCTACAGATTTCAATGTCATTTAGAGAATATCTGCATAGCAACCAGGGTTTGCCCTAATAAAGTGGGCTCCAGCCAACAGAATTCCTGTTCATTACCTGAACAGAAAATGAGTATGAATCTTTCCGTGCTTTTTTTGGCTCTGTTTTTGTTATTTGTTTTGTTTGTTGTTATTGTTGTTTTTAATATTTCTTTATTTATTTTACATATGAGTGCTCTTTCACCAGACAAGGACATGAGATCCCATTACAGATCGTTGTGAGTCACCATACGGTTGTTGGGAATTGAACTCAGGACCTCTAGAAGAGCAGTCAATGATCTTAACCACTGAGATATCTCTCCAGCCCTTGCTGTTTTTTTTTAAATCTACCTTCCACTAGTATAAGAAGGAGTAATTGATACTATAATTGGTCTCCACTTGTGATCTCTGAGGTAAATTGGTCCTAGAAAGGTCCTGGGTAATTATTATGTCTTTAATGAGTTATACACAATCTCGACTCCTCTGGGATGCTGGGCACCTGAGGCCCAGGATGGCAGCAAGGACGAGAGTAGGGATGATGCATGTAGCTGATGAGCACAGAGGCTGCTATTCCTATGATTGCAAATAAAATAAAGGTGAGGCAGGATCCTGAACCAGAAACTATGACCCAGCTTCAGCTGAGCTGGGTACATTCAGGAAAATAAGCAGGTGTCTGGCTGTCAATTCACATGAATTTCCAGTGTTATGCTGGACAGTATTTCAGGTTCACAGATTTCTGACTCAAACCTGAATTTCTTTTATTATACTATGGCAGACTGGAGAGGTAAGAGAATGAGGAATGCTGTGGGAGGCAATAAAGTCAAGACAAATTTCACCTGGAGTTTTTGAGCTTCTGATGCCCGTCATACATGCAATGGAAGGAAGATGGTTAGTTAATAGTGTAGCAGAAACCTGTATGTTACATGGACATGCATGACTGAGTTTGAAATGATATTCTAAGGCATTGGAGTATGTGAGTTTTTCTTGAAATTTGTGGTTATGATGATAAAGTTTATATAAATTCTTTAAGAATATCAATATACAAAATAACATAGAGCAAATTACAAATGAACAAACAATAGTTATCCAGGATGAACAGGTTGCAGGAGAGAGAAGCATGATTCCATTTTATATCTCAGTAGAAATGACATAGATAAAACTGTCCAAAAAAGGATTTGGGATCGAAACCTATTAAAGAGAAATTGAGAGAAATCAGTAATGATTGCAATGATTACAGATAATTTGAGTTTGAGATTATAACTACCATGATAAGTTTCAGATCCATTGTTGTAGAACATATATCCTAGATATTTGTTTGTTTTTATTTTGAATTTTAAGGCTCCCTAATATTTTCTCACTAAGACATTGAAGAGGAAGAATTTCAATGAACAACAAAACTGTCATCTCCCAGTTCCTCCTCCTGGGCTTGCCAGTTCCCCCAGAGCACCAGCTCCTGTTCTATGTACTATTCCTAGCCATGTACCTTACCACTGTCCTGGGGAATCTCATCATCATCATCCTCATTCTACTGGACTCCCATCTCCACACACCCATGTACTTGTTTCTCATCAACTTGTCCTTCTCTGACCTCTGCTTTTCCTCTGTCACAATGCCTAAACAGCTGCAGATCATGCAGAGCCAAGACTCATCCATATCCTACATGGACTGTTTGACTCAAATGTATTTTTTGTTGGTTTTTGGAGACCTGGAGAGCTTCCTTCTTGTGGTCATGGCCTATGACCGATATGTGGCCATCTGTTTCCCACTTCATTACACCAGCATCATGAGCCCAAATCTCTGTTTGTTTCTGGTGTTACTGTCCTGGGTGTTTACGATGCTGTATTCCATGTTGCACACTCTACTCTTGGCTAGATTGTCATTTTGTGAGGACAATGTGATCCCCCACTTTTTCTGTGACATATCCGCCCTGCTCAAGTTGGCCTGCTCTGACATTTATATTAATGAATTAATGATATTTATCTTGGGAGGGCTTGTTAGTGTCATCCCATTCTTACTCATCATTGTGTCCTATATACAAATTGTCTCCTCCATCCTAAGGGTTTCTTCTACTCGGGTTATCCATAAGGTCTTCTCCACCTGTGGCTCCCACCTGTCTGTGGTCTCACTGTTCTATGGGACAATTATTGGTCTCTACTTATGTCCTTCAGCTAATAATTCTACTGTGAAGGAGATTGTCATGGCCATGATGTACACAGTGGTGACACCTATGCTGAACCCTTTCATCTACAGCCTGAGGAACAGAGACATGAAAGAGGCCTTGGTAAGAGTCCTTTGCAAGAAGAAAATCTCTTAATAATGGAAACACTGGGATTTTTACTTAAATTTAACTAGTAAATATATTGATACTGATATTACATATTGTGTCTCTGCAAGGAGACCCACAATCAAGAACATACTACATAATATTTCTATTTCCAAACAGAAGTTTTACAATATAGTTCAGTTATAAGATAACTTAGTGACTCATTATTGCCATATTCTGCCTTGCACATCATATCTCCATCCCTTACATTCTTGTTATACCAAGATTTTGTGATTTTATACAAATTTCTGTGTTGACTGCAGTATACTTTTTTAAAAATGAATAAATGCTATATCATGATTCTATTGCTGATTCTCAGTTATCTTTTTCTATTTTCTTATTTATTCTCACAAACAATTTATCCCAAGTGCAACCTCCCCTTCCTCCATTCTTCCCAGCCTTCCTCAAACCTCTGCTCTCTCCTAGACCCACTGATCCTCTGTTTCCCTTCAGAAAAGACCAGAGTTCCCAGGGTTATCAACCAAACACAGTACAATAAGATCTAATAATGCAAGACACAACCTGTTATATCAAGGCTGGATGAGGCAACTCAGGAGGAGGAAAAGGGTTCCAAGGGAAGGCAAAAGAATCAAAGATACCCCAGTCCCATGGTTAGGAGACCCACAGAATACCCAAGCTAAACAACAATAACATCTATGCAGAGGGCTAACACAGAACCATGCAGGCTCTGTGATTGCTGGTTGAGTCTCTGTGAATCCCTATGAGCCCTATTGAGTTGTTTCTATGGTCTGTGTCCTCTACCGCACTGGCTCCTACAATCCCTCCTCCCCTATTCTTAAGGGTTCCAAGGGCTCCACCTAATCTGCATCTGCTCCCATCAGCTGCCAGAGAAAGCCTTTCTGATGATGACTGGGCTAGGCACCAATTTATAAGCATAGCAGAATATCGTTAGGAATAATTTCATTTTTTCTTTTGGTCAGCTGTGTTTGGTTCTACCCTAGGCCTATGAGCCATCCAGCTTCCAGTTCCTGGCCATCCAGGAATGCCAGGGCATGTCAGGTATGGGTCCCTCTCAGTGGCTAAGGACTCAAGTTATACCAGTCATTGGTTGGCCATTCCCACCGGCTCTGAGCCACCACTTCCCCAGCACATCTTGTAGGCAGACCTGGCTTGAATTTTCTGGCTGGGTTCATGTCACAGTTCCACCACTAGGAGCCTTGCCTGATTACAGAAAATGGCCAGATCAGGCTCTATATCCTCCATTACTAGGAGTCCTCACTAGGTTCACCCTTATATGTCCCAGGAAGTTTCTATTGCAGTAAGTTTCAACACCATCTCCCAAGTGACTCTATTCTCGTCTCTCTACTTACTTGCTCCCACTATTCCTCTCTGACCCACTTGATCCCTCCTGTTCCTATCTCTATCCACCCCTAGTCCACCCACAAAATCTGTTCTATTGCCCCTTCCCAGGGCAATCCATGTGTTCCCCCCTAGAGCCCTCCGTGTTACACAGCTTCTCTGGGTCTGTGGATTGTATGATTATCCTTTACTTAACAGCTAGTATCCATTTATAAATGAGTACACATCATGTTTGTCTTGCTGGATCTGCATTACCTCACTCAGGATGATTTTTTTCTATTTCCATCCATTTGCCTGAAAATTTCATTATGTCATTTGTTAAACAGCTGGATAATACTCTATTGTGTAAATGTACCACATTTTGTTTATCCATTAATCTGTTGAGGGACATCTAGGTTGTTTTGAGTTTCTGGCTATTATAAATAAGGCTTCTGTGAATATAGTTGAGCAAGTATTATTGTAGTATATAGAGTGTCCTTTGTGTATATGCCCAGGAGTGGTATAGCTGGGTCTTAAAGTAGATCAACTCTAAATTTTCTGAGGAACTACCATATTGATTTTCATAGTGCCTGTACAAAGTTGTACTCTCACCAGCAATGGAGGAGTGTTCCTCTTGCTCTGCATCCTTGCCAGAATGAGCTGTCATGTATGTTATCAATCTTAGCCATTCTGGCAGGTGTAAGATGGAATCTCAAAGTAGTTTTGACTTACATTTCCCTGATGGCCAATGATGTTGAACATTTCATTAAATGTTCCTTGGCCATTTGATATTCCTCTGTTGAAAATTCTTGGTTCAGATCCATAACCAATTTTTAAGTGGATTGCTTTGTTGGTGTCTAGTTTCTTGGGTTCTTATATATTATTGACCCTCTGTTAGATGTCAGTTGGACATTAAGTTATGAATTAGTCAAGGAGCAAGCCAAAGCATATGGTCTAGGATTTTGAAAATATGTTTGAGTCTTGGAGTCATTATTTCTGGAGGTGTGGGTGAAAAACATAGGTAACAGAAAATACCCTACTACATGCAGTCTTGGACTGCAGAACATGCAGAGCCAAGTTCCATCCACTACCTATGCAGGCTTCCTGGCACAAATATACTTCTTTCTGTATTTTGGAGACCTTGGCAACTTCCTTCTTGTGACCATAGCCTATGACCTAGCACTATGTGGCCATCTGCTTCCCCTTTCATTACACCAGCTTCATGAGACCCAATCAAGCTCTGTGTGAGTCTGGTGGTGCTGTCCTGGGTGCTGACCACATTCCATGCCATGCTGCACACACAGCTCATGGCCAGATTGTCATTCTGTGAGGACAAAGTGATCCCTCACTATTTCTGTGATATGTCTACTCTGCTGAAACTTGCTTGTTCTGATACTCATGATAATGAATTGTCAATATTCAACTCAGCAGGCCTTACAGTTGTACTCCCTTTCCTTCTCATCACTGTTTCCTATGCAAGGATTGTTTCCTCCATCTTCAAGTTCCCATTTTCTCAAGGTATACTTAAAGCTTTCTCCACCTGTGGATTCCACCTGTCTGTAGTCAGTTCTATGGGACAGCCATTGCTCTCTACTTATGTCCTTCAGCTAATAACTCTATTGTGAAGGAGACTGCCATGCTTTGATGTACATAATGGTAACTCCCATGCTGAGTCCCTTCATCTGTATCCTGAGGAACAGACACATGAAGGGAGCATTAGAAAGAATAGTTTCAAAAAGCAAATTCCCTCCTTCTAATGAGGGTAACAGTTTAGATTTTTATATGTTTTCTTTTAGGTAATGATAATATTAATATTGTGATGCTGCTACACAATTTTTCCTCACCATAGATGCTTCTGTTAAACTGCCTTCCTTAGAAATGTCCACATAAACATGGCCTGAACAATGACAATATCAGTAGCCATGCTGATACAGAAGAGAGAAATATCTCATAGGGTCCTACCCTTAGACAAAAACTACAGGCAGCTACTGACTACTGAGAGAGAGAGAGAGAGAACTAGGTATTCCCAGAGATAAGCCCCCTGATTGGTTATCCAATACAAAGTACTTATCCCTGAAAACTATATCTACTCAAACAAAAAAAAAAACAACAAACCTGAATTCAATGGGTTGTGTTTATATAGTTTGAGATAGATAGATAGATAGATAGATAGATAGATAGATAGATAGATAGATAGATTATAGGTATGTAGAGAGATAATAATAATAAAAAAGAAGAGGCTATTGCTTTTAGAGTGAGGACATAGGATGTGTTGGAAGGAGGAAAGAAAAGAGGGAAGTGATGTAATTATATTTTAGTTACAAATGTAAAAAATAAAATGATTTGATAATAATAAAATAATAATAGAAAAGTCCCACCCACAACCATGCCACACATCCAGGGTGGGTGGAAGATGCCCAAAGGCCTACCCATTGCATGGACAATACACAGAAGGAGCCACTATAAACTACAAGTGTAGTGTAATGTGGTGTTGGCAGGGGGTGGATGGGTCTCCCAGGTGCTGCCAGTGTCTGGGGCGGTGCAAGATCAGGCTATGTCTCCATCTTCCCATGTGGCACTGTGGAGTTCACAGGCAAAACCTTTGGTTTTACCTGCACATGTTAAAGACCCAAGCTCCAGGACAAATGCTGGTGCAATAAGGAAATCCCTTTTCTAGTGGCAAAAACTCTTCAGGAAGAATCATGACTCCAAGGCCACTATTTGGTGAACCTTTATTAAAACTAATGTTACAAGCTCTTATCTCCCCTATGAGCCCCTAAAATCTATGCACTAATGCTTCTGAGATGGGTGATTGTCCCCAAAATCAACATGCACCCTCTCTTTTGAACCATGGGAAGTGTGGGCTGGAACTTTGGATGTGGACACACTTTATTGTCTGGGATTGGGATGCTGGCAATGTTTCATGGTGAAAAGGTGAACTCACCTGCAACCATTTGTGGGGTCACTTCTACATGCCACAGTGAAGGTAGATCTTTGGGGTGTGTCCACATGCTCCAGAGGGACAGCTGGAAGCAGAGAGAGAGAGCTGGACTACTACTACTGACCTCAGTTAGGGAGCCTGTGGCCATGAGGCTTCCAGGGTCTGGGTCCACTCCATCTCTGTTCCCAGCCACATATCTCTGGAGACACACCAAATGCTACCCAGCCTTATACAGAGGCACATGAGCACAAAGCCAGAATCCTCCAAGGACACCCAACATACAAGTATGAGGTGGAGTGAAGGGAAAGGGTGTCTGAATGATTTGAGCACTATGAAGAGAGGAGAAACTGGAGAATCACGGGTGGAGAACAATAGCTTGAAGTGAGCAACCTTCCCTGTCACCTGAGGACAAGGTAAAGCTCTAGCCTGAGCTGCTGCTGAGGGCCATGTCTGGTTCTGTGGCCATGCAGCAGCAGTAGGTCTATGTCAACACCCATGGCTCATATTAATAACAAAGCCCAGGCAGACATTCCTGGCCTGGGCTGCCACCTGGGATGTTGATGTCCAAGGACTGTGCAGAGTTTGCCGCACCCCTTACAGCCTACAGCACTCTGGAGAGACAGATCCACCCCTCAGTGACTGCAACAATCAGGAGAGCAGTAGGCAGAGCACCATGCTGGTATAGCACATTAGAGCTGGCTCTGATTGAGGGGCCTCAGATGGGCCAGCTTAAGAGAATGAGTGCAAGAGAACTGACCCTGTCACTCCTCTGCCTCGAGTTGGCATAGCGTAGTGGAAGATGCCTTTCCCCTACTATTCTCTCACTAGCTACATCTGAAGGGCTGGCCCGGAGGTCATGAGAGCAGGAGAACTGGACCAGCACACAAGGGCATGAGAGCTGGAAAGCTGGCCCTGCCCTTTGCTGGCTGTGGCATTGGATGAACCAGCTGAGACAAGGTTGTAGAGCTTGCCCTGGTGATATGCATGCAAAAGAACTGGTGGGGTTACCAATTCATCTAACACACAGGCCCAGATCCAGGGCTTTGAGCTGGCCCACCTCAACATCTGTGAACTGCTGGAGCATGTGAAGGGGCTGGTCCTGTACATACAAAGCTGCAGGATTTCCATGACACAGGGCAACAGCAGGATATCCCAGAAGAGTCCTAGTGAGGATCCAGTATTGAGAGTATAGCAGAAGCCAGAGGCCTCAAACCAGACCAATTACTCATTCCAATGAACATTTGTAAGAGAAGATGTCTGCACAAAAGGATATACTGTGTGACACACTACATCTTCCACAGTGTGATATTTTGTATTGTTTCCCTTTTTTATTTATGTTTTTTAGGAAGAGGTTGCATGGACAGAAGATATGATTGGGTTGCATTATGTGAAAATCACAGAGAATCAAGAAAAAGTTATGAAAAAACAATAATAGATATTACCCATTTGTATCCTTCCTAAACATATTCCCAAAGAACTCTACATCCTTTCACAGAGATACTTGTTCATACATGTTCATTGTTGCTCTATTTACAGTATCCAGGAAATGGAAATATCCTAGATATCCATCAACTAAAGCTTGATTAATAAAAATGTGGTACATTAACATAATGGAATATTATTCGGTGTGAATAAAAATAAAATCATGTAATTTGCAGGTGAATGCACAGAGTTTGAAACAACTATTCTGAGTGAAGTTATTCAGACACAGAGAAACATCTTTTTCATTTATTTGTTTTCAATTTTGTGTCTCTTCACCTGACAATTGCCTATCCATTCATTAGCCATTTATTGATTAGATTATTTTGGGGTTGTGATGTTTGATTACTTTCAGTTATTTATACATCCTAGATAGTCATCATATGCTTGATATGTAGATGGAAAAGATTTTCCCTTTCTGTATACTATCTTGACTTTGTGGATTATTTTTGTTATGAAGAAATTTTTGAATTTCATATATTCCATTTCTCAATTCTTGGGATTATTTCTTGTGTTATGGGAGTTCTTTCCAGAAACTCCTAGCCTGTACTTATTTATACCTTGAGCGTTTCACTTAATTTCCTATAGCAATTTCAAAGTTTAGGTTCAGATAAATAGATAGGTAGGTAGGTACACAGATACATACATACATACATACATACATACATACATACATACATACATACATA
>CAJQZJ010001558.1:23021649-23048517 GCA_907164525.1 Lophiomys imhausi
ATACATACATACATACATACATACATACATACATACATACATACATATGTAGATAGATAGATAGATAGATAGATAGATAGATAGATAGATAGATAGATAGGCAAACAGACAGACAATATCAAGCAAGACTGGAGAAATGCCTCATCAGCTAAAAGCATGTTTGCAGAGGGCCTGAGTTTGGTTCCAAGCACCCACATGAAGATGCTCAGAAAGCCTGTAACTCCAACTCCAGGGGTTTCTGATGCCTCTTATCTTTGATGGTACCCATATAATGGCACATACACACAGAGAAACACATATGCATAATTAAAAATAATAAAATAAAAATTTTAAATAGATCTACAAATAAGAGAAAACATCCAATATCTATCTTATTGAGCATGCTTACTTAACTTATTTTACTTTACTCTTGAAAAGATTTATTTTTATTATTCTTAATTAAAATACTTTGTGAAATTTCATACATTAATACTATATTTACATCATTATTAGCCTTTCTTCTCCCTTTCCAACTCCTCACACTTTCCCCAATTCCCTCTCAAATTCATGACCTCTTCTTTATGATTTTATATATACACATCCACACATATACAGCCTGCTAAGTCCATTTAGAGTATGTATGTATTTAGGGTTGATTACTTTGAATTGGATAGCCAACTTATCAGGAGCTAATCCCGGCAAAGAATGATCCTCCCTCTCACCAGCCATTAATTGTCTGCAGCTTTTCACCTGGGATGGGACCTTATGAGATTCCCTCCATTCATGTTAGCATGTCAGCCGCTGCCATCATGTTGCTGTTCTTATTTAGGTGACCACATTATTGAGATTTCATAGGTGCAGCATCTCTGTCATATATGGAATACGCTGTCTTGTGGCAGATGTATTGGCTCTCTAACTCTCACCATCTTTCCACCCCCTTTTCTACAATTTCATGAATCTGAGGTGTAGGAGTTGTGCTGAAGATGTATCTGCAGGGTTTCAGTACACCACAGCTCGTTGTTCTCTGCATTTTGACCAGCTATGGATTTCTGTAATAGTCTCCATCTGCTGCATTTCGCAAACTTCTTTGTCAGGATCCCCAGCTACACTTATCTGTGGGCATAAGGATAAGTATTTGGAATGCAGTTAGATATTATACCAGTTTAGGAAATGGAGTAGGTTCTCCCCTAGGAACCATGATCTCACCAGCCATAAGACGATAGAGTACCAGGCATTAATTCCTTCCTATTGAGTAGAACTTAAGCTCAATTAGATAGATGTTGGCTACCCCAGCTTTCTCATTTCAGTGATTCATTTTTTTTATTTTTGGTTTTTCACCACCTAGGTAATTTTTGAAACTGTTGTAAATGAGATTTCTGGTGATTATTTATTACTTCAAATTACATCTCCATCATATTACCCTCTTTCCACCCCTCCCGGTTCCACCCTCCCACCCTGTCCTCCCTCTCCCATCCTTTCCACTCCTCTGATGTGGAGTGTCCCTACATATCAGCCTCTCTCAATTCAACAGTCATATGAGCTAAGAGCTTCCTCTTGCACTGGGGGCCTATTTCTATTTCCTGATTTTCTGCTCCATAAATTTATTGTGAATACATAGGAAGGCCATTGGGTTTTGGGTTTTGATATTTTCCATTCTTCTACCTCATGGGACATTTTTGTGATATCTAAGAGATTTTGGGTAGAGTCTTAAAGTCTTGTAAATGTAGATCTGTGTTGGGATAATTTAAGTCTTGTGGGATTTTTTATACAAAATTAGATTTGCATATCCAAAAATAAATCATCACTATCAACCAATAAATACATCATCATCTCTAACAACCGATAAATACAAGACCAATGAGGAAAAAATTCAAATTCCCTCAAATGAAAGTCTGCAATGTATCACTGCATACAGGAGCTCATCTAGCTGGTGATGGCCATGGGGCTGGGATGTACATGGGACTGGTTCAGGAGTAAGAAACTTCAAGTATCTATGGCTGCAGGACTATTGACAGGGACATAGGACAGGGCATTGTCTTATTAAGGCATAAAGTAAAGCCTACAGAGAATGGTTGGGAGGATGGCGGTGCAATGTTGCTAATATTTTCCTGAAGCGGGAAGGATAAAGAATGAATAACCAAATGGGATGGGAATCTGGGATTTTTTTAAACATTTATTTATTAATTCAAGTAACATCTCAATCACAACTCCCTCCCTCCTCCCCTCCCAATCTCATCCCCCCCCACCAATTCCCCCTCTCCCTCCTTTCCTTCTTCTCTGGTGAGGGGGGTCCCCCACACATAACAAGCCCCTTCAGTTCCTTAGTCACATGAGGTCTAAGAGCTTCCTCTTGCACTGGGGCCCAACATGTCAGGCCAGCTAGGGTAAGGTGTTCCACCAACAAGGAATAGAGTCCATGACAAAGCCTGCCCACCACTACCACCTCTTGCTAAGGGATCTGTATGAAAACCAAGTTGCTCATCTTCTACAAATGTGTAGGGGTCTATTCCTGGTATATTTATGCTGTTGTTTCTTTCTTTTATTTTGTTAGTGTTTCAGTCTCTGTAAGCCTCTAGGGGCCTTGACTGGTTCTGTAGATCTTCATGTGGTGTTCTTGTCTCCTGCAGGTCTCTCTATTCCTCCTCCCTCTCTTCTACATGAGGAATCTGGGTTTTTAATTTTATATATTAATTAGAGAAAGAAATATACATGGTCTGGGCTAGTTCAGCTTTTGTCTTATTCCTGTCTTCAACATATCGGCAGATAGAGGAAGTTTGTCACAGAAGTCTGTTCCACCCTAGCAACATGACTCTTCCTCATATAGCCTGCTTTACAAAAGGAAAAGTTATACTGGAAGACTATTTGCTACTGAGGAAATTTTCAAACTGTGTGCCTTTAAAAGCCAATATGACTTCTTGAGTAAATGCTGTTCTCTAATATATTTTCTATTAATCAGTGTTGGTTCTTATCACATTTTGTAAACTCTTTTCCTCAGCCACCCTCCATTAAAAAGAGTCAGCCTTAGGAACATGAAAAAAGCAAATGAATATGCATCCATTCATAAGTTCCTCTCCAGCTCCATCATCCCTTAAGTATAGTAATGTGTAATTGGTGGTAATGATCACTCACCACAGTATGACTGTGGGAAAACTGGTCCTACAGAGGTCCCAGGTAATTACTGTCTTTAATGAGTTACTGGACTCCTCTGGGATGTGGAGCTGCCTAGGCTCAGGGATGACTAGAAGGGGATATGAGAGAAACAGAAGTGTAGACTTAGAGGGTGACTATAGGGCTTCTACAGTGAATAAAGGAGAGCAGTATCTATCAGGGCTTGGGAGTCACTCAATGCACTCTGAGTAAAGATGGGCTGTTTCCTTACAGTTCTTGCCTCAGGGTATTGTTTGTGTGATGTCATACAGGACAAGTTTTCAGGTATGATAAAAACTATGCATTGTTATTTCTTCCCTTTGAAGACTATTGTTGAAGGGTTTGTGTGTGTGTGTGTGTGTGTGTGTGTGTGTGTGCGTGTATTGTTTATAATCGGTTGAGTAATGAGAGACTTCTTTACAATTACTTCCTATGTAATAAACTCATGTTCTGTCCAGATCTAAAATTGTATATTTGACAGCTGAAAAAGATATGAAGTCATTAGGTCATCAGTAGTGACAACTCCAACTAAGGTGTCTGGTTTCTGGTTACTCCACAGGCTCCTACACAAGACATCAGTTCCAGTCATTCACAGAACAAGCAGAATTTCAGAAACTGATTTTTCTTATGTATCTCTTCCCTTTGAAACACTCAAATATGTAAACAGTAAATGTCTTAAACATCACCAATAGGATATGGGCCCAGCATTTGATTTTGACTCATATAGTTTCTGTCTCTCTCTGTCTCACTGTCTCTCAGTATCTCGCCCTCTTTCTTTCTCTCTCTTCCTTTGTCCTTCCCTTTCTCATTCTCATTTTTGTTTGATTGTTTGTGGGATGTTTCTCTTTGTTTCATTGTTCCATGCTAGCTGTCAAATGCAGTTCTTTAGACATGCTAGACAAGACTGTATCACTGGGCTACATTCCGAGCCCTCCCATTTCTCTTAAAACTCTTCTTGTTCTTCCTTTGTCAGCACTGAGACATGTTGAGCATTATTAGAGAAGGTTTCCCATAATAAATATAACAGGAAAGTGTTCTTAATTGGTTAAACCCAGTACCTGCAGGGCCAGTCAACAGAGTGGAGTCCCAAAAAAATATTAGAGATTGAAGTTGTAAGTCCAAGGCAGTATGAAAGCAAACTTCTTCAGGTGAATATACTTTCTTCTGGTATCCTTCAATGTGTTGCATGAGTCTCATTACAGAATAAATGGTAATCCTTTTTATTCAAATATGCCAACTAAAATATTAACAATGTTGAAATGAAACTTTAGAGAAACATTAAAACTGACATTTCTCAAAACCCAGTATCAGGATCAAAGTTGATACATCTAAAGAGGGTGAAAAAGCCCTAGAGATTTTGAAATAAGTATTCTATTTTTTATTTTCAATAATTTATAAAAGTAATCATCACATTCATTTTTCTACATCAACTTCAATGACACTCTCAGAACTGAAACATTAAGATTTTATTTTTAGTTACCAACATTATTAAAAAAAATGTACATCTCGCCTACCTACAAATTTTTGTAAATACAAATTTTTGTTTGAAATTCATTACAGAACATCATGTTGTCATGCTAAATTGTCATATCATAAGTTTATATCCTGAAATATTTTAAAAGAGTATTTATTCTAATTGAAATGAAAATTTTATGCCTTTAACATTTAATGAATCAGTCTCAGGGTGAAGCACAGCCAGGATATATTCAGCAAACACTGGTTGTCATCAAGTCTCATGTCAGGTATTAACCCCGCTGCAAGATGAAGGCTGATAAGATCTTACCTTTATGTAGTTTGTAATCTGGTGTGAAATCAGCTATAAACCAGTGATCAGAGGCACCAGGTACAGTGAGGAGAGTATGCTGATTGGGAATATGGTAGCAGACTTCTCCTGGTGTCATCAGGTACAAGGTTTGATTAAGCAAGTATCTCCTAATATGCATGAAGGATATGCCAGATAAAGAAATCACAGATATAGAGTGATAGTCATGAGGAGTAGCAAATTTTGAAAACTGGAGACAAGATGATATAACTTCCACAAAGACTTTACTGCAGAGTAGAATAAAAATGTGAGGCTGTGTGCATGCTGAAGTATATGCCTTTTTCTTAAGAGCAAAGATAATCCCCATGAATCAGTAAACAGAAAAAGACATGAGATTACCATCTCAGGATGCAACTGTGTAGATTAAACATGTTGAAGGAGGGTTTGATGGCATGGATATTGACAGAAAATAAACATCTGCTTTGATGCTCCAGGAGACAGAAGATATGACATTGTTCTATGAAGATGATCTTCTGGTAAGCCATGGAGGGGCAGCAAGTGAACACAGAGGACAACTACCAGACTTCCTAGATTGAAGGTAAAATAAATAAATGAATTCACTAAAACTCAGGTTTGTGATGAGATTTAGAATTCTTTTTACTGAACTAAAAAAGCAGGAATGTGAGAGATCAGGAAAAAGCTGAGCAACATCACTAAAATGCATTTGGAATTTGTTGAACTTCAGAATCTTACACTATACCAAATAAAATAATTAACAATGCAACACAAAATCTATATGTAAAAAGAGCATATGCATTGGCAATCTGAGACTTGTCATGAGTTTATACATAGAATTTTGAGAGAAAAACATATTTCATAACCATGGCCATGTGTGATACTGATAGAAAAGGAGCTAACTACTGTTGTTTAATATTCACAAAATAATGGTGACAAATCAGGCAGGTAAGATTCTGTGTATCACAGAATCAAATACATAAAATCTTCATGAAGTAATGAAACACTGAAACATAATAGAAAGGTTTAAATAAGTTTTGTATTGTATTTATTGTTATAAGAGAAAGAACCATTTGTTGGACTGAACAGGGGAGCTGTTGGGGGGAAAAAGATATATCTTAAACTAAAAAAAAAGGTAGAGGTTGGGGGGATGAGGGGGAAGAGGGTGGAAGGGTGGGACTGGAGGGGGAAGTAGGGAGGGGATTGTGATTGAGATGTAACTTGAAGAAATAAAAAATAAGTTATAAAAAAGCAATCCTCAATATTATAGAGATAACAAAATTTGGAGTATATATATAATTATTGTGATGATTAGGGAGTTGATATTGCTGAACACCTAACAGACGATTAATAGGAAGATATGATCACATTTATTTTGAAATCTGATGTCATATTTTCTCTTAAAGGTACCATAGACAAGCATGACAGAAGAGAACCAAACTGCCATCTCCCAGTTCCTCCTCCTGGGACTGCCCATCCCTCCAGAGCACCAGCTCCTGTTCTATGCCCTGTTCCTGGCCATGTACCTCACCACCGTCCTGGGGAACCTCATCATAATCATCCTCATTCTACTGGACTCCCATCTTCACACACCCATGTACTTGTTTCTCAGCAACTTGTCCTTCTCTGACCTCTGCTTTTCCTCTGTCACAATGCCCAAGTTGTTGCAGAACATGCAGAGCCATGACCCATTCATCCCTTATGCAGGCTGCTTGACACAAATATACTTCTTTCTGTTTTTTGGAGACCTTGGGAACTTCCTCCTTGTGGCCATGGCCTATGACCGCTATGTGGCCATCTGCTTCCCTCTTCATTACACCAGCATCATGAGCCCCAAGCTCTGTGTGAGTCTGGTGGTGCTGTCCTGGGTTCTGACCACATTCCACGCC
The DNA here is from genome assembly GCA_907164525.1 of Lophiomys imhausi. NCBI lineage: Eukaryota > Metazoa > Chordata > Mammalia > Rodentia > Muridae > Lophiomys > Lophiomys imhausi. The sequence goes on from CAJQZJ010001558.1 coordinate 23,028,442, forward strand.
ATGCTGCACACCCTGCTCATGGCCAGGTTGTCATTCTGTGAGGATAATGTGATCCCCCACTTTTTCTGTGACATGTCTGCTCTCCTGAAGCTCTCCTGTTCTGACACGCATGTTAATGAGGTAGTGATATTCATAGTGGTCAGCATCTTTCTTGTCCTTCCATTTGCACTCATTGTCATGTCCTATGTAAGAATTGTTTCTTCCATTCTCAAAGTCCCTTCTTCTCAAGGCATCTATAAAGCCTTCTCCACCTGTGGGTCCCACCTGTCTGTGGTGTCACTGTTCTATGGGACAGTCATTGGTCTCTACTTGTGTCCTTCAGCTAACAATTCTACTGTGAAGGAGACTGCCATGTCTTTGATGTACACAGTTGTGACTCCCATGCTGAACCCCTTCATCTACAGCCTGAGGAACAGAGATATAAAGGGGGCTCTGGAAAGAATTTTTTGCAAAAGGAAAATTCAACTAAACCTGTAATGATAAAACTTGTAAATGTAACAGTTTTGTCCCATAAACATATTAATGTGAACATTAGAGTATTTTGTAGAATTTTCCCACTGTGGAAGTCCACCATGTTCATAGGTCATACTAATTGTCCACTACATTAAGAAGTGTAATAAGTAGTTTAACATGGAGAGTGGGTTTTAGGGGCCTGATTCGCTTTTATCTTTGTCTTGCCCATGTATTCCTGGTAAATTGTACTGTAGATGTACTACTGTGCTGGATTCTTTTTCCTTCTGAAATTAAGTTATTTCAGGATTTTACCATTTGTCCAAATTTCTGCTTTGAAATCTCTTTCTTGTTTAAGTAGTACTTGTATTCAACTCAATATCAGCAATATCTAAATACCTGAACTTCCTCTCAAGCCTGGCTTTTGTTGCTGTTGTTGCTAGTCTTTGTTTTTGTTCACACTTTTTGGCATTATTGTGTTCCTTAATTCCTCATATCTTTTATTTCTTTTGATGTTTGCATTGTTTTTCTATTATTTTATCAGGCATCTTGTTTTCACAAAAACAGGAAAAGGAACTAGAGACAAACACAAAATTATATTTTCATTATGCCTTCCTTCTGTTTGATATTTTACTTTAATAATATATACATATGATTTGTTTTGTATCACTGTTTTGCTGGCTAAGAATTGAATTTCAACACATCCCATCACCAGTGTTTGTGGGTGAATTTTAGTAATACAGAAACCTGTCTGATTCTTCAATTTCTTTCCAGTTTCTCCCACTTCAAAAGAAAAGGCCTTTTTTTTGAATCTCATAGTTTCACATAATATGAGCCAGGATTTCAAATTTGGCTCATTTGTTCCTCAGAGTATGTTATACAAATACTTCTTTCACCATCTCAGATATTCTGCTGAAATGCACATTTTTCATTGGAAAATAATCTTCCAAGGTCCTCACTTTTCTATGTATCTCCTTGGTGGAAATCTCTGCCTAAGAGTCTATAATCACCTCAATACTCAACACTTACACAATCAAAAAACTCTGTACACTATATGGTAGTTTTCTTGTCATTTATCCCATTCTTGACTTATGATGTCATTTCTCACCCAGTGGCTTAATTGGCCTCTTACCTACAAAACTAGATCATGGTGCATAGGATTTCACATTTTGCTTTTAACTTTTTAATTTTTTTCATTTGTTCTGAAATATCTTTCTATTGTCTGTGTATTTGTTGATGACATCCATAAAATTCCAAAATTTCAGTAACTTAACAAAACATAATTAGCAGAGATAAAATAAAGAGTTAATATTTAATCACGGCCATCTTGAAAATGGATTTTATAGTCAATAGCAATGAAAACTAGGTTTAGTGAATCTAGGAAGGACACAGACCATAATAAATTGACATAGATATAGATGATAAATATATAGATAGATATAAATGTACAGTGACTTTATAAAAATATCTAAAAATATTTTAGCTTTTATTTTTATTTTGACAAAATCATTAATTTGTACATATTAGTGGGCTACCACGGAGTGTTTTAATGTGTGTATGCATTGTGTGATGCTTAAAATCAAGTTAAACAAATTATGATGTAAAATATTTATCATTTCATGATGAAAACTGACAAAATCCTTTTTTGTCTTTTGAGTTAAATAGTACATAAATATACCTAATATGCAATAACATAACTAAATTTTATTCTATGTCTGCTTCTAAGGGTATATTAATCACCCTCCCCCTATCCATGGCTTCTGGAGTTATTCAAGCCCTAACTTCTACAAGATAAACTTTTTAAAATTCCAGCTAAGAATGAAGACTACATGACACCCATCTTACTGTGCCTGGCTTTTCTAATTAACATAACTAACTCTGCTTTTATTCATGTTGCTAGAAAAAAAACAGTATCTCATTGTGCTTTATGTATGAGTTATATCTTTTTGTGTGCATGTGGTATATTTCCCGATTCACTACACAAGAGAGAGGTGCAAGTGTTACTATTCTTGACTACATAGTGTGTGTGAGGACATTTCTAGAGATTGTTCGATCATAAAATCTAAGACCCAATGAATGGTTACCTAGATGGACTCATGATATGATGTCAGAGGGACATGGAGAAAACTAGGAAGTGGAGCCTAATTTCTTTATTTTTTACTATTTTTAAATTTATTTATTGATTGCTTCAGGTTACATCTCCATGAGAGTGTACTCTTTCCACCCTTCCCAGTTCCACCCTCCCATCCTCTATCCCCTAACCCTTCCATCCCACTCCTCTGGAGTGGAGTGTCCCTACATAACAGTCCCCTGCCCCAGTTCAGCAGTCATATGAGGGCCAAGAGCTTCCTCATACACTGGGGGCCTACAAGGCAATACCACCAGGGAAAAGTGTCTCATTGACAGAGAAAGAAAACAAACAAACAAAAAAGTCTATGTCCATGTTCCCTTTGGTGCGTTGGTTGTAGTATAGATATCCTGTACTATATAGCTAAAATCTGACTATAAGTGAATAGATGTCATGTGCATCCTTCTGAGTCTGGGTTAGCTCACTCAGGATGAGCTTCTCTAGTTCCATCCATTTCGCTGCAAATTGCATAATTTTATTGTTTCCGATAGCTGAGTAGTATTCCATTGTGTAGATGTACCACAGTTTTTTAATCCATTCTTCAGTTGATGGACATCTGGCTTGTTTCCAGTTTCTAGCTATTACAAATAAGGCTCCTATGAACATAGATTAGGAAACTTCCTTGTGATTTGGTGAGGAGTCATTTGGATGTATACCCAGAAGTGCTATGGCTGGGTTCCGAGGCAGAGCTATTCCAAGTTTTCTAAGATATCGCCAGACTGATCTCCATAGTGGTTGCACAAGCCTGCACTCCCACCAGCAATGGAGGAGGGTTCCACTTTCTCCACAACTCAAGAGTCATCTTGAGTTGCATTTCTCTGATGATTAAGGATGCTGAGCATTTCTTCAAGTGTCTCTCAGCCTTTAGGAATTCCTCCTTTGTGAATTCTCTGTTTAGCTCTTTTCCCCATTTTTTAATTGGATTATTTGGTTTCTTGGCATTTAAGTTCTTGAGTTCTTTGTAACTTTTGGATATTAGCCCTCTTTCAGATGTGGGGTTGGTGAAGATTTCTTTCCCAATCTGTAGGATGCCGTTTTGTTTGAATGACAGTGTCGTTTGCCTTAAAGAAGTTTTTCAGTTTCATGAGGTCCCATTTATTGATTGTTGGTCTTAGGTCCTGAGCTGTTGGTGTTCTGTTCAGGAAGTTGTCATCTGTGCCAATGATTTCGAGGGTTTTTCCCACTTTCTCTTCTAGTAGAGTTACTGTGACCGGCCTTATGTTAAGGTCTTTGATCCACTTGGACTTAAGTTTTGTACAAGGTGATAAGTTTGGGTCTAATTTCATTCATTTACAAGTGGACATCCAGTTGGACCAGCACTATTTGTTGAAGATGCTGTCCTTTTTCCATTGTGTGGTTTTGGCTTCTTTGTCAAAAATTAGGTGACCATAGGTGTGCAGATTCATTTCTGGGTCTTCAATTCGACTCCATTGATCCACTGGCTGTTTCTACACCAGTACCATGCTATTTTTACTACTATTGCTCTGAAATACAGCTTGAAATCTGGGCTAGTGATACCTCCAGATTTTTTTTTGTACAGGATTGATTTAGCTATTCTGAGTTTTTTATTGTTCCATATGAAATTGAGAAGAGCTTTTTCCAGTTCTACAAGGAATTGTGTTGGCATTTTGGTAGGAATTACATTGAATCTGTATATTGCTTTCGGCAGTATGGCCATTTTTATTATGTTGATCCAACCTATCCATGAGCATAGGAGATTTTTCCATCTTCTAAAGGCCTCTTCAATTTCTTTCTTCAAGGGCTTGAAGTTCTTGTTGTACAGGTCCTTTATTTGCTTGGTTAGAGTTACCCCCAGGTATTTTATATTGTTTGTGGCTATTGTGAAGGGAGTTGTTTCCCTGATTTCTTTCTCAGCCCATTTATTTGTTGTATAATGAAGGAATTCTGATTTTTCTTCAATTAATTTTGTATCCAGCCACCTTGCTGAAGATGTTTATCAGCTGCAAGAGTTCTCTGGTGGAATTTTTGGGGTCGCTTATATATACTATCATATCATCTGCAAATAGGGATAATTTGACTTGTTCATTTCCAATTTGTATCCCCTTGATCTCCTTTAGTTGTCTTATTGCTCTAGCCAGAACTTCAATACTATGTTGAAGAGATATGGTGAAAGTGGGCATCCTTGTCTTGTCCCTGAGTTTAGAGGAAATGCTTCAAGTTTCTCTCCATATAATTTGATGATGGCAACTGGCTTGCTGTATATAGCCTTTATTATTTCTAGATATTGTCCTTGTATGCCCATTCTCTCTAGAACTTTTAGCATGAAGGGTGTTGGATTTTGTCAAATGCTGTTTCTGCATCTAGCAAGATAATCGTGTTTTTTTTTCTTTCATCTTATTTATATGGTCAATTACATTGATGGATTTTCGTATATTGAACCATCCCTGCATTCCTGGGATGAAGTCTACTTGATCATGGTGTATGATACTTTTGATGTGTTCTTGGATTCGGTTCACTAGTATTTTATGAAGTATTTTTGCATCTATGTTCATGAGGGAGATTGGTCTGAAGTTCTCATTCATTGTTGGGTCTTTGGGTGGTTTAGGAATCAAGGTGACTGTGCCTCATAGAATGAGTTTGGCAATGTTCTTTCTGATTCTATTTTTTGAAAGAGTTTGAAGAGCATTGGTATTAGCTCTTCTTTGAAGGTCTGGTGGAATTCTGTGCTGAAACCATCTGGCCCTGGGCTTTTTTTGGTTGGGAGATTTTTAATGACTGTTTCTATTTCCTTAGGGGTTATAGGGCTGTTTAATCTGTTTATCTGATCTTGATTTAGCTTCGGTAGGTGGAATCTATCAAAAAAATTGTCCATTTCACTTAAGTTTTCATAATCGGTGGAGTATAGATTTTTAAAGTAGTACCTAAATATTCTTTGGATTTCCTCATGTCTGTTGTTATTCTCCCTTTTCATTTCTGATTTTGTTGATTTGTGTTTTTCCCCTCTGTCTTTTAGTTAGTTTGACTAAGGATTTGTCTATTTTGTTGATTTTCTCAAAGAACCAACTCTTGGTTTCATTGATTATTTGTATCATTCTTTTCGTTTCTAAGTTGTTGACGTCAGCCCTAAGTTTGATGATTTCCTGCCTTCTGCTCCTCTTGGGAGTGTTTGCTTCTTTTTTTTCCAATTCATCCAGTTTAGCTGTTAATTTGCTAATATGAGCTGTCACAATTTTCTTTTTGAAGGCACTTAGTGCTATGAACTTTCCTCATAGCACAGCTTTCATTATGTCCCATAGGTTTGGGTATGTTGTGCCTTCATTTTCGTTGGATTTTAAGAAGTCTTTGATTTCCTTCTTTATTTCTTCCTTGACCCAGTAATCATCCAGTAAAGAGTTGTTCAATTTCCATGTGTGTGTAGGCTTTCTGTTAATTCTGTTGCTGTTGAAGTCCAGCTTTATTCCATGGTGGTCTGATAAGATGCAAGGAGTTATTTCAATTTTCTTGTATATGTTGAGGCCATCTTTGTGTCCGACTACATGGTTGATTTTGAAGAAGGTTCCGTGCAGTGCTGAGAAGAAGGTGTATTCTTTTGTGTTTGGGTGAAGCGTCTATAGATATCTGTTAGGTCCATTTGTTTCATGAGCTCTGTTAGACTCATTATTTCTCTGTTTGGCTTCTGTCTTGATGATCTTTCCATTGTTGTGAGTGGGGTGTTGAAGTCTCCCACTACTAATGTGTGGGAATCAATGTGCGATTTAAGTTTTAGAAGAGTTTCTTTTAGAAATGTAGGTACCTTTGTATTTGGGGCATAGATGTTCAATATTGAGATGTCCTCTTGATGAATATTTCCTTTGAGTATGTAATGCCCGTCTGTTGGGAGCCAAATGTTCTTGAGACTCCTTCCTTCATGTCCATCTGCTATTCTTAAGCCTTTAACATACAGTGTTCAAGCAGTATCAGAAGCTCTCTGAGAAAGGAGTTCTATAAACATGTAAACTTCCTAAAAAGCTATCCGGCATTTTGCAATGTTTACGCTAAAGAAGCACCCCCGAGTTGCTTCTTGCTAACACCCAGCTTTTCCTTTCATGTGTTAAAACTGACATGGAGTGCAGATTCCCTCATTGATAATTGCCACTCTTCTTGTTTGGCCACACTTCACACAGAGTCCTATAAAGGTGATATTATTATTCCTGATAAGAGTTTTACAAACTGCCTGACTCAGTCCAAACTATTGTAGAAGTTAAAGAAGTTAGATAGTTGATAGAAAACATACATCTGTATGTAGTAAATCCTCTTCCCAAACATTGTATATCTCATTAGGAGACAGGCCTGAGAGAGATTTGACCTCAGATAAGCTTTCACTCTAGAGGTGATAAGACTGACTCCAGATGCAAACCATAAATCCAATTAAGGGTTTTAAACTTCCCATGAACTTAGGATATAATGAGGCTACCAAGAAATGCCTAAATATTAGTACAAATCTTTTTGACAAAATACACAAACCATATTGTGATAATTCCTTATACCTTGTCAGGTTTGACATAATATACTGTCATCTTAAACTTAACTTATGTATAGAAAAGCAAAATTTAATGTGTTATTGTTAAGTGCCCTCCTGTTGCTATGGTTTTATCTGTCCTTGTGATGAATGCCTATTAACTATGAAGTAACTCTTTCCTTGATGTAAAGAGCCCTTGCTCAGGGTATAAAAAGAATGGCCACCGCATTAAAATTGTCGTTGCATCCTAGCTTCGTCCATTTCTTCTTTCTGGTGTGAGTGTGTGCGAGAGAGTCCCTCTGTTCTCCTCCCCCTTTCTTATTATATACTTATGTTCAGGCTCCCAATATTAGATTCTTAGCAAAGCCAGCCAAGGAGTAATCAAGCCTGTTGTATTCCCAGTGGCTAGCCTGCTGGCTAGCAGGCTAGGGGCTAGCTCACGTTAGCATTTATTTACAGCACCGCATGTTAGCATTTATTTACAGCACAAAGGGCTATGTTTACAACCCTGTGATTGCTATCCAAAGGCTGCTTGAGGCAATTTAAGAAAACAAGGGGGTCACTTTGAACCTCTCCAATCACCTTGCAGAGAGGCCTCCTTGAGTCATAGAGATTAGATCATTTTTTTCATTTCTCCTTTCTTTCTTCTAAACTAACCACTATTGTTGGCTGTCTCCTGCAACCCCCGGATTTAGAAGGTTACTGAAAGAAAGACGTCAGCCTCCGAGAATTGTTATTGACCCCTACCGCCAACTACGTACTCTCAGCGGTTTTGTGGATGTCTAAGGCTGGTCCTTGACATCCCTTCTCTCTTTTTTTTTTTTATTAACTTCAGTTGGAAGTCTATTTTGTTTGATATTAGGATGTCTACTCCAGCATGCTTCCTGGGTCCATTTGCTTGGAAAACCTTTGTTAGTGAGATGTGTTTCTTGCATCCAGCAAAATGATGGGTCTTGTTTACGGATCCAATCTGCAAGCCTGTGTCTCTTTATTGGGGAGTTGAGTCCATTAATATTGATGGATATTAGTGACCAGAGGTTGTTATTTCCCATTATTTTGGTATAGGTGGTGGTCCTGTGTTTCTTTTGGTTTAGTTCCCATGGAGTTTTCTATTTCCTCTGTTTTCTTGGGTGTAGTTATCTTCTCTGGGTTGGAATTTTCCTTCTAGGATCTTCTGTAGGGCTGGGTTTGTGGATAGATATTGTTTAAATTTGATTTTGTCATGGAATATCTTGTTTTCTCCATCTATGTTGATAGAGAGTGTTGCTGGGTATATTAGTCTGGCTGGGCACCTATGTTCTCTCAGAGAGCTTGTAGGACATCTGTCCAGGCCCTTCTAGCTTTTAGAGTTTCTGAGGAGAAGTCAGGTGTAAGGGGTCTGCCATTTTACATTACTTGTTCTTTTTCTATTACAGCTTTTAATATTCTTTCTTTGTTCTGTACATTTGGAGTTTCAATTATTATGCTGCAAGGGGAGTTTCTTTTCTGATCTAATCTGTTTGGTGTTCTGTGAGCCTCTTGCATTTTTATTGGCATCTCTTTCTTTAGGTTAGGGAAGTTTTCTTCTATGTTTTTGTTGAAGATGTTTCCTGGACCTTGGAGTCAGGAGTCTTCTCTTTTCTCTATGCCTATAATTCTTAGGTTCCATCTTTTCATTGAGTTCTTGATTTCTTGAATGTTATGGGTGAGAACTTTTTTAGCTTTCTCATTTTCTTTGGATGTTGTACCGATTTCTTCCATCGAATCTTCCATGCCTGAGATACTGTCTTCCATCTCTTGCATCCTATTTTTGATACTCACATCCATAGTTCCTATTCTCTTCCCTTGATTCTCCACTACCACTCTTAACTCTGACTGTGTTTTCTTTATTGCTTCCATTTCCATTTTCATGTCTTGAAAGATTTTATTCGTTTTGTACATTTCCTGCTCCAATTTGCTTGTCTTGCCTGGAAATCTTTCAAACCTTTTAAATCTTTCATTGCCTTGTCTCTTTCCTGTTCAAGTTGAGCCACTTTGGCTTGGAGCTCTCTAATGGTATCATCTGTTGCTTTCACTTGTAAAATTGTGGACTCTTTGAATTCCTTCATAGATTTAAAATCTTCTTGTAAGGACTCTATCACTTTCCATAATGTTGAATTGTCATCGTTTTCATGTGTTTCAGCTGTGGTGAAGTGGTCAGGGCTTGCTGTACTATCATAGTTGCATTTTGTTGGGGTCATATTTCCCTGACTTCTGTTGGTTTTGTTTTTTCACTGCCTTTTGCCATTTGTTTGTTCTTAGCTCTTTGTTCCTGTTGCCTTTTGGGCTTGGTGCCCAAGTGGCAAGTTGGTGTAGCAGTTGTATTGTTTGGTGATCTGTTACTTTCCACTGGCTGGATGGGGCCTGTGCGGAGGTTCTCAGTGTGTCTCCCAGAGCTCACCCCTTCTTGTTTTGTCCCAATTGGGGACTCAGGTGAGGGGTTGTGATGAGATGTGGTTCCTGGGATAGATCGTATAGATGACAGTGTAGGTTGGTAGGCCACAGGCTGTTGGGTGGGGTTGTAGTTCCCCTGCAGCTTACATATCAGGACCGTGTTTGTGGTCCTCTCCAGCTGCTCTCAGGGGGTTTTCAGGGTCAATGTGCATCTAATAGCCAAAAGCACTGTGAGCTGGTGCAGCCCACTCCCAGGCAATGAGGGATGGCCTGGGATTGTTTCACTGCTCACAAGTTAGAGCTCTCTATGTTGCACACTGAGTATTCAGCCTGCAGCAGCTCTGCTGGTATGGTTCTGTGTGTCCAGGCACAGATTCTGTGGACTCTGGAGGTCCCAAGTTTGGGAGTTGAGACCGTCTGCTGGAGTCTTGAAAGGACCTGACTCCACGCCCTTAAAGTGAGTCAATCAGCAGTGTCCCCCAGGCCAAAACCTCACTGTTCCAGGGGTGAAACTATATATGCTTAAGCTCTGGTTTCCCACTGGAAGGGTCAGCACTAGCAAAAGAGTCTGTTATTAACCCTACAATTTTTCCAGGGCTTGGACCCTGTGGAGAACAAATCTGCCTTCCAACCCGGCCACCAGTCTTTCTGCCACTCTCACAGCTCCACCCATGTCTGTATAGAGCTGGCTTTGGATACAGGCAATTGGGGTAACTGTCTTCCAAGTTACGGTACACTGCAGTGGAGTTGCCACTGACCTGCTGCCGGAAGTGTATCCCGCTGCTCAGTCCAGCTGCAGTGTTTTTCCCAGTGACCATAAATACAATAGAGGTACCTGTATGTATGTCTAACACCCCTCTGGGGAAGCACAAATGTGCTTGCACTTTCCAAAATGCAGCTGTGGACCCCGCAGGCCGCTGCGCTGTCCCACTGTGCCATCCCACCACTGTGGCTTCGCTAAGAGTGTATCCCACTCCCATGGGTCTGCAACCCTTCACTAAATGGCCCGGACACCTGCGTGGTATCTGGGGGCCCAGGAGGCTGGTGAGTAACCCTGTCTGGGGTTCGGATCTGCCCACTGGGTATTTGAGTGTCTCTTACCCTGTCCCTCTCCTGATGATGATTCCCGATTCCTGGATTCAGCAGCTTCTGTAGGTCTGTTTTGATGAGTGTCCGAGAGAGGGGAGGAGAGTCCTGCCCAGGGACTTTTAATGGTCCCTGGGTAGCTGGGTGAAACCCAGTGGGTTCAAGTCACTCAGATTGTTGCTCAGTGTCTTATAACTCTGTGGTTTTATGGCTGTTTTCCCCGAGTTCAAAATGCATCCACGCGGGCCTCCGCCATCTTGGATCCCCCGAGCCTAATTTCTTGTTGGAGGAAATAGGTCACCAGGAATGTGTCATTTTAACCTGTATCTCCTATGACTTCTTCCTGTATTTGCCTTTACTCTGCTCCCTGGACTCCACATAGTGAACTTTGTCACACCTTACCTGCCATGATGAATTAAAGTCTCTGAAACTGTGAGCCAAAATTAGTCCTACTTCCTTTTAATGTTTATACCAGGCATCCTATGACAGCAACATCAAATAAATAATTCAGCCTCTATCTCTCCAGTTACAAAATTCAACTCTAAATGAATTGTAAAGCTAAATATAAGACCATATGCTAGATGAGCATGGTGGTACATGTTTTTAATCCCAGCACTCAGGAGGCAGAGGCAGGTTGATCTCTGTGAATTCCAGGCTAGCCTAGTCTACAAAGTGAGTTCAAGACAGCCAGCGATACACAGAGAAATGCTGCCTCAAAATAAATAAATAAATGGACCATAAGCTACCAGGTTATTAGAAAAAAATAAGAAGTGTTTAGAACTTTGGAATGAAGGATATTCTTTTGTCCAAGACACTGAAAGTATAGAAGCAAAAGCAAAAGAAGACAAATGCAACCATATAAGGTATAAAAGCTTCTTGAAGAAAAGGAGGAGCTTAACAATTGGATGTCATGCAGAATGAGAAGAAACATTTGCAAGTCATACATCTTGCAACACATTGATATGTATCATATGTGTGGTGCTCCCTTCAAATCAATCAGGAATATATTAACACAATTTAAAAAGTGGGAACTGACCTAAGAAAACAATTCTTTAAAAAAGGTCAATGAGTTTGTAACAATAATGTTCAACATATGAAGTTCAAATGAGATCCACAATAATTGTCAGTTCACCCCATGACAATGCCTATTTACAAAAGGACTAAAGATAAGAAATGCTTGTAATGTTGTAAAGAAAAGTGAAACCTTGAAAATTCTTGATAGGAATAAGATTAGCATTTCCATTAGATAAGATATACTGTGGAGGTTCCTTGAAAAAGAAAAATAGAACTATCATATAACCCATAATCCAACCACTGGGAATATGGCCAAATAAATTTCAGCCTTTGGGCTGGAGAGATAGCTCAGAGGTCAAGAGCGCTTCTGCTGGCTGCTCTTCCAAAGGTCCTGATTTCAATTCCCAGCAACCACATACATGGTGGCTCATAACCATCTACAGTGATATCTGGCTCCCTGCTCTTCTGGTATGCAGGCAGAATACTGTACACATAATAAATAATTAAATTTTTAAAATACCTGCAAGGGTCATCAGCCCTTGCAGTCAGGGACACCAGGCCCCCACGCCACCCCCACCCCCCACCCCCTGGCCCGAGCAGGCCAGATCTGGAAGATTGTTATGCTGCTGCGTCCCATCCTAAGACCCTGTGCTATGTGACAAGGCTGGTCCTTGACAGAGACCCAGGTATACCACCACCACAATGAGTACCCAAATACTCTTGAACTAATGTTATCTTTAGCACTGAGCTCCTGAGGGACTAATCTTTGGAAATACTTCTTTCTGTGGTCCCTTTGTATGCAGTACTCTCAGAAACTCTCTCCTCAAAGGAAAATATTTCACATGAGTTCATAATTTTATGCCCTAGATCATGCAGGGCCTTAAAATTTTATGAGATGCACTCAGAACATCTTGCCTGTTGTCCCATTGCAAAGTGTTTGGTTTCTTTTTAGTGAGAATGGTCTCTTTAACAACTGTGACTTCATCAGCTAGACCCTTTAATAGGCCAGATTGCAAGATTCTCAAATCTTTCAGCTTTGCTGATTTTTTTTCACTTCTGATCTTGGTTGTTTTCAGTGTTGACTGTTAACCTAGCTAAAATCAATAAACAATAACCATACGACCACCTGAATACTTATGCAGTCTTGAAACATCACATTCCAAGTTAATTAGTTCATTAATTTTAAACTCAGCCTTACTTACATTTTCGAACATGGACAAAATCTACTCAGTGTTTGCCATTCTGCACTATGAGTGACTCTGACTCAGTGCCAATAGAGTTGGCACTTCTATCAGAAACCTCAGGAGTCTAACCTTCAGGGTCTGAGTTCCTGTGATCACGCTCACATCTGATCTCCCACAGTGACCTCTCACTGTGCTCTGCTGACAACATTCTGGAACTTCTCTAAGACTACATCTCTGACCTCTACAGATTCTTCCTACAAGCCTACCTAAGCATCACATGATCACTCATGACCAAGGTAATGACACTCTCTCTGTTACCAGTTCTATTTCTTGGATATTTTTGTAACTATGAAAGAATTCCTAACATAATTACAAAAGAGGCAAATTTCGTTTGGGCTCATAATTTCAAAGTGTTCAGACCACCATAGTGGTCTGAGGAAAGTGTGGTGACTCAGAAAGGCTCGCATGACCGCCAACAAGCAGAGAAAGGGGGAAACAGCACCAGGCAATGACAGCAGATATTGCCATTAGTGACGTATTTCCAGTTACCTATTCTCTACAAATAGGTCACACATCCTACTTCATATGAAGTGATAGCATTACATTATATAGTATATTATGTTATAGTTTTGTTATGAAATGTTACAGTTGTTTTAATTTATCTCCCTTCCTCCCACTCCCCTTTCCCTATATACCCCTCTTGCTGATCTCTTTCCTCCCTTAAACAGCATCTCTTCTGTTTTTATGTCAGATGTGTCTCATTATTCATTTTTTTCAACCCTCACTCCTCTTTTAAAATTTCTTCCTCTACTCACATGGTCCACACACACACACTGCATATGTATGTGTGTGTGTGCACAAATATATAATTCACTTTATTTTCCACATATAAGATAAAGCATAAAGTAATTATCTTCCTGATGCTGGCTTATGTTGCCTAATATGGTGATTTCAGTTTCAGCCATTTTTCTGAAAATGGCTCCATTTTTCTTCATAGTTGGAATGTAACTGTGCACATGTACCTCATTTTCTCAAGAAATTAATCTGTTTATTGACCTCTGCATTGGTCTCACTTTCTAGATATTGTGAACGGAGCAACAAAGACATGGATCAACTAGCATCTCTGTTGAATGCTGATTCAGTCATTTTGGTACAGCTGGATCACATGATAGTTTCTATTTTTAGTGTTTTGAGGAACCCCATACTGATTTCCATTAGGGTTAAACAAAATTACACTCAAAAGAGGGCATTTGAGTGTTCCGCAATCCCTACATCCCATCAGCATTTACTGTTACTTGTTGGTGGTAACTCTTCTGATTGTATTAGATGACATTTCAAAGTAGTTTTGATTTGTATCCCCTAACAGCTAAGTATGGTCAATAATTTTCCAAATATTCACTGGCTGTTAGAACTGTCCATTCAAGTGAGTGGACCATATGTCAACTAGATTACTTGGGGTTTTGTGTGTTTAAATTTTGCATCTACTTATACATTTCATATATTAATCCCTGTCATATATAGATGGCAAGGATTATTTTTCTCATTGTATATGTTGAATCTTCATTTTGATGACTGTTTCCTTTGCTGTGCAAGTGTCTTTAACTCCATTTTTCAATTTAGGGACTCATTTCCTGTGCCAAAGAGGCTTTTTTGTTTTCAGAAAGCCCTTGGATATTCTTCTATCCTAAAGTCTTACCTCCATATTCCAGCAGTAGATGCAAAGTTTCTGGTCTTACCTTGAGGTCTTTGATTCATTTTGAATTGATTTTTATGCAAAATGAGAGAGAGAGAAATAATATCATACTTTTCTCTGTCAATAACCAGTTTTCCTAGTTCCATTTGTTGAAGAGATTGTTTCCTCCATTCATATTTTTGACACTTCTGCCAGACATTAGATGGCTGTTGGTAGCTGGTGGTTTAGTTTCAACTCTGTTATTAGGACACCCATCATGACTAAGAGCAAATGAGAGGAATAAAATATTTCTTTGGCTTCCAAGTCACAGTCCATCAGTGAAGTGTTTCACTTTAGAGAACTTTCATATCCTTGATTAGGTTTTGTACTTGTTAGTTTTATGTCGGCTTGACACAAGCCACAGTCATCTGAGAAGAACCTCAATTGAAATAAGGCCCTCACTAAATTGGCCTGTAGTCAAGATTGTTGTGCATTTTCTTGATTAATGGCTGATATGGGAGTGTCCAGCTCACTATGGTCAGTGCTACCCCTAGGCAGGTTGTCCTTAGATATATAAGAAATCAGACTGAGAAAGCCATGAGTAAGCAGCATTCCTCCATGGCTTCTGCTTCAGTTCCTGCCTTCGAGTTCTTGCCCTAAGTCCCTGTCCTGACTTCCTGCAGTGATGTCATATAACCACAGAGTTGTAACATCAAATAAACCCTTTCTTCCCCAAATTGGTTTTGGTCATGGTATTTTGCCATACCAATAGGAACTCTACCTAGGACAGGTTATTCCTAGCTTTTTTTCCTTGAAGCTGTTACAAAAGGAAATCTTTTTCCTGATTTTCTTTTTAGCAAATTGGTATAATGGAAACTACTGATTTTTGCTTGTTGGCTTTGTATCCTGCTACTTTGCTGAAAATGTTTGTGAGATCTCAGAGTTTTTCTGATGGAGACTTGGAGTCCTTTAAGTATAGAATTGTGTTATCTTCAAATAGGGACAAAATTTTTCTGTTTGCATCACGTGTGTGTGTGTGTGTGTGTGTGTATGTGTGTGTGTGTGTGTGTGTGTGTGTGTGTGTGTGTGTGTGTAAAAGAGAAAGACAAAGACAAGCTCTAAGGTCTTCTACCTAGCCCTGGATGGTCTGAAACTCAGTGTTCACCAGACTGACCTAGCACTCATGACTACTCTTCCTTCCCTGCCTCCTGAGCACTGGAGTTACAGTCATGAGCCACAGCAACTAGCTTACTTGGTTTGTAGTACCTCTGTCTCTTTCTTTTGGCTTATTTCTTTATCTAAGACATCAAAAGAATGGAAAGGGGAGAACTTTTATTTTTTCCTGATTTTAGTGGAAATGGTTTTAGTTTTTACCCATTTTGTATAATGTAGACTATATAAATAAGTATATATAGTCCATGTATATGTTGCTATGTTTATATATGTGTGTGTGTGAACAAGACAAGTAGGCTACACTAATATTATGTGTGTGTGTATATATATAATATTATATTATATATAATATTTGTTGTATACAAACTTAGTTATGATCAGGCTGATCAAAGTTCATATGGGTCAAGGTGTGTGTCTTGGTTTTTTTCTTTCTTTCTTCCTTTTTCCTTTTTCTTTTTGAGATTGAGTCTTTCTATGTAGCACTATCCTAGAATTCCCTATGTTTACCAGGCTGACCTAGAACTCACAGAGGTCTTCCTGCCACTGCTTCTGCCTCCCAGCACTGAGATTAAAAGTGTGCACTACTACGTATGGCTTTTGGTTTTCTTTTAATGGAAAATAAATGTTGGTAAAAATATGAAGAATCTAGAACTCACAAATATTACTGGTTGAGATGTGAAATAGTACTGCTGCCCTGGAGAAAAAAATGCTAACACCTAAAACAGTTACACATAGAATTATTTTTCTATCACCCAAAATTCTATTCTTAGGTATATCATTAAAAAATCTGAAAAAAAGAACTGCTATATTAAAACCAAATTTTTTCATTGATATACAAAAAAGAACTATTAATACCAGTCCTAACATACAAAGAGCTATCAATTGATGATTACCTAAAAAAACATGATATATTCATGAAATACTACTCAGTATTAAAAACAAACTATTGACACATGTATGTTCCTTGAATGTGACGGACTAATTTAGTTAGGGTTTCTATTGCTGTGAATTAAACACCATCACCATGGCAACTCTTATAAAGGAAAGCACTTAATTGGGACTGACTTACAGGTTCATGGGTTTCGTCCTTTATCATCATAACAAAAAGCATGTAGTATGCAGACAGACATGGTGCTGGAGAAGTAGCTGAGAGTTCTACATCTGGATTAACAGGCAGCAGGAAGAGAGAATGCCCCTTGGCCTGGATTGAGCTCCTGAAACCAAAGCTCACCCCCAGTAACATACTTCCTCCAATAACCCCACACCTACTCCAACAACACCACACCTCCAATAGTGTTTCTCCTTAAGAGTCTATAGGAGCTATTTTCACTCAAACCACTGCACTAACTGAAAGGAAATAGATACAATACTCTGTATGAGTATGTGCATGCAAAAGGTCAAAGTCAAGAAAATCCATAAAGATACAAACTAGACTGGAATTCCCCATGGCTGAGTCAAGATAGGCAAAGTGGGGAAAGCAGAAGGTAGCTAAGTATTGATTAATCTTAACTGTCAATTTACAGGATTTAGAATCACCATGGAAACAAATCTCTAAGCCTGTCTGTGAGAGCCTATCTAGCTAGGTTAGCTGAGGTAAGAAGACCTACCCTAAATGTGGGCAGTATCATTCCATGGTCTGGGGTTTCAAACTAATGAAAGAGAGAAGGCACCATGAATACATACATTCATCACTCTGATTCCTGACTCTGTGACCAGCTGCCTTCTGCTGCCATGACGAGTTATTTTCCCTGGAACTGTGAGCCGAAATTGTCCCTTTTTCCCATGAGTTGCCTTTGTCAGGTATTGTGTCATACCAACCAGACAAGTATGCAAAGAATGAACAAATTCGGCTTTGGGAGGTAATTATCAGGTTTTAAAAATGATTGTGGGGCTGAAGAGATGACTCAGTGGTTCACAGCACTGGCTGCTCTTTTAGAGGACCTGGGTTCAATTCCCAGTATCCACACAACAGGTCACAACTGTCTATAATTCCAATTTCAGGGAATCAGACACCCTCTCATGGACATACATGCAGGCAAAATACTAATACACATGAAATAAAAACAAAAATTTTTAAATGCTGTAAAAAATGATTGTGGATTATTTGCACAGCTCTGAACATACAAGTAATTGTACACATTATAAAGGTGAATAGTATATTTACATACATGTGTTTTTCTGTGAGGTGATATAGCAGCAGTTTCACTGACCTGAGCACTGACCATACTATCCAGCCACTTAGGGTTATTATGTACCATTATCAAAGAACAGTGGTATTACTCTGCCTGGTGTGGCTAATGTTGATACCCAACAGGAAACACGCTTCATGAACAAAGCAAGCATCTCTGTGGCTGAAATTCTGGGAAAGTGTTTTAGCATCTTTAATGTTCCAAACTAAATGTTAATACCATCTGTAACAACCCAGGCCAGACCAACGAAGACTCAGGCTTTCTAGGAATGAAAATGTGCTTTCTATGCACAGAACCTCATTCAGCTGACAATTGTCAAACACAGGGGATAGATAGAAAAGACAGGGATTATAACCATCAGCAATGACTTCAGACACAATGGCAGGCACGTAGATGGCACTAGGATGCACTCACACAGACATAGAAAGTGGTTGGGGTAATGGTGGTAGATACAATAAAGAGATACAATTCCCAGAGAGATGAGAAGCCAAAAACAACTGATTAGAGGTGGGAATATAGGCTTCTTCTATGTTGGTTTGAAGAAAGAAACATGATCTTAAGGAATTCATCAAACATTGTTTTTATTCCTATCCTTTATATATATTGACAGGTATAAGAAGTTGAGTCATAAATGTTTATACAGACTTATGTTTTATTTTGCCACTTGGGAACCTTTCCAAAGTGTGTGTTTTTCATGATGATATGCTAATAGCAACTAATGACTTCTGTATATTTTCCTATTCATAGGATCTTTTTAAGTTAATAAGTTTAGTCCCTAATTATTCATCAAAGTACAGGCTCCAATAGCAAGGGTATGCAGCTCCTTCCCTGAACAAGTTATAAATAAGCATCGACCTATGCATCTCTCTTCTCCTACACCTTCCCTCTAAGTATAGTAACATATGATCAATGACTGTAATCAGTCATAACTACAAGACTCTGAAAGAACTGGTCCTAAAAAGGTCCTGGATAATTACACTAATGAGATGTTCAAGGTCTGGACTCCTCTGGGAGGCAGAGCCTCTTAAGCCCAGAGATGACTAGAAGGAGAGATAGGAAAAGGAGTGATACAGATCTAAGTGTTGACTAGTTAGTTATTCATTGTGACCATAGTGAATAAAGGGAAACATGAAATTATGCCAGGGACTGTGTGTCATCCTCAAATATTCTGGATGAGTTGGCAGTTGGGCAAATGGGCTGATGTCTCATTGTGCTTCCAACCCAAAAGTTTCAATATTCTGCGGTGTATGATGTTCTGTAGGAAGATTTTTCAGGTATAATTTCCTTCTTTGTCATCTGTCTATCTTCAGAGATTTTGTCACACCCTGGTTGTGTTTGAATTAGTGGTTACCATTTGAATTCTTTTATTCATGGAGTAGTTTCTTTTATTAAATGCTGTGGAATTAGTCTCCTAAGATTACACCCTATCAACACAGCATTCCTGAGACAATAATGACTTCTTTTAAATTTGCTGTAGAGCATTAATAAACATTAAGCAAGCCTTCCATCAAAGACTTTAAGTTCATCTGATGGGACTCGCCCATCTATATGTTTAGCACTAGAATAAGTACTCTCTACTCCATCACCCAGGTGTCATTGCCTGGTGTTTCATTTATAATGCAGAATATGAGCCACAGCACCAGCATGTGTATTTTCACAGAATTCCAGGTGGTTTCTATTTAATACGAAACACACTGTCTCCTAGAGGATTCCTGTGTGTTGTCCTGGCTGAGAATTACTGATTTTAATGGCTGAAGAAGATACAAAGCTCACTGGATCACCAGGGGCAACACCTGCAGGTGAGATCTCTGGTTTGTGACCCCACGTATATTCCTATATTACATAGGTCACTCTCATTTAAAAGAGAAGTAGAATTTTGAGAAGCCATTTTTACTTTAAAGCTGCTGTTCAAAATGCGAATGTTTTGAAAACTACATTCTTAACACCAGTAGAACTAGTATCTCACCAAAATCAGTACCATAGCCTAGTCCACTCCTACAGTAGTTAATCACAACATGAAATGTTATATAAAGAAGCATGATTTGTTCCACATGTTCCTTCTCTCTATGATGCCCACATGCAATGTTCAATCTGCAAGTTAGGCTTCATTAAATATCAACCGTGGGGTGAGGATGTCAAGAATGAGCTCAGTGATAGCACATCAAGAAAACACTTCCAATATTCCTAATGCTTTCTCTGTTTTCTTTGTCAACTTCAAACCATATTGGAGTTTGTTGGAAATGTTGAGAAGAAAATAGAAGCGTGTGTGTGTGTGTGTGTGTGTGTGTGTGTGTGTGTGTGTGTGTGTG
>CAJQZJ010001558.1:23048527-23104552 GCA_907164525.1 Lophiomys imhausi
TGTGTGTGTGTGTGTGTGTGTGTGTGTGTGTGTGTGTGTGTGTGTGTTTCTTGGGATGGGGTAAGTTGTTTTAAGCCCACATGATACTGAGAACTGATAAATGTCTTTAAGACCATTCAGCAGATGAGTCCTGAGGCTGCACACCCGAGCACAAGGCAGTCTGGAGGCAGAATTTTTACTCATGAGACTGTACTTTTTTCTTCTACTTTCAACTGACTTAGAGAGGCTCATCACATTACTTCAAGTCTACTGTTCTAATGACATTGAAAACTACATTCTTAGAAGTGTTAAAATTAGTATGTCGCCAAAATCAGTGCCTGAGTCTAGTGCAATTCACATGTAAGTTAGTCACAACATTAATTCTTGTATAATGAAGCATAAAAATTTCATTTTGAGTCATCAACATTGCTAGACAGAGTAGCACATCAGATCTAGGCCTATATTTTTTGATTAACTTATTTATTTATTCACTTTACAGCCTGATTACAGCCCCTTCCCTTCTCTCCTCCCAGTCTCACCCTCACACACCCCATCCTTGTGAGAACCAACCCACTCTAGTACATCAAGTCACAGCAGGACAAAGCACATCCTCTCCCACTGAGGCTAGGGAAGGTGGCCCAACTATGGGATAGTGATCTAGAGGCAGGCAACAGTCAGTCCCTGCTCTAATTGTTAGGGAACCCACAGGAAGAACAAGATGCACATCTGCTACATATGTGTAGGGGGCCTAGGACAAGTTTGTTCATGCTCTTTGGTTGGTGGTTCAGTCTCTGTGAGTCCAAGTTAGTGTACCCTGTAGGTGAAGACTAAGAAATGTTGAACATTTCTTTAAGTGCTTCTTGACCGTTAAAGATTCTTCTGTTGATACTTCTCTGTTTAGTTCTGTACCCCATTTTTAATTGTGTTATTTGGTTTTTTGTGTTTAATTTCTTGAGTTCTTTGTGTATTTTTAATATTAGCCCTTGTCGGATGTATGGTTGATGAAAAAAATCTTTTCCCATTATGTAGGCTGGCATTTTGTCCTATTAATGGTACCCTATATTTTTTATAACTACAGAAGCATTAGACTCATTGACAGGTGTCAAAATTAGATCATTAGCTAACTGATCAAGTCTAGTGATTATGAACTTGGGAAAGTATATTTTGAGACAGGGTCATGCTGTGCTACCCTGGCTGGCCTGGGACTCCATGTAGACCAGACTGGCCTCAAACTCATGAAAATCGGCTTGCCTCTGACTCCAGAGTACTGGTGTTAAAGGCATGAGTCACCACACCAGCCCTTGGGAAAAAATTGGTCTGGGTATTGGTTTTAATTTAGTGGTGGCCTGCAGCCTTTACCATTTAAAGAATCTTTCTCCAGACTGAAGCACAACCAACAAACATTTATGAACACTGCATGCCATGTGTTGGCCTTACTGCAAGATGAAGGAGTATATGGACCGTCCTGCATGTAGTGCACAGTCTGGTCAAAAGTCTACATGAATCATGATTAGGAATGCATTGAATCATGTGAGAGGAACATAGGATGCTATGAGAGCATGGTAGCATATCTCAATCTAGTGTGGAAATTTTGGTTAGCA
This sequence comes from Lophiomys imhausi, assembly GCA_907164525.1. Lineage (NCBI taxonomy): Eukaryota > Metazoa > Chordata > Mammalia > Rodentia > Muridae > Lophiomys > Lophiomys imhausi. Next base: position 23,050,108 of record CAJQZJ010001558.1, read on the forward strand.
AGTGGCATGCAGTATCTATGAAAGATAAATGGGGATAACATAGGTGAAGGGCCTAAAGAGGAGAGGAAATTATGGGCAAGTGAAGCAGCAAGTGTAAAATGCTGGAAACAAGAAATTGTGACTTTTAAGACTACCAACAGGGAAGAGTAGCACACAGGTGAATCACAGCTCAGGGAATAAAGTTTCACTTGAGAACATAGTAAGAGCTTTGTATATTATTGTAAGTTGCCTTGAATAAGAGAAATGTTCATAATGTTAAGTCCTTTGATTTCCTGGAGCTCATCACATTAATTAACTCAAAATCTAATGATTTAAACATTATTAATCTTGTAATTACATTCTTGTCAGCATCTAATTGCCAGTCTGGTCTGGGAATGTGGCGTTGAGGCAATGATTGGATGATGTAGGAGGGTGGAGAGCAGCTACAGGGTTTGCTAGATTGACAGTGCTCGGAAGAGAAATAAAATTGACAGATTCTGATTTGATTCAGGCCTTGCAGACACTAAATTTATCAGTTCCTAAATGTCACCTTACAGAACTGAGGGTAGAACGATGGCAAGTTGGGAAAGAGCAAAGTGGAATCATGGGTATCATTTGGATCTGCTGCACTTAACATGTCTGTGGCATATAGAAGAAATGATAGCTCCTAAGCAAGGAGATTGAGTTCTGAAGATTACATAGACTTTCACAGCTGAGTTTCAGGTGGCAATTTAAGCAACTGGTACAGACAAATACATATTTATGGAATTATTAAATAATAAAGTTTTAGAATCCTAAGGCTCATCAATGTGTAAGAGACACTAAGAGAAAGGAGCCAATTACAGCTGCCTATTCGGATGGCCTATCAGACAGGTGGGATAAAAACTAATGTATTTTGTGTCACAAAAGAAAATAGCTAAATGTGTTTAGGAAATGAGAGCATACTGAGATATATAAGAAGGTTTAAAAAAGGGCATATTCAATAATCTGACCCTTCTTCTTGGTCCTTCCTGTGCTATGTCTATGTCTCAATTTTTCTCAAGTCCGTGCATTCCTACATAGGAGATAAAGAAGGATACAGAAAAGGGAAAGAAGGAATACCCTGGGTCTAACCTCCAAAACCCATTAAAAAGGACCATTTAACAACTTGTAATCTCTTCCCCTAAATAACAGAGTTTTCAGTTATCCTTCAAATAACCAAAAGAGGGGGGGGACGGAGAAACACCCTCCCCACCCTCTGGGTATGGGACGTCGCTCTCTTAAAATGACTTCCTGCTGATTTGGGTCGTAGTAAACCTGTTTGGGGCCTGAACCAAAATGGAAAAATGGTTAAGAATGTTAGTACAATCCTTTTATGCCCTTATACCTTTGTATATTGATACAAAATTAGTAGTATATTTGGCTAAAGTGGTATTGACCATTGTTTATTGTGCAAAAATAAGATTGTATTGGACTACATCGGTATTGATATTTGTATATTGATACAAAATTAAGATTATAGTTGGCCACAGTGGTATTGACCCTTGTATATGGACGCAATATTAAGATTGTATTGGGCCACATAGGCATTGATCTTTGTATATTGATACAAAATTAAGAGTATATTTAGCCACATTTGAATAGATCTTTGTATATTGATACAAAATTAAAGGTAACGCTTCCTAATGGTATCGTACCTAGAGATACTTAAAAATGAAATGTGAAGCTCTGGCCTCTTGATACCAACCGTCTTAAACTGTTTAGGATAGTTAAGAAAAACAAACTCCTAGTCATGCATGCATGTCACCTTGTTAGCTACTATGACAGTCTATCACAGATATTCTCTAAGCTACTCAGTAATCAAGTTGTTAAGAGACAAGCAACATTTGCTTATCTAAATACAAGAGATAGATAGGGCATCTTCAAAAACCCCAAGAGATCTGCAGAATATGGCATTCAAAGATGTGGTCTTAAATTAAGATTTTTTTTATATCGTGACATATCAGCGCTTGACAGCACCCCCTATTCTACTCCAAGTAGAAGATAAGCATAGAAGAATCTCCAGTGTGAGATGGTTGAATTAGTGGCAAGCCTATCTCTTGGCATGTAAAAACTCCTTGCTTCAACTGCAGACAGACTGCTGTCCAAAAAGGACAAAACTTGGTAGCAGGGAAGTCGACAGCCTAGCTCTGCCAAGACAGGGTAGGTAAGTCCTTCATAATCCCTGCTCTACAATAAATGTCTGTCAGAGAAACAGGACCAAAAGGCTGAAGACTGATGCTGGAATGTATGGAGAGAAAATGGGAACTGTCCAGGTAGTCACTGGTTTGTCATTTCTTAGTATTGGAAGCTGCAGGCACTGCACTTCCTATATAATCAGATACATTTATCCTTCTCAGCTCTCTGAGTTGGTTGAAGCATAGACAGCTTGAGTCTCATAGCTAAATTTTGAGTTGTTTAGGAATCAAGAGGGCATTCTAGATCTAAGAAGATGGTTATAATAGTGATGCAAGTTAGTATGAAAGCTAAGTCAGTTATAGAACTTTAAACTCATGGAGATGGTTAGAAGGTAGAAGGTTAAATTCAGGGGCCAAATATGTATGAATTGGACATTGGGAAGGTATACTGGGCCATTTAACTCTCATAAATGTGGCATATTTAATTCTGCTGTTTTGTATAGAATTTACTGTTATAAGAGAAAGAACCATTTGTTAGATTGAAAAGGGAAGCTGTTGTGGGGGGAAGAGGGTGGAAGGGTGGGACAGGAGGGGGAATAGGGAAGGGTTTGTGACTGAGATGTAACTTGAAGAAAAAAAATAAAGTACTTATATAAAAAAAGAGTAATAACAAAATGATAAATACCTTTGCTGACCACTGAAAGAGTCATGTGATTGAGGGAGTGGCATATATAGAATCAAAATCTGTAGAATTTGTAGAAATAGGACATCAGGAAGAGATTAAATGCACAATAACTTCACCAACTTCACCACAGATATACCAGGGATATCCCAAGTAGAGCAAGGTCACAAATTTCTACTACACACAATGCAAGTGTACAGCACAGACAAATTCATAACCAAAAAAGATTTCAGAGGACAGAATGATTATTAAAGAAACTCCAGGTTTAGCAGTATTTGGATAGTCAGGGAAGAATGAAAAACTTTCAAAGACAGAGTCAGGGCATAGCATGAGCATGTTTGGGAAGAGAAGAAAATTTGTGTAAGACTACAAAGAGTGTTATGTGGAAAGCAGTTTGGATAGAGGTGTTAGAATCCACCTCTTTTACCTGTTGACAGAAAAAGCTTACATCCTAGTGTGAAAAAAGACTCAAATAAAAGGCTACATTGTTGGGGGAAAAAAAGGTTAAAAAAGAGGTCATCTGTGATTACAGAGATTGTAAGTTTGTAATTATAGTTATGAGGTCAATTGGTTTAAAATGAATAATAGACAAAGAGCCTAGAAATTCATTCACATTTATTTGTATTTCTAAGGATCTATGTCATTTTCTTAAAGGTGCAGGAGAAACAATATGATAGAAAGGAACCAAACCTTCATCTCCCAGTTCCTTCTCCTGGGACTGCCCATCCCCCCAGATTACCAGCACCTGTACTATGCCCTGTTCCTGGCCATGTACCTCACCACTGTCATGGGAAACCTCATCATCATCATACTCATTCTACTGGACTCCCATCTCCACACACCCATGTACTTCTTTCTCATCAACTTGTCCTTCTCTGATCTCTGTTTTTCCTCTGTCACAATGCCCAAATTGCTGCAGAACATGCAGAGCCAAGTACCATCCATCTCCTATGCAGGCTGCCTGGTGCAACTGTACTTTTACCTGTATTTTGCAGACCTTGCGAGCTTCCTCCTTGTGGCCATGGCCTATGACCGCTATGTGGCCATCTGCTTCCCCCTTCATTACACCAGAATCATGAGCCCTAAAGTCTGTGTGAGTCTGGTGGTGCTGTCCTGGGTGCTGACCACATTCCATGCCTTGCTGCACACCCTGCTCGTGGCCAGACTATCTTTCTGTGAGGACAATGTGATCCCCCATTTTTTCTGTGACATATCTCCTTTGCTGAAGCTATCCTGCTCTGACACACATATTAATGAGTTGGTGATATTTCTTATGGGAGGGCTAGTTATTGTCATTCCATTCTTACTCATCATTGTGTCCTATGCACGAATTGTCTCCTCCATTCTCAAGGTCCCTTCTGTTCGAGGCATCCACAAGGTCTTCTCCACATGTGGGTCCCACCTGTGTGTGGTGTCACTGTTCTATGGGACAGTCATTGGTCTCTACTTATGTCCATCACCTAATAATTCTACTATGAAGGAGACTGTCATGGCCATGATGTACACAGTGGTGACACCCATGTTAAACCCCTTCATCTACAGTCTGAGAAACAGAGACATGAAAGGGGCCCTGGCAAGAGTCCTTTGTAAGAAGAAAATCCCTTCTGTATATCATAGCTAAATTTCATAATTTTGAAATTTATCATTCAATAAATAAACTGTACTAATGTGGTGATACTATTCCAGATGTTCTCATTGCCATTTGAGACTCTGTTAAAAGAATAGAGAGCTGTAATTGTCCAGCATGTAAAAGGAAAGTCTAAATGTGCAGTTGAAGACAGAAATTATGTTTGTGAACCTGACTGTTCCTCTAGTTTGCTTTTCTTGGGTTATCCTGGAAAAGCATATATTAGAGCTACTGTTTTAGTGATATCCATTCCTTGACCTTAAAATACCCCAGAATTTTATCAATTTAATTTATCTTGAGTTCTGCTTTAACTATGGTCTCATTTTTAAATTGCCTGCCAAAATCCTAAATCATTGATAACATCCCAGCATCTCAGCCTTTCATCTTCTAATGTCTTCTGTGTTCTATTCTGAACAGATTGTGGATTTTGTTCATTCTTAAATTTGTTAACCTTTACTGTCATTATGTGTGTGTGGGTGTTTTGCTTGTTTATATGTCTGTGTTCTGTGTGTGCAATGCTAGCAAAGGACAGAAGAGAACATCTGATCTGCTCAGACTGGAGTTACAAATGATTGTGAACCATTATATGGGTTCTGGGAATGGAAACTGGGTCCTCCAGAAGAGCAACTAGTGTTCTTATCACTGAGCCATTTCTCCAGGCCCTTGTTCATTGTATTTAATTACCATTTACCTTTTTGTTTTCATGTCTATTTTGGGTTTTTTTCTTATCTCTTCTGATCATAAACAATGTGATTTTGTGATTTCTTTTTTAATTTTTTCATACAGTATATTTTAACTGTATTGTTTATTTTGTGAAGTTCACATCATGTACCTTCTTCCCTCTCATCTCCCATCTCCCCTCAGACTCACCCTCCACCCTTGCAACCTCCCCCTACATTAAAAAAAACTCATTGTGGAAGCTGTAGTGTGTCTCAATGTGTCCCACAATAATTCCTTTCTGTTCACATGTGTTTGCTTTCAAGTGTTCATTATAATGACTCCTTAGTCTGGTATGAGGCCTCTGGCTTTTGCTACTTTGTCAATACTGTAACCTCACTGGGACTACTCTCAAATATGCTTTTATCATCCTGTGTCATGGAGATCCTGTAGTTTTAGGTCTGTGGAACTGGCCTCTTCATGCACTCCAGCAGTTCATCTGTGGGGTGTATGTTGGGGTGGGCCAAGTCAAAACCCTGGTTCTGGCCCTGCAACCCCCACTTTCAGGGCCTGCTCACCTGAGTGCTGCATCAGGTAAGGAGTTGGATCAACTCTCTTGCTTTCATAACCCCCTCAAGACCAATTCTACTTGTGGCCAAGGCAAGAGACTAAAGGGGATTTCTTACTCACCAACACCACAAAGCAGACAGAAGGCAGGGCTGGCTCTCCCACACTCATTCCCTCAGGGCTGACTCACTCACAGTTCCCACATCCAGGATCAGCTCTGGTGTGCTGTCCAGGAAAGGTGCAGAGCCTGCTCTCCTGAGTACTGCAGCATGTGAGGGACAGGGACAGTTCTCCTACTCTTGTGACATCATCGGGGCCAGATCTCCTGTCCACCACTGGTGGTGAAGGCCAAATGGAGAGGATATCTCCCTTGCCAGCACCACAACAAAGCAAAAAAAAAAAAGCAGTGTTGGCTCTCCCACACTCACACCCTCAGGGCTGGCTCACCCATAACCACCTCATCCAGGACCAGGCAGGGCTTCCCTAGTCTCTGGCTTGCTTCCTGTCCTGGGAGCCCTTCCAGAACCTGTCTGGTGCTGGATTGATGGTAGACACAGGCCAGCTCCCTTTAGGGCCCCATGGCACAGAAGTGGTATTGGTTTCCAGCTTGCTTCCTCCCAACCCCAGTAATGTTAGGCTACTATTGATTCAGATGTTCATAGGACATAACACAGAATGTAGCCATAGCCTCTCTCCTCTCTCTCCTACTGATGCACATCATACAATATATTTTAATCATATTCATTTCCCTTTCATAATTCCTCCCAGATATCATCCCCCTCCCTACCCACATAACTACAAAACTTCATGTCTCCCACCCTTTTATACATACATACACAAAATAAAACAACAAAAAACAAAATTCAAAACAAAGAACTAAAAAAAGAAGAAAATCTATAAGATAAAAATACCAAATCATAAAAGATAATCATGATTACCTTTTAAAAACTTGAAGATGTTTGTACTATACTTATGTATTTTTATACTTTAACCTTGCATATGTTGTTACCTTTGTAATTATAAAATAAATACATGAATAATAAATATATGTAATTTGTACACAAAAATAAAAAGAAAAGCGAAAAAAAGAAAAAATTTTTAAAAAGCCAAAAGTGCACATACACACTCTCTCTCTCTCTAAAACAAAACAAAAATATGGAGTTGTGTTGGTCACATTTTGCATTGGTCCAGGCATGGGGCTTTGTGGTTTGTGGTTGATACACCCAGTGACACTCCACTGTTTTCTCTTTCCCTGCAGGTATCAACTGTAAATAATTTCTTGGCTAGGGGTAGGACTTTGTGTCCACTGCCCCGTCTCAGTACTGGGATTTTGTCTGGTTTGAACTTGTGGGCATATTTTGCATGTTATCATAGTCTCTGTGAGTTCTTATGTGTATCAGTCCTGTTTTGTCTGGAAGATACTATTTCCTTGGAGTCATTCACAACCTATAGCTTTTGTAATCTTTCTACCTCCTCTTCCAAGTAGATTCATGAACCTTTCTGACATTTCTGTGTAGCAATTTCATTTGTACAGTTCCTCTTTTGCCTGTAATAAACTAATAGCCAGAGACCCTAGATTTTATTTCCCTAGGACTATGAAAAGAAGCTAGAGGCTGATTCAAGCTCTATTTTTAAAGAGGCTACTCAGCTGTTTCACATTTGCTCTTGTATTGAGATCCTTGATCCATTTGGAGTAGAGTTTATGCAGGTTGAGAGATAAGGATCTAGTTGTATTCTTCTACATTTAGCTGTCCAGTTTGACCAGCATCATTTGTTGAAGCTGCTGTCTTTTCCCCAATGTGTGTTACTGATGTTTACATTAAAAAAAAATCAGGTGTCTGTATGAGTGTATTCCTCAATTCTAGTTCATTAATCAATGTGTATGTCCTTATGTAAATACCATGCTGTTTTTAGTACTACAACTTTGTAGCATAACTTGAAATCCAGGATGGTAATCCCTTCAGCCATTCTTTTGTTGCTTAGGATCATCTTCACTTTTGTGTTTCTATATGAAATTTAATATTTTTTTCAGTTTCTGTGGAGAATTGCATTAGAATGTTATAGGTGTTGCATTCAGTCTATAGATTACATTTGGTAAGATGGCCAGGCTCATGATATTAATCCTACCAATCCAAGAACATTGGAGATCTCTCCATTGTTTGTTATCCTCAATTCCTTTTTACAGTTTCTTAACACTTTTGTTGTAGAAGTCTTTCTGAGGAATCTTATTCAATTAACCTATGTCTCCTACATCAAATGTTCCCATCATTTACATTCTTTTTAAAAATGTATTAACATATCAATGTTGCCTCATAACCTGTCCTTACTCTAAAAGAATTCTTTTTAAATAGCTACAGAATAAATTTTCAGTGTTGGGGCAGAGTAAGAGATTTCACTTCAAGCATACACTGTGTAATGATCAAGTCAGCATAGTTAATGTACCCTTTACCTCAGGTGTTTAGCACCTTTGTATACATAGCATTCAAATGCCTCCCTTCCAAGTATTTTAAAACAAACAATGAATCGTTGACAACAGTAGTCCTTCAACTGTGCTAAAGAGCATCTGAAAGACTCCCTCTTACCCAGCTTCAAATTTATACCTATTTCTCATCTCCTCTCATCCTCCCTTTCCCACATCCTTCCTGACATCTGAAAGTCACTATGTTAATCTAGTTATATGAGGCCATCTTTTGTCTCCTTCATTATAATATATGTTGGAAGTTTTTTAATGTTTATTTATTACTTCAAGTCACATCTCCATCACTATGCCCTCTTTCCACTCCTCCCAGTCCCACTCTCCCACCCTCTACCCCCTCTCCCTTCTGTCCTACTTCTCTGCAGTGGAGTGTCAGTCCCCCGCTCCTGTTCAGCAGTCATATGAGGGCCAAGAGCTTCCTCATACACTGGGGGCCTACATGGCAGCACCACTAGGGAAAAGTATCTCCTTAACAGGTAACAACGTCTATGTTCCTGTTCCTTTTGGTGCATTGGTTATAATATAGTTATACTGTACTATATGGCTAAAAGCCGATTATAACTGAATAGATGCCATGTGCATCCTTCTGAGTCTGGGTTGGCTCACTCAGGATGAGCTTTTCTAGTTCCATCCATTTGACTTCAAATTTCACGATTTCATTGTTTCTGTTGGCTGAGTAGTATTCCATTTTGTAGATGTACCACAGGTTTTTTATCCATTCCTCAGTTGAGTGACATCTAGGTTGTTTTCAGTTTCAGGCTATTACAAATAAGGATTCTCTGAACATAGATAAGGAAACGTCCTTGTGGTTTGGTGAGGAATCATTTGGATGTATACTCAGAAGTGGTAACACAAGACCCCACCTAGCCTATGTTGAGCTACAGACCACCAAGACTATACAGCCTATGTTGGAACTTTTGGCTATTTTCCATAAATTCAACTGTGTTTTAAATGATGGGGCATCCTGTTTGCATTTATAACTTATTTTCATTTGTCAGCATATTTTTATCTGAGTATTTCTTACTTCAAAAATAAGTTTTTTCACCATTCTTCCAACATGAATTTTTAATGCTAGAATTTCCATTTATGATTATCTTTTTGTTTAGTTGTATCACATCAAGATACTGTTTTTAAAAATTGTTTAAGGGTTGTTTCCAGTTTCTAGCTATTACAAATAAGGCTGCTATGAACACAGATGAGGAAACTTCCTTGTGATTTGGTGAGGAATCATTTGAATGTATGCCCAGAAGTGGTATGGCTGGGTCCCGAGGCAGAGCTATTCCAAGTTTTCTAAGATATCACCAGACTGACCTCCATAGTGGTTGCACAAGCCTACACTCCCACTAGCAATGGAGGAGGGTTCCCCTTTATCCACACCCTCGCCAACATGTGCTGTCATTTGAGCTTTTGATATTATCCATTCTGACAGGTGTGAGATGGAATCTCAGAGTTGTCTTGAGTTGCATTTCTCTGATGATTAAGGATGCTGAGCATTTCTTCAAGTGTCTCTCAGCCATTATGGATTCCTCCTTTGTGAATTCTCTGTTTAGCTTTGTTCCCCATTTTTTGATTGTATTATTTGTCTTCTTTGCATATAATTTCTTGTGTTCTTTGTAAATTTTGGATATTAGCCCTTTGTCAGATGTGGGGTTGGTGAAATTTTTTTTCTAATATGTAGGCTTCCATTTTGTTCGAATGACAGTGTTGTTTGCCTTACAGAATCTTTTCAGTTTCATTAGGTCCCATTTATTGATTGTTGGTCTTATATCCTGAGATGTTGGTGTTCTGTTCAGGAACCCAGATGTCCCTCAATTGAAGAATGGATTAAAAAACTGTGGTACATCTACACAATGGAATACTACTCAGGAATACTACTCAGCTAACAGAAACAATGAAATCATGCACTTTGCAGTCAAATGGATGGAACTAGAGAAGTTCATCCTGAGTGAGCTAACCCAGACTCAAAAAGATGCACATAGAGTCTATTCACTTATAGTCAGATTTTAGCCATATACTACAGGATAACTATACTACAACCAATGCACCAAAGAAAACATGAACATAGACTTTTTATCCTGTCAATGAGACACTTTGCCCTAGTGGTGCTGCCTTGTAGGCCTCCAGTGTATGAGGAAGCTCTTGGCCCTCATATGACTGTTGAACTGGGGTGGGGAACTGTTATGTAGGGACACTCCACTCCAGAGGAGTGGGATGGAAGGGATAGGGGGTAGAGGGTGGGAGGGCGGGACTGGGATGGGTGGAAGGAGGACATTGTGATGGAGATGTAACCTGAAGTAATAAATACATATTTTTTAGAAAATTGTTTAAGGGTATGATTTTGTGAGCACCTGTGTGATAATTCTGTTTTCTAAAGAATCTGTGGAAAATATCAGGCTCCACTCATGTATGTCAATCTCCCATCTTGTACCATTATTTCTATGAACATAATTGAACATTTGTCCTTGTGGCATGGTAGAGCATTTTGGGGTATATCCCCAGGAGTAGCATACCTGGGTCTTGTGGTGAACTATTCCCAATTTTCCTACACACCATCAAATTGATTTCCAAAGTCGTTACACAAGTTTTCACTTCCACCGGCAATGGAAAAGTGTTCCCCTTGCTCCACATCTCACCTGCATGAGCCATTGCTTGAGTTTTTGATCTTAGTCATTCTGATGGGTGTAAGAAGAAATCTCAGAGTTATTTTTATTTGCATTTCCTAGATGGCTAAGGATGTTGAACATTTCTTTAAGTGCTTTTTGGCCGTTGGCGATACCTCTGTTGAGAATTTTCTTTTCAGTTCTGTACCCCCATTTTTTTAGTTGGGTTATTTGGTTTGTTGATATTTTGGACATTATCCCTCTGTCAAATGTGGAGTTGGTAAAAATATTTTAGCATTATTTAACCAGCCATTTTGTCCTTTTGACAGTGTCTTTTGTGTTGTAGAAGCTTTTCAGTTTCATGAAGTCCCATTTATTAATTGTTGATCTTAATACCTGAGCTGTTGGTGTGCTGTTTAGGAAGTTTTCTGCTATGCCAATGTGTTCAAGACTATTCTCCACTTTCCCTTCTATCAGGTTTAGTGTATCCAGTTTTATGTTGAGGTCTTTGATCCACTTGGACTTGAGTTTTGTGCAGGGTGATAGATATGAATATATTTGCATTATTCTACATAAACATCCAGGTAGACCAGCACCATTTGTTGAAGATGCTTGCTTTTTTCAATTGTATACATTTGCCTTCTTTGTCAAAAATCAAGTGTGCATAGGTTTGTGGGTTAACTTCTGGGTCTTTGATTCAATTGCATTGAGTAGTCTGTTTGCTTTTATTCCCATACCATCCAGCTTTTATTACTACTGTTCTGTTGTACAGCTTGAAGTAAGTTATGGGATACCTCTATAAGTTCTTTTATTGTACATGAAAATTTTAGCTATCCTGGTTTTTTTTCCATATAAATTTGACAATTGCTCTTTCTAAGTCTATAAAGAATTGTGTTGGAATTTTGATGATAATTGCATTGAATCTGTAGATTGGTTTTGGTAAGATGGTCATTTTTACTATGTTAATCCTACCTATCCATGAAGATGAGGTATCTTTCTATCTTCTGCTGTCTTCTTCAATTTCTTTCTTCAGAGACTTGAAGTTCTTGTCATACAAGTTTTTCACTTGCATGGTTAGAATTACACCAAGATATTTTATATTGTTTGTGGCTATTGTGAAGGGTGTTGTTTCTTTCTCAGCCTGTTTATAGTTTGTATAAAGGAGGACTACTGAGATTTTTTAGTTAATTTTTTTCATCCAACCACTTTGCTAAAGGTGCTTATCAGCTGTAGGAGTTCCCTGGTAGAATTTTGGAGGTCACTTATGTATACTATCATAGCATCTGTAAATAGTGATACTTTGACTTCTTCCTTTCCAATTTGTATCTCCTTGGTCACCTTTAGTTGTCTTATTGTTCTAGCTAGAACTCCAAATACTATATTGAATAGATACAGAGAGAATGGGTAGCCTTTTCTTGTCCCTGATTTTAGTAGAATTGCTTTGTTTCTTTCCATTTAATTTTATGTTGGTTATCTGTTTGCTGTGTGTTGCTTTTATTGTGTTTAGGTATGGGTCTTGTATCCCTGATCACTCCAAGACTTAGCATAAAGGAATATTGAATTTTGTCAATGGTTTTTTTCAGGATCTGATGAGATGATCATGTGATTTTTTTCTTTCAGTTTATTTTTATGGTGGATTATATTGGTGAATTTTCATATATTGAACCATCCCTGCATCCCTGTGATGAAGCTTATGTGATCATGTTTTTGATGTGTTATTGGATTCGGTTTTCAGGTATTTTATTGAATATTTTTGTATCAAAGTTCATGAGGGGAATTGGTCTGACATGCTCTTTCTTTGTTGAGTCTTTGTAGGGTTTAGGTATCAGAGTAACTGTGACCTGATTTAATGAGTTTGGCAATGTTCCTTCTGTTTTTATTTTGTGGAATAGTTTGAGGAGTATTGGTATTAGCTCTTCTTTGAGGTCTGGGAGAAATCTGTTACAAACCATCTGGCCCCTGGGTTTTTTTCTGGTTGGGAGACTTTTAATGACTTCTTCTATTTCCTTACAGGTTACAGGACAATTTAAATAGTTCACCTGGTCCTGACTTAGCTTTGGTAAGTGGTGTCTATCTAGAAAATCATCGATTTCATTTAGATTTTCTAATTTTATGAAGTACAGGCTTTTGAAATAAGTCCTAATGATTCTTTAGATTTCCTCAGTGTTGTTATGTCCCCCTTTTCATTTCTGACTTTGTTAACTTGGATGCTATCTTTTAGCTAGTTTGACTAAAGGTTTGTCTATCTTGTTGATTTTCTCAAAGAACCAACTCTCAGTTTTGTTGATTCTTTAGATTGTTCTCTTTGTTTCTAAGGTATTGATTTTGGCCCTGAGCTTGATTATTTCCTGTCATCTACACCTCTTGGGTATGTTTGATACTTTTTGTTCTACAGTTTTCAGGTGTGCTTTTAAATTGTTAGTATGAGATCACTCCAATTTCTGTATGAAGGCACTTAGTGCTATGAGCTTTCCCCTTAGCACTGTTTTCATTGTGTCCCATAAGTTTGGGTATGTTGTGCCTTCATTTCATTTAATTCTAGAAAGTATTTAATTTCTTTCTTTATTTTTTTCCTGACCCAGTGGTCATTGAGTAAATAATTGTTCAGTTTCCATGAGATTATAGGTTTTCTATTGGTTCTGTTGTTGTTGAAGTCCTGTTTTAATCCATGGTGGTCTGATAAAATAAAAGGAGTTATTTCAGTTTTCGTATATCTATTGTGGTTTGCTTTGTGACCAATTACATGTTCAATTTTGGAGAAGGTTCCATGAGGTACTGAGAAGAATGTATATTCTTTTGTGTTTAGGTGAAATGTTCTGTAAATATCTGGTAGGTACATTTGATTCATAAGGTCAGTTAGTTTCATTATTTCTCTGTTTAGTTCTGTCTCAATGACCAGTCCATTGATGAGAGTGGGTGTTGAAGTCTCCCACTATTAATGTGTTGTGTTTGATATGGGATTTAAGCTTTAGTAATTTTTTTTCATATTTCAAGACAGAGTTTCTCTGTGTGTATTCCTTGACTGTTCTGGACTCACTTTGTTGACCAGGCTGGCCTTGAACTCACAGAGATCCACCTGCCTTTGCCTCCCAAGTGCTGGGATTAAAGGCATGCACCACAGTGCCCAGCAATTAGACAGCTGTGAACTGCCATGTGGTTTCTGGTCCTTTGGAAGAGCAGACAGTGCTCTTAACCACTGAGCCATCTCTCCAGCCCCTAGTAATGTTTCGTTCATGAATATGTGTTCCCTTGCATTGGGGGCATAGATATTCAGAATTGAAACATCATCTTCCATCTTTTGTATCCTGTTGGTGATGCTTATGTCTGTAGTTTGTGTTCTCTTAGATTTTTCCATCTCCAGGATTGTCTCAGTTTGTGTTTTCCTTACTGCTTCTATTTCCATTTTCCTTGAACAGTTTTATTCACTTTCTTCAACTGTTTGATTGTATTTTCCTTAAGGAAAAGGAACTTATTCATTTTGTCTTTAAAGGCCTCTATCATCTTCATAAGATTGGATTTAAGGTCATTTTCTTGTGCTTCAGGTGTGTTGGGATATCCAGGGCTTTATGTTGTACAATAACTGGGCTCTGGTGGTGTCATATTGCCCTGGCTCATGTCAATTTTGGTCTTATGCTGCCCTTTAGCCATCTGGTTGTCCCTGGTGCTGAGAATGTCCACATAGTTGTAGGCTGAAAAATAGAGTGCAGGGGACAGGGATCGGTTCACTGGTGTAGTCCTTGATAAAGCCTCAAGGACTCACCTGGCCATTTGGACTTACACTGTTCAATAGTCCTCACAAAAGCCATAGACTAGCAAAATGTCCAGTACAAGGCATGAAAAACCTCAGTTGGCCAGGTTGTCCAAGTGGCTTCCAAAGTAATATAGATTACACTGATTTCCCCCTTCCTTAAATTCCCCCATGGTCCTCTACTCTAGTTGATAGACTCTTTTCTCTAATTAGAGTTGTTACATATACGTGTGTGCATAAATATGTATAAATATGACCTGCTGAGTTCATTTTTCTTGTTTGTGTGATATGGTTTCAAGGTTAACCACTCTGCATTGAACAACCAATTAAAGAGCTCATCCTTGGGAGTCAGCTTCATGCCTAATTAGACAGCTGTTGGCACCAACCAACACATGAGTGCCACTCACTGAACATATATGCATATTTGATCATGCTGATAATTGACATGGTTCATAGGTGTTGCAGATGAGTAGGACTGTTCAATTGCTTCCCTCTTTTAGCAATTTGCATAGTATTTTCTGGTACATGGAGGCTTGACCTCAGGAGAGAGGCTTTCA
Source organism: Lophiomys imhausi (assembly GCA_907164525.1). Classification (NCBI taxonomy): domain Eukaryota; kingdom Metazoa; phylum Chordata; class Mammalia; order Rodentia; family Muridae; genus Lophiomys; species Lophiomys imhausi. The sequence continues at coordinate 23,065,157 of CAJQZJ010001558.1, forward strand.
GGTCAGATGCTGTTCAAATCATCTGAGTTCTGTGTCCTAAGTGTGTGATATCTTCAGCAATAGGGGCCACCCTCAACCCATGAGAGTCAATCAAGAGCTACATAGATAATCTATCAAACAATTTTGGTGTTACTTGTCCCTCATCCAGCCTTCTCCTTCCTACTGACCTCCTTTACTCCTTCCTAGTTGAAACCCCTCCCCATTTTTTTCATTTCCTACTTTATATTGTCTGTATCCTGCTATTCCACTCCCAATGCCCACTACCATTTATTGTCTGTTTATACTCTCCTGGTTTCTCTGTGTTGTATACTCATATCTGAGGATTTGGAGGTAGGAACTGCACATGTTTGTCTCTATGTGTCTAGATTATCTCACTCAATATAATCTTTTTTAGGTTCATGCATTTACCTGCAAATTTCATTACTTCATTTTTTATGGCTGAATACTATTCCATTGGGTATATATACCACATTTTCATTATCCATTCATGATTTTTGCTCAGCTGATGGAAATAATTTTTGACATTAAGACACTTTGTCTCCCTAGGTTTTGTATTTACTTGTTATCCTTCATAGAACTTCTGTGCCAATCCATAGCTACTCTCCATTTTCCACAGTCCTATCATGACTCAGGCATCCTGAAAAGTAGATTCCATTCTACTTTATATCTTTGTGGAGTTTTCTACCCTTCATATCTCATACAAATAGATGCATGCATCTCATGCACTAGATAGTCTATGTGACTGCTACTTTTCAGTCAGGTTACTGTCTTCAAGATAAATGCATGTATTTAATAATCCTTCAGTTACTTCTGTTGCTGACTATATTTCATTATAGGGTAGGCCCTATTTTTGTTTATCCCATTTTCAGTTGAGGGCACTCTCTACTTTGAGACTACTAGACTGCTATATAACCTTTCATATACAAATGTTTGATACCACAATTATTTTAGGTATGAAATATTTCTAGAAATAGAATTTCTGAGTCTTGTGGTAATTCTATGTTCAGCTTTTTGAGGAATTGCTAAACAATTTTCTCCAGAGCATCTGTGCCATTTTTTATTCCCACAAGCAATGAATGAGAGTTCCAATTTCTCTCTATTTTCACAAACACTTATGTTCCATTTCACAAACTAAAACCATCCTAGTTGGTGGTTGTGAAGTTTTCTTTGAGCATCTTGACATCTTTAAAGAATGACTAATTATATTAAGTATAATGAATACTAATTATTCACCATTTGTGACTCCTGTAGAGAAATGTTTTTTGAATTTCCTCGCTTTTTATAACATGTTGTCTTTCTTTCATTGACTTATAAAAGTACTTTTTACTTTCTAGACTCTTACCAACTGTTATGTAAATGTCAAATGTCTTATACCACTTGTGAGTTATTTATAAACATTCCTAAGAGTGTCCATTGTTGCACAACATCTTTCATTGATAAATTCTTCCTTCTGTTCCTTATGAGGTTTTGTGCTGTTTTTTTTTTCATTTGTGTCATATCCTAAGGCACAATAACAATAACTATTAAAAAAGAAGACAAAAATGAGTATGATGGGGTGGTGTCAAGAATTCTAAATGTTGACTGGTCCTTCTTGGTGTCTGTTACTTACTTTGTCTCTGATTGGTTAAATAAATGCTGAGGCCTGGAGATTGGGCAAAGATGGAGGTAGGCAGGACTAAGGTAAGCAGGCTTTTTGAGAGAGAGAGCATCTTGGGAATAAGAAGCTCAGAGGAGAAGTGAGGAGCAAACAAGGAGGACACACCATGGGGTAGATTAAAGAAGATCCTTCCATGTGGCCTGGAATATCAGCATAGCATGGAGAATAATAGTCCAAAGGGACATATGTATATATGGGATTATATTTGGGTAATAGAATTATGATCTAGCTTAGATGGGCTAGGATTGTACAACTCAGGCCTAGACTTGATAAAATCCACATGGTGTCTGTGTGTATTCATTTATAATGGCAGGTTAAAGATTAACACCTCAGAACCAATTAAATACAGTATAAAAACTAGTAAATCATTTTATTAGCCATATTTTTTCTACATATGACACCCATTGTTTGGCAATTAGAATCCATGCCTGAGAAGGCCCAGATGAAAAGTAATTTCCTAGCCAAAGAGCAGAGAGTCAAACCCAAATGCATTTCAAAGGAGTGGGTCCCTTAACAAAACCTACTGCCTTACAGCAAAATGGAAAGCTTAGCTCTCCTTATACGCTAAATAACTGGAAGCCTTCTAAACAGAGTTTGAGAATGGAATTAACTACCTAAATTAAAATGGAGGGTTCATAAATGTCTCAATATGTTTGGATTCCAATTGAGTTTGTTTCTCTTAACATACAGATGATTTTTACACTGACAATTGTGGTTCTATGTATACTCTTTGAGAAAGATCTAACTAGGATAGGCTTAAGGATATCTGTAAGGGAGAGGGCTTACAGATGGAATGCTAAGTTGCTGACAATAACAATGAGGGAAGGAGAAAGGTCCATCCTGATAGAAAAGAAGTTGATGACAGCTACAGCTCACAAATGCCTGATTACTACTAAGTGCTTATCAAGAGTATCTGGGAATGGCCACCAAGGATATACAGTCAAAGCTAGATTTCAGGAATAATGAACACAACTTTAATTGCAACACAGGATGGCATGGTTAGACCACAGCTTTTGGAATGGTTTTTCTTTGCTTGATTTTTGATTAGATGTCTTTGATTTTCCTATATCAGGAAGTAAAAAGGATATTTTGTTGTTTCACAATGCTAAAATATAAGAGATTTTTGAAGATATAAAGACAAAGGGGTCACAAGCCAGTCTCCTTAGATGTGAGGCTCCCACTGAAAAACTGGTTTCAAGATAGATCTTAGGCCCTAAGGGAGATATGTTAATCATTGGGTGTGATAGTGAATGCCTTTAATCCCAACATTTGGAAGACAAAGACAGGTGGATCCCTGACCTTCACTAAGGTCAGCCTGATCTACAAAATAAGTCCAAGACAAGGATATACAGAGAAATCCTGTCTCAAAAGAAAAAATAGAGAGATATGTTAATTGTGAGAAATTATATAGAGAGAGAGCAAAGGGACCAAGCACCAAAGAAGACAAGACAAGCCCAGATGGTCCAGCTCACAGACTGTTCTAGCCAGGACTTCAGTGAAGCCCTGAACTTTCCCACCCAAAGTTCAACTTTGGACTATAAACTGCTCAGCACATTCAAATTACTGAGCACATAGAGACTGGATAACAAGTGTTACTATTAAATTGCTTAGCTATTTTTTCCATTTTATTTGAGCCCCCAAACAAACTTTCTATGACCCAATTCAGCAGGAAGCAATTTTAAGAGATCGACGTCCCATTCCCAAAAGGTGGGGTGATGATTTTTTGGGGGGTCATTTGATGTGCTATAAATGTTGTTTAGGGGTAATGGTTACAAATTGTTATATGGTCTTATTAAACAAGGTATAGGAGGTTAGACTCAAGGACTTTTCTATTTCTTTTTCTTTTCCTTATCCTTTCTCTCTTATATAGGGGAAAAGGACTTGATAAGAAAAAGAAGGGAAATATATATATATATGATAAGATATAAGGATAGATTATTGAATCTGCTCTGAAATGTAAAACTATTGTTATTCTTAAAATAAGGTTATCTTTTGATACATTGGTATAGAATTTTGTATATTGATAAAAAATAAGATTAATTTTGATAGAATTTTACAGTTTGCTTGTTCAAAGATGATAGATTTATAAATCAGTAGATGTCTTTAAAACCCTCAGAGATGTACATAAATGACATTTAAAGATATTATTATTATTTTAAGAATTGTTTGACTTTAAGACAGTCAGCTCCTGACAGCTCTCATTTGACTTGGAAGAAAACAATGAGCATCAAAAAAAATCTCCCATCAGGAGATAATTCCTACTTGACAAAAATGTCCCAGCTATCTCAACAGACTATAAACAGTCCAAAGATGGACCAGATTTTAAATGCAGGTAGGTTGATGTCCTGATTCTGCAGAGACATAATGGGAAAACCCTTATATCCTGCTGCACAATTATATCTGTGAGATATGCTTGGCCAGAAGGCTGAAGATGATGTTCCAATGGTATCAAAAGATATTTGGGACAGTCTAAGCAGCAAACTGTCATTTTTTTCTTCTTAGAAGCTACTTTTCTGTGCTTCCTATTCATTCAAATAATAACTTTGTCCCTTCTTATGTCTTTGATGGGGTTGAAGGCATAATAGCTATAAAATTTCAATTAAACTTGAGTTATTTAGGACTTAAAAGAAAATGTAGAATATGATAGAAAATATTTAGGTTCAGAACTTTAGACACACCAAGATAGATGATTTTTTTCTTCTTCGAGATTGCCTGATACAAATAGGATAAACATTATGTGTGCACCTTTTATATGTGGTTTTCTTGATTGTTTCATATTTGTTCTTATTGTTTTTACTATATGAGTTTTAAAATTTTAGCCTTTTCATTAGACAAAAGGAGGGAAATGATGGGGTGGTGTTAAGCATTCTAAATGTTGATTGGTCCTGCTTGCTGTCTGTTACTTACTTTGTCTCTGATTGGTTAAATAAATGCTGAGACCTGGAGATTGGGCAAAGACAGAGGTAGCCAGACTAAGGTGTGCAGGCTTTTTGAGAGAGAGAGAACATCTTTGGAAGAAGCTCAGAGGAGAAGTGAGGAGCAAACAAGGAGGGCACACCATGGGATAGATTAAAGAAGATCCTTCCACGTGGTCTGGATCATTGGCATGGCGTGGAGAATAATAGTCCAAAGGGATGTATGTATATATGGGGTTATATTTGGGTAATAGAATTATGTGCTAGCTTAGATGGGCTAGGATTGTACAACTCAGGCCTAGGCTTGATAAAATCCACATGGTATCTGTGTGTATTCATTTATTATGGTGAGTTAAGGATTAACACTGCAGAACCAATTAAATACAATATAAGTACTGGTTAAATCATTTAATTAGTCATTTTTTCTACATGAGTGAATCTAGATCATAAAGTTGGGAAATGACATGCATACAGTTAAGATTAAAAATGGTCTTTATTTAATCGTTAAGCAATCAAAGGTCATGAAAATTTTCCCCTATGATGTTTTCTGAGTTCTATTGTCCTAGCTTTTGTGACCATATATATATACTGTTGCAAAAGCAACATGTGAGATTGAAAATATATATATGTCATTAAATCTATCACATTCAAAGAAAAACTTATCATTTTATTCTCAATTCACTTCCATTTTTTTATATTCCATCAATTCCTCAATCAGGCCACATTTCAGTTATTCATATGTGCATCAGATGTCAATCATTTAGTCTTTGACTTGTTCAAGAAAAAACTGTTAGTTTATGTTGTGAAGGACTAGTTCAACTTTGGTCTTTTCATGTGACTGTGGATCTTAATCCACTTTTAACATATGTGCATACACCATATGTACATAGAAGTATATAGTTTCTAAGGCAAAATCATAGTAGATTATGAGAATTAAGAAGTGGGATATAGAAAAAAGAGCAAAGGTAGGTAGATAATGAAGAGTTCCATTCCTTGCTTATCGTAAAACACCAATGAAGACATTTCCCAACAGAGAGTAAAATGGGACAGGAGTAGATCTGGACTGAAGCAATGTGATCCTTTACAGCAGAATTAAATGATGATTTGGATGTCATCACTTAGACACTTAGACTGAGAAAATAAATGGACCAAGGTTGGAGACTTAGACAATGACATTCATGCAGCTAAGACTAAATGATGAATGGCCATTCACCCTATTTCTGAGTCTGTGGGGTGTTTGGGGACAATTTCCATATTTGAATAATCTGAGCTTTTAAGCTGACTCAATACTAACTCACACTGGAATGCTGCTAAACTCCAATTCTGCATGTTTTGATTTCTGCAAGATTACCTTTCCTTCAGACACCCAACATCAGACTCCTATAAGGCATGTCTTCAAAGCTTATCAATAAGTTTGAAATAAGAAGGGAAAGAAGGTCTCCTGGGAGAGTAAGCAAACTACAATTTCCTTCTTCGTGACCAGAAAGAAGCTTATAGGGCCCTGGTATGAATCAGCTCCTGGGCAGACATAAATTAAACTGTTATAACAAAGCAAACAGTTCTAAGTACAGACCCGGTGAAAGAAAAAAGACAAATCAGACATGGAAACAAAAGAGAAGTAATGAAAGGTAAAGACACCTTCTCAGAAGCAGTAAGTAAAGAAATTTTATTCAGCAATGAAAAGTTTTGTTTAGCAAACTGAGCATAAATGGTTACATGCACCAACACGTATAAGCCAATGCACTGCAGATATGCATTTTCGTGGGCTTCTTCTCTGTGTTATTGTCTCACACACTATTTATGCTTCTTCATATGATAACTTAGGACTTTGATTGAGATGTAATTTGAAAAAATTAATTAATTAGAAAAACTTTTTCAATAGTTTAAGAAGAGTGAGAAATTAGGCATTTAAGTTAAGTCAGTTTTGACATGGAAAGACATCATTCATACCTGAATTATGATAATCTAAGAAAGAAATTTAATTAAATGACTTTAAATTATGCTGACCATGCTCAGGAAAACTGTTCTAGAAAGATACTGGGTGTGTATCAACTACACAAGACTACTTGGTGTACAGTTTTTGAGGGAAGATGTAAATTAATATCTGACCCTACATGAGATTTTCACTAACAGTTAAAAGAATAACTCTCATCACCTATGGAGCAGTGGATGACTATAGAGAGTCACATTGTCTTAAAGTTGTCAGAATTTGCCATTCCATGTTCCTATTTCATAAGGCTGTAAGTCTGTAGCAGACTCAAGGCAAACTTTATTTAGACCATTATCTAGGATCAAGGCAGCAGTAGTGACTACAGCCTCAGGTAATGTGAGTCATGTACAAAACCATACTCTAAGAATGTCATATATGTTTATGATAATAGAATATATTAATAAGTATACTCTGCATCTGGCCCCCACAACATCTAAATGATAATTTGTGTGAGATGGAGTTATTCTGTACACTTGTGCAAATTTTGGGGGGGTTTTCAAGACAGAGTTTCTCTGTGTAATAGCCCTAACTGTCCTGGAGCTCTTCTTAAAGACCAAGCTACTATCAAACTCACAGAGCCAGCCTCTGTCTCCTGGGATTAAAGGCATGTGCCACCATGCCTGGCTACCTGTGCTATTTCTTCAAATAATTTATATATTGAACAATCCTGAAATAATTTCATTTGAGTAGAAGTTTTATGACTGGAATGAAGTGTGTTCAATGTGAATATATGTACTGAATAAATTATTTTTAAAACCCCAATAGCTACCATCAAAGGCAGAAAAGAATTTTTTTCTTGCAAAGAACTCTAACTAGGGCCCCCTTCATGTCTTTGTTTCTCAAACTGTAGATGAAGGGGTTCAGCATGGGAGTCACCACTGTGTACATCATGGCCATGACAGCCTCCTTCACAGTAGAATTATTAGGTGATGGACACAAGTAGAGACCAATGACTGTCCCATAGAACAGTGACACCACACACAGATGGGAACCACAGGTGGAGAAAGCTTTATGGATGCCTCGAGTAGAAGGGACCTTGAGGATGGAGGAGACAATTCGTGCATAGGATACAATGATGACCACAAATGGAATGATAAGAATGATGCCTCCTGTGACAAATATCACCAACTCATTAATATGTATATCAGAGCAGGACAGCTTCAACAGAGCAGACATGTCACAGAAAAAGTGGGGGATTACATTATCCTCACAGAATGACAATCTGGCCATGAGCAGGGTGTGCAGCATGGCATGGAATGTGGTCAGCACCCAGGACAGCACCACCAGACTCACACAGACCTTAGGGCTCATGATGCTGGTGTAATGAAGGGGGAAGCAGATGGCCACATAGCGGTCATAGGCCATGGCCACAAGGAGGAAACTTTCAAGATCTGCAAAAAACAGGAAAAAGTACATTTGTGCCAGGCAGCCTGCATAGGGGATGGATGGAACTTGGCTCTGCATGTTCTGCAACAACTTGGGCATTGTGACAGAGGAAAAGCAGAGATCAGAGAAGGACAAGTTGCTGAGAAAAGAATACATGGGTGTGTGAAGGTGGGAGTCCTGCTGAATGAGGATGATGATGAGAAGGTTCCCCAGAACAGTGGTGAGGTACATGGCCAGGAACAGCGCATAAAACAGGTGCTGGTGCTCTGGGGGGATGGGCAGTCCCAGGAGAAGGAACTGGGAGATGACAGTTTGATTCCTTTCTGTGGTACCCTGCATCTAGAATCTTTAAAAGAAAAATTTAAAAACCTTAAAATCCAATTAAAAATAAATATTTCTATGATGTGATCTATGAACATGTTCTACAATATTTAATCTCATCTTTATACCTCAAAGCTGAATCTGAAATCAGAAGTATACCATGACTAAATCCCAGCCACCCAAAACACTTTTTTCCATTAGCACTAAAAGCAACAACATTGACTCTCCTCTCTCATCTGAAGCATACTCATGGGTTAGCTCTGTGGTCTCCAGTTCTCTCTAAGTAAGTACAATTGGCTGTTTTTCTAACAGTGTATTCCATATCACTGTTTCCTGGAGCATTTTCCTGAACACTGATTCCTCATGATGATGTAGCTCCAGCCCTCAAATTTCTCTCATGGCATCAATTGCAACCTAAGCTTCATGAGCAAACCTACCTCAGTCACTACCCTACCATCAAGTGCTTACTGATTAGCTCATCCTGGACTTAATTGGGGCCATATTTTATTTCTCCCTGGCCTTTTCCCAGCCCACTCTTCCATTTTTCATATCTCAGAATGAAAAGACTCTACTTTCAAGTAAGAATCCTAAGAGTTTTCTTTCTTATATTTCTTTCTCTAGCACTCTAAAAAGTCCTGAAGATTCTGTGCTTTTTTTTCCTGTATCTTTTCTATCCCTGCTTCATTATTTCCTGCCTGCTTCTTTTCTTTATGTCTTTTTAGTTCTTTTTTTATACATTTATTTAATTCAAGTTACATCTGAATAACAATTCCCTCACTCCTCCCCTCCTAGTCCCGCCCTCCCACCCTCTATCCCATCTCCCACTTATCCTACTCCTCCAGTAGTGGGGGCCCCCCACATATCAGCCTCCCTCAGTTTATCAGTCACATAAGGGATAAGAGCTTCTTGTTGCTCTGGGACCCAACTTGGAAGCTCCACTAGGGTAAAATGTCCCACTAACAGGAAACAAAGTCCATGACTTAGACTGCTCCACCCATACTTGTTAAGGGATCTGTGTGAGGACCAAGTTGCCTATCCTCTATATTTGTATAGGGGGATACAAGTCATGTCTAATATTTTTTCTTCTTATTTTGGTTAGTGTTTCAGTCACTGTAAGCCTCTAGGGCCTGTGCTGATCTGGATGCCTCCAGGTCTCTCTGTTCTTCCTTCCTCTCTTATACACGACTCCCAGAGCTCGACCTAATGTTTGACTGTGTTTCTCAGTATCTGTTTTGATCTGCTGGGAGGAATTTCTCATAGGAGAGTTATGTTATGTTCCTATACCTTTGGATCTGTGGGTTGTAGGATAGTTATACTGTACTGTATGGCTAACATCCAGTTATAAGTGAATACCATAGCATATGTATCTTTCTGGGTCTGGATAACCTCACTGAGGATGAGATTTTCTAGTTCCATTCATTTGGCAACAAATGGCATGATTTCCTTGTTTCTGAAACCTGAGTAGTATTCCATTGTGTAAATGTACCACAGGTTTTTGGGGTTGTTTTTTTTTATCCATTCTTCTGTTGAAAGAGAATTTGGGTTGTTTCTAGTTTCTAGCTATTACAAATAAAGCTGCTTTGAACATAGTTGAGATGATGATCTTGTGGTTTGGTGAAGGGTCTTTTGGATATATGCCCATTTTATTAATTTAGTCAATTCATTGACAATTTGATTCATGTATGTAATGTATTCGAGTTATTTTCTTCCCCACTCCCAATTTCTCTTTTTTGTCTCCCACACCTATCAAACATCTGTTGTGTTCCTACTGGTCCCTCTCACAGGTTCATGACTTTTTGTTCTGTCTTATAAGTGTTTTGTTTATCCAGGGCCATCTGTGTGACCCCTGGATCGGAACTATACATTAGAGTCTGGTGGGGTCACCAGTATGTGTTCAACCAAAGACAATGATGGCCCTTTTCCTGAATCTATCAGTACAAAATAGTTCAGGGATGAGGGGTAGATGCCTAGCTGTTGATGGGCCTATTCTTGGTAGACACCTAATGCAGTCATTCATAATTGTTGATAGTTCATGTTTGCAATGGTGAGAATATGGAATTTCACAACCCTTCTCCCTCTATTCTCCCTTTTATATTCTTTTCTCCCTCTTCCAAAATGTTCCTGGAGCCTTCCAGAAGATAATCTAGATAATCTGAATGTCTTGCTGCTATACACCAATACTGACCTCCAACTGACCAGTCTCTTGTCTTCACCTCCAGATGCTAGGATTATATGTGTGTGAAGCTATGTTCAGCTTTAATTCTCTAACTGAACTATGCTTATCCAATTTCTCAAATTTGGATCAGGCCAATATTATATCTAAATGGTTAGAACAGCATTAATTTCATTTCCCTGCTTCCACACTCACCCTGTATCAAGTTCTTTATACTCTGACTGTCTGCAATGAATATTTGATGATTGTTGTCTTGCTAAAAGTTTCATAAATGTTCACTGGTGAAGGTGTACTTTTAAACTATTTATTAATAACACTTAACACCTTCTAACCCATCAACCTAAGGTACAGGAAAACAGGATACTATTATATGAGGAAGATGAAGATGTCCTCAGGCACAGGTCCATGGGGCAACTAGTCAGCAGTCCAGCCAAACAGCATTCACAGGAACAGAGACCAGAAGCAACAGGAACCAGCAGCAGTTTGGGGGAGGTTTAGAAGGGACACCAGTAGCGGCAGTGGCCCTGCTAGTGACAACAGTTGTCATACACCCATTTGGGGCTGTGATCTCTTCAGCCCGACCTGGGCAGTGGACTTCAGCAGCAAAGGCAGCAACAAGTCTCGGAAGAAGCAAATCTCTAAGTGTTGTTTGGAGTCTTTTGAAGTGAAGCAGTGATGAGGAGCAATGAGAAGCGATGCCAAGCAAAAAGCTCCCTTAACATTTCTGGGACATGCACCAAGATGCTTTCTAATTGGTCAACCTTATGCCTTCCTGTTGACAAAGATCATGGGCTCTCCAATGAGTCCATCAATCAAAGGATGTAAATATGTTCCTGACACGTGACAGTTTTCTGACTGGCAAAACATCGTGGGTTTTTCTATCAGGATGTTTTACATGCCCCTTTTCATGAGACTGTTTTTCAGCAGTAGACAAAGCACCCCCATATCCTTTATTTGAGACTAAAGCAAAAAACACATTCTTTCAGCACAACCATGCCCCCAAAGAAATCTCAACCTCCACCATATACTGGTTTTTTTTTGGGGGGGGGGGGTGAATTTGTTTTGGTTTGGGGTTTTTTTTGTCTTTGTTTTTGTTTTGGTTTTGGTTTTGGTTTTGGTTTTGGTTTTGGTTTTGGTTTTAAAAGACAGGGTTTCTCTGTGTATCTCTTCCAGTCCTGGACTCACTTTATAGACCAGTCTGATTCACCTGCCTCTCCCTCCTGAGTGCTGGGATTAAAGGCGTGGCCCACACACTGGTTTTTAAATGAAGGTAAAATTCTGGTTTGTTTTGGAGGGAAGGGGGTAAAATTCTTTTAAGGGCACAAAAGGCAAAATGTTCCTCAGGAGTTTTCCCTTGCCAACTCCACATTATCACCTGATTCACTGCAAGGACATGTCCTGCACAGCAAGTGTGACTTGTCAGACACAATCTCTTCACACCAGCTCTTCACACTTGCTGTTCTTTGTGCCTATGGTCCTCTTCCCTTTGCTTCCACTTCACCAGACTAACCCACAGCTTATCCTCCATGCATGTTACATGTAACTTGATGAGCTCAATCTTCCCTGCCTTTCTAGGTGAAACTTGCTGCCATGTTTCCCCAGCATCCTATGGTAGCCCACAGCACTCAAGGTCCTGATCACTGATTTGAATGATTTCATGTTGACTCTGTGCAAGAAAGGCTGTGTTGCCATCTTGTGGCATGGACAACACCTGGCATGGTACCTGGACATGACCAATGTTTCATGAAATTTGTCAGCTGTCCCTCAAGTTGAGACACAGATTCCTTCCATTTTAAGGGCTGCAAACACTCATCTAAATTGACCACTGCTATTACACCTTCCCAGAGGGAGCCCCTCGCTTAAACTGTATAGAATTAGCTTTGAGCATCTTAATACATAATTCCTTGGTATAACTTCATGTCCATGGAAAATACTACACTGCCTAAGCATGCTACTTTTTATCCTAAATGACATGAAAATCTATTATACATTATACACAAATATTTTGTCCTTTGTGTTGGTATATTTGTTGATGCTAGGATGGAAATAATGTGATAGATTTAGTTATTTGGGAAGAAGGAAGGAAAGAAGGTAATATCTACCCTTGAGACCACACCCAGCTTGTCTCCAGATATAAGTATATGCTGGTGCTTAGAGCTGACTAAGAAAGCAATGAGACACTTGGGACCTTTTTCCTCCAACAACAAATAACTGAACTCAAATGCTAGAACTTTTGCCCTGCTGGTGTTGTTTAGTGTAACCATGTTGATAATGTTTGATTTCTTGCTTATTTCTATATTTAGACAGAGTGTGCTAGTACTACAATAAGGAAAAGAATCAATAAAAGTTTGTATAGGTAGCTTCTCTAGATCCCATGTTTCTGAGAAATGAAGGTGATCTCAATAGGGCATCTAGCCATCATAATGAATCACAACCAAGGGATATTACCTGAAAGACATTGCCACTCATTAAGAATATAACTTTGAGCCATTTCCATGAGAGTACTTCTCATCTCCCTCACTGTGGTACATGCAATTCTAAGTTCAGGCTGCATGTAAGAATCATAAATCACAGAACTTCAAGCTAGAGATACAGCCTACTGTTAGAGGGTTTATCTAGCCTTTCCAAGGTATTACATTCAATCTCCAGTACTCACAAATAAGCAAAGCATGGGGATTTCTAAAAACTTATTTTACATATGAGGATGCTGGTCACTTTGCTCAATGCTGATCTTGCAGGCTTGATGTAGAACCTAATTCTAATTGTAAGAAGTTCAAATTTTACACTTAGGGAAAACTCTGTTGATTATGGACTACTCTTACAGTAGTAAGATGATCTATATTTTTAGCACAAACTTCTGAGCTGTTCCCCAACAAATGTGATGGCCATAGCCTCTTGGAGAGAGGCTGTTCAAAGTATTCTGAAGTATTTTCAAGAAATGCTTATTTCAAAAATATAGCCAAAGTCTCAAAAACCGGTGTATCCAATGTCTATCTTACAGAGATGCCATCATGCTGAAGTGTCTCAATTTGTGAGAATGCATTTTATATTAAAGTTATTAAATGACTTTGTTAATAAATGACATAAATACATCCCATAGAATATCATAAAACCAGTAGAATCAAGAACTTCAGGTTGCAAGGACAGTAAGATATCAGCTCATTCACTCCACCTCCCCTGCACCTGCCAACTTACCCAATAATATCTCTGGGTGACTCCAGCACACTGATCTAAGATCTGTCTCCAGTTAGTTCATCATGGACATAGGAAGTCTAGGAAGAATGGCCACACAGCGTCACTTGTGTGTGTACCCTCCCTACATTTCCCATTCTGCTCATTACTGGGCCTAAGGAACTCTACTTCCCAGAGGAGTCTACGTCCTAGAGGAACTCATTTAAAACAAAGTAATTATACAGGTTCTTTCTAGAACCAATTCTCTCAGGGACCTGTATTTCTTCTGATTATAGCCCCTGATCACACATGACTACAGTTTGGAAAATGGTAGGAGAAGAAAGAAGCTGATGGGTGGGTGGGTTATACATCATCATGGTCCTGTATCAATGGAGCTTGCATTTGGGAAGGTGATTAAGGACAGTTGAAGGAGCCAAAGAAGGTATCGAAGACTGTGAATACTTTATCTACAGTTTTCCACAAGAGGTCACTAGTTTTTTTAAAGCAGAGTACCATCATCAAAGACACATGCTTGAGAAAGAGTCCCCTGATGTGTACTCAGGCTATAAGCCAACTCCCTGTAAACAGGCTCGAGACCAATCAAGCATGCTTCAAGTAGGAATCAGACTTTTATGACCCAGTTTTGTACAGATTGCCCTGTAAGATGAACTCCCCAGGCCCATGTTCAATTCATCCTCAAGTCAACATACAAAAGTCCAGACTCTCTCTTCATTTAGTTATTTTTACCTCTTCACCTCCATTGGAAAGCTCTAACATCATCCATCAACACCATCAGAGCATTCTCTGAATGTACCTGAATACTCCAGTGCCATGTTCCTCCAAATAACCATTTAGTCATAGGTGACATTTACAACTCCTCCTCCCACTGCTTCCCCTGGTTCCCCTTGCACTTGGCAGTCATCAGCTGGATGTGGCACTTTCACTGCTTGGTAATCTGCATCTTTGTCAGTTTATCTGGTTGTTATAGTTTAAATTAGAAATTGGGGGGGGGGCATGGGAATATTATATGGTGTCCAGTGCATTTCCCAAGATTTCAGACACAACATTCCCTGCTCTGTTACATACAGAGTATCTATGGGGCGCTTGAAGTTGTGAGGCACCTGGAGTGTGCCACCAGAGGACTGACATGGAATTGGTGATGATGGCAGCATGTTCAAGCCCCAAATCTTATACTTGAGGTGCCATGCCTCATTGTGAGACATAGAACAGCTCCCTCCCTTTTCCATGACCTGGACATAATCCATATAATCCTAGGGACTTCGCCCCAGGAAATCACATATAGTCACAAAACCAGCACCTGGGATCCTTCTCCATGTTAATAGAGCATTGCCAGCAGCTCAATGTCAGCAAGTAGAATGCATTCACTCCAAAAATTCCTTCCCAGTTTCCACAATTCATAAACCCTAATTCATCCAAGAATAAAGAGATAAATAAGCTAATTCGTCAAAAGAGTACTATTTCATTAAAAAACCCAAGATAAGGCCTTCTCCTTCCTTGGTTCTCTACCATCTTGAACAGAATAATGCAAAGGACACCACCTATACTGGATCCCACCTCACTTCTCCCAGCACTGAGGCTCTATGGCACCCAATTGCTTTGTCTACTCAGAGACTTTTTGAGCTTCAATTAACTTTTAGAATGCTTTTTATTTTTAAGAAAAATGTCATTGAGGAGCCAGGCGTGGTGGCGCACACCTTTAATCCCAGCACTTGGGAGGCAGAGGCAGGCGGATCACTGTGAGTTCGAGGCCAGCCTGGTCTACAAAGTGAGTCCAGGACAGCCAGAGCTGTTACACAGAGAAACCCTGTCTCGAAAAACCAAAAAAAAAAGAAAGAAAAAAGAAAAATGTCATTGAATTTTTTAATGTTTATTTATTGCTTCAGGTTACATTTCCATCACAGTGTTCTCTTTCCACACCTCCCAGTCCTGCCCTCCAACCCTCTACTCCCTATCACTTCCAACCCACTCCTCTAGAGTGGAGTGTCCTTACATATTAGTCCCCTGCCCCAGTTCAGCAGTCATATGAGGGCCAAGAGCCTCCTCATACAGTGGCAGCCTCCATGGAAGCACCACTAGCCAGATGTCTCATTGACAGGTAACAAACTCTATGTTCCTGTTCCCTTTAGTGCAATGGTTGTAGTGTAGTTATCCTGTACTATATGGCTAAAATCCGATTATAAGTGAATAGATGTCATGTGCATCCTTCTGAGTCTCGGTTAGCTCATTCAGGATGAGCTTCTCTGGTTCAATCCATTTGGTTGCAAATTGCATGATTTCCTTGTTTCTGATGGCTGAGTAGTATTCCATTGTGTAGATGTACCACAGTTTTATTATCCATTCGTCCATTGAGGGACATCTGGGTTGTTTCCAGTTTCGAGCTATTACAAATAAGGCTGCTATGAACATAGATGAGGAAATATCCTTGTGGTTTGGTGAGGAATCCTTTGGATGTATACCCAGAAGTGGTATGAGTGGATCTTCAGGTAGAGCTCTTCCAAGTTTTCTATGATATCGCCAGACTGATTTCCATAGTGGTTGCACAAGCTTGCTCACACACCAGCAATAGAGGAGTGTTCCCCTTTCTCCACACCATCGCCAGCATGTGCTGTTATTTGAGTTTTTGGTCTTAGCCATTCTGACAGGTGTGAGATGGAATCTCAGAGTCACCTTGAGTTGCATTTCTCTGATGATTAAGGATGCTGAGCATTTCTTCAAGTGTCTCTCAGCCATTAGGGATTCCTCCTGTGTGAATTCTCTGTTTAGCTCTGTTCCCCATTTTTTGATTGGATTACTTGGTTTCTTGGCATTTAATTTCTTGAGTTCTTTGTAAATTTTGGATATTAGCCCTCTGTCAGATGTGGGGTTGGTGAAGATCTTTTCCCGATCTGTAGGTTACCATTTTGTTTGAATGACAGTGTCTTTTGCCTTACAGAAGCTTTTCAGTTTCATGAGGTCCCATTTATTGATTGTTGGTCTTAGAGCCTGAGCTGTTGGTGTTCTGTTCAGCAAGTTGTCACCTGTGCCAATGAGTTTGAAGCTTTTCCATACTTTCTCTTCTATTAGATTTAATGTTTCAGGCCTTATGGTAAGGTCTTTGATCCACTTGGACTTAAGTTTTGGGCAAGGTGATAAGTATGGATCTACTTTCATTCTTTTACATGTGGACATCCAGTTAGACCAGCACCATTTGTTGAAGATACTGTCCTTTTTCCATTGTACGGTTTTGGCTTCTTTGTCAAAAATTAAATGACCATAGGTGTGTGGGTTCATTTCTGCATCTTCTGGGTCTTCAATTTGATTCTGTTGATCCACTGGTCTGTTTCTATACCAGTATCATGCTGTTTTTATTACTATTGCTCTGTAATACAGCTTGGAAACTGGGATGTTTATGCCTCCAGATGTGTTTTTATTGTACAGGATTGATTAAGCTATTCTGGGTTTTTTGTTTTTCCACATGAAGTTGAGAATTACTTTTTCCAGGTCTATAAAGAATTGTGTTGGTATTTTGATAGGAATTGCATTGAATCTGTATATTGCTTTTGACAGGATGGACATTTTTATTATGTTGATCCTACCTATCCATGAGCATGGGAGATCTTTCCATCTTCGGATGTTCTCTTCAATTTCTTTCTTCAAGGACTTGAAGTTCTTGTCATACAGGTCTTTCACTTGCTTGGTTAGAGTTACCCCCAGGTATTTTATATTGTTTGTGACTATTGTGAAGGGTGTTGTTTCCCTAAATTCTTTCTCAGCCCATTTATTTTTGTATAAAAAGAGCTTCTAACTTTTTTGAATTAATTTTGTATCCAGCCACCTTGCTGAAGGTGATTATCAGCTGTAAGAGTTCTCTGGTGGAATTTTGGGGGTTGCTTATGTATACTATCATATCATCTGCAAATAGGGATAATTTGTGTTCTTCTTTTCCAATTTGTATCCCCTTGATCTCCTTTAGTTGTCTTATTGCACTAGCAAGAACTTCAAGTCCTATGTTGAAGAGATATGGTGAAAGTGGACATCCTTACCTTGTCCCTGAGTTTAGAGGAAATGCATTAAGTTTCTCTCCATATAATTTGATGCTAGTGACTGTCTTGCTGCATATTGCCTTAATTATTTCTAGGTATGGTCCTTGTATGCCCATTCTCTCCAGGACTTTTAGCATGAAGGGGTGTTGGATTTTGTTAAATGCTTTTTCAGCATCTAGCAAGATGATCATGTGGGGTTTTTCTTTAAGCCTGTTTATATGGTGAATTACATTGATGGATTTTCATATGTTGAACCAGCACTACATTCCGGGGATGAAGCCTTCTTGATCATGGTGTATGATACTTTTGATGTGTTCTTGGATTCAGTATTTTATTAAGTATTTTTTAACAATTTATTTTTTATTTCTTCAAGTTACATCTCAAACACAATCCCCTCCCTATTATTAAGTATTTTTGTGTCAATGTTCATGAGGGAAATTGGTCTGAAGTTCTCTTTCTTTGTTGGGCCTTTGTGTGGTTTAGGAATCAGGGTGACTGTGACCTAGAATGAGTTTGACAATGTTCCTTCTGATTCTATTTTGTGGAAGACTTTGACGAGTATTGGTATTAGGTTTTCTTTGAAGGTCTGGTAGAATTCTGTGCTGAAACCATCTGGCCCTGGACTTTTTGTGGGAGATTTTTAATGACAGTTTCTATTTCCTTAGGGGTTATAGGGTTTTTCAATATGTTAACCTGATCTTGACTTAACTTTGCTAGGTGGAATCTATCAAGAAAATTGTCCATTTCACTTAGGTTTTCAAATTTGGTGGAGTACAGATTTTTAAAGTAGGACCTAAAGATTCTCTGGATTTCCTCAATGTCTGTTTTTATTTCTCCCTTTTCATTTCTTATTTTGTTAATTTGGGTTTTTCCCTCTGCCTTTTAATTAATTTGGCTAAAGTTTTGTCTATTTTGTTGACTTTCTCAAAGAACCAACTCTTGGTTTCATCAATTCTTTGTATCGTTCCTTTTGTTTTAAAGTTGTTAATTTCAGCCCTAAATTGATGATTGCCTGCCTTCTGCTCCTCTTGGGAGTGTTTGCTTCTTTTTTCCAGTTCTTCCAGTTCAGCTGTTAATTCACTAATATGAGCTGTCACAGTTTTCTTTTTGAAGGCACTTAGTGCTATGTACTTTCCTCTTAGCATTGCTTTCATTGTGTCCCATAGGTTTGGGTATGTTGTGCCTTCATTGTCCTTGTATTTTAAGAATTCTTTGATTTCCTTCCTTATTTCCTCCCTGACCCAGTGGTCATTCAGTAGAGTTGTTCAGTTTCCATGAATGTGTAGGCCTTCTATTATTTCTGTTGTTGTTGAAGTACAGCTTTATTCCATGGTGGTCTGTTAAGATGCAAGGTGTTATTTCAAATTTCTTGTATCTGTTAAGCCTTGCTTTGTGTACAACTATATGGTCAATTTTGGAGGAGGTTCCATGCGGTGTTCAAAAGAAGGTGGATCCTTTTGTATTTGGGTGAAACGTTCTGTAGATATCTGTTAGGTCCATTTGGTTCATGACTTCTGTTAGGATCATTATTTTTCTGATTGGTTTCTGTCTCAATGACCTGTCCATTGTTGTCAGTGGAGTGTTGATGTCTTCCATTACTAATGTGTAGGGATCAATGTGAGATTTAAGCTTTAGAAGAGTTTCTTTTACACATGTGGGTGCCCTTGTATTTGAGGCATAGATATTCAGTATTGAGATGTCATCTTGATGAATTTTTTCTTTAACGAGTATGTAGTGCTGTAACCAAACTTTTTTTTTAAAGATGTATTTATTATGTATACAGTGTTCTGTCTGCAGGTATATCTGCAGGCCAGAAGAGGGAACCAGATTTCATTATGGATGGTTGTAAGCCACCATGTGGTTGCTGGGAATTGAACTCATGACCTCTGGAAGAGCAGCCAGTGCTCTTAACCGCTGAACCATCTCTCTAGCCCAAACCGAACTTTTTAATTATTACTATTATTTATTAATTAACAGTATTCACTTATAACAAAGACCAACAATTTCTTAACTATTACTCCTACAAATACTTACAATCCCTTTAACCTAACCACTAATCCTATTGACAATTATTTTCCTAACCTTTTAGAAGGATACAGTCTCTGGGGTAGGTCCTCAGTCATCAGGAACATAGTTTCTGTAGTAGACCCTTTAAAGCACTTAGCAGTCCTTCTTCTGGAATGTCTCAGATGCAGGTTGGTCAGGGTAAGTTGGCTATAACAGTCTTACCTTAAATAAGGCTTAAGGCTTTCTTCTCTCTGGGAGACCCCAACCCCTTCACATCAGCAACTCTGCTGCTCTGCCTCAGAGTCCTTAAAGCCAGCCATAGTTTCCTGTAGGCCACTGTTCGGACAGGTCAAACCCCTCTAGGCAAAATTTGAGCCACAGGGTTTAGTCCTTGGCCTCTTGGTATCTTGCTGAGGGTTTCTTTGCTCACCAGCTTCTTTCTGCCTCAGGAAGAGCTGGCCATCAATTGATGGCCAGCACTTTTTTTTAGCAAGACTCTCGGAACTCTCTAGCATCAGGGGCCTCTTCTTTTTTTAATGGGGCTCTATGCACTGTCCTTAAATAGGAGGAACTCTCCTTAAATAGGAGGAACTCTGTTTCAGCTTACTTTGGGCTCCGACCACTTAGCAGCTGAAAACAATGCCAGGCCAGATACTTTGTTTCTTAAGTTCATTAAGTCTTTCCTGTTCTTCTGACTTCAACCTTGTTTTTTTCAGTCCATTAAGTCTTTCCTGCTTTTCCTGACTTCAACTTTGTTTTTCCACAAGCTGGTAAGCTAATCGCTCACAGCCAAGTTGATCTTCATGTCCTGAATTAAGAGACTGTATCAGAAACCCCTATATAGTTTCTAAATCTAATTTAATTATTCTAACTCCCTACATAGAGCCCTTCCCTATCTTTTTTGATTAACTTCAGTTGAAAGTTTATTTTATTTGATATTAGGATGGCTACTTTAGGATTAGCTTGCTTCCTGGGCCCATTTGCTTGGAACACCTTTTTCCAGCCCTTTACTCTGAGGTAGCATCAATCTTTGTTAGTGAGATGTGTTTCTTGTATGCAGCAAAATGTTGGGTCTTGTTCATGGATCCATTCTGTAAGCCTGTGTCTTTTACTGGGGAGTTGAGTCCATTGATGTTGATGTATATTAATGACCAAAGGTTTTTATTTCCTGTTATTTTGATGTAGGTATTGGTTGTGTGTTTCTTTTGGTTTAGCGGCAGTGGAGTTTTTTGCTTCCTCTGTTTTCGTGGGTGTAGTTATCTTCTCTGGGTTGTAATTTTCCTTGTAGGGTCTTCTGTGGGGCTGGATTTGTGGGTAGATACTGTTTAAATTTGATTTTGTCATGGAATATCTTGTTTTCTCCATCTATGTAGATAGAGAGTTTTGCTGGATAGAGTAGTTGGCCAGGCACCTATGTTCTCTTGGGGCTTGTAGGACATCTGCCCAGGCCCTTCTGCTTTTAAAGTTTCTGAGGATAAGTCAGGTGTAATTCTGATAGGTATGTCATTATACATTACTTCACCTTTTTCTCTTACTGCTTTTAATATTCTTTCTTTGTTCTGTGCATTTGGAGTTTCAATTATTATGTGGTGAGAGGAGTTTCTCTTCTGATCTAATCTGTTTGGTGTTCTGTAAACCTCTTGGAATTTTATTGGCATCTCTTTCTTTAAGTTTGGGGAGTTTTCTTCTATGGTTTTGTTGAAGATGTTTCCTGGATCTTGAAGTCGGGAGTCCTCTTTTTCTTCTATGCCAATAATTCTTAGGTTCTGTCTTTTCATCGAGTCCTTGATTTCTTGGATGTTGTGGGTGAGAACTTTTTTATATTTCTCATTTTCCTTGGTTGTTGTACTGATTTCTTCAATTGAATCTTCCACGCCTGATATTCTGTCTTCCATCTCTTGTATCCTATTTTTAATACTCATGTCTGTAGTTCCTGTTCTTTTCCCTCAATTTTCCACCTCCAGGATTACCTCTGATTGTGTTTTCTTTATTGCTTCCACTTCCAATTTCAAGTCTTGAACAATTTTATTTGTTTTAGACATTCCCTGCTCCAATTTGCTTGTCTTTGTCTGCAAATATTTCAAATCTTTTAAATCTTTCATTGCCTTGTCTCTTTCCTGTTCATGTTGAGCTGCTTTGGTTTGAGGGTATCTAACGGTATTCTTCATTGCTTTCATTTGTAAAATTTAGGAATCTTTGAATTCTTTAAGAGATTTAATTTCTTCTTGTAAGGACTCTATCACTTTCCAAAGTATAGATTTGTCATCATTTTCATGTGTTTCAGCTGTGGTGGGATGGTCAGGGCTTGCTCTACTAGCATAGCTCCATTATGTTGGAGTCATATTTCCCTGCCTTTTGTCAGATCTGTTCTTTCACTGACCTTTAGCCATCTGGTTGTTCTTAGCTGTTTGTTCCTGGTGCCTTCTAGGCTTGGTGCCAAGAAGGGCGCTTTGGTGTAGAGGCCATATAGCTTGGTAATCTGTAGCTCTCCACAGGCTTGATGGGGCCTTGTGTAGATGTTGGTTCTCAGTGTGTCTCCAAGAGCTCACCCCTTCCTGTTGTGTCCCAATTGGGAGCTCAGGTCAGAGGTTGTGGTGGGATGTGGTAATCCTGCCTGCAGGTTCCTGAGACACAACTGCTCTTAGTAGCAATAATGGTGCAGGTTGGCAGGCCACAGACTGTTGGCTGTATCTGTAGCTCCCCTGCAGCTTACATGTCGGGACCATAATCATGGTCCTCCCAAGCTGCTCTCAGGGGGTTCTCAGGTTCAACATGCATCTTATAGCCAGAAGCACTGTGATCTGGTACAGCCAAACAATGAGCAATGATCTGGGATATTTTCACTGCTCTCAGAGTCAGAGCTCTCTGTGTTGTAGCCTGGGTATTCAGCTGAGGGGCAAGGCAGGTGCACTCAGGGAGATCTGATGTGGAATTCACACCCTATCCACAGTGTTTGGATTTGGGGATGCTCAGCTGCCTTTTCCCCACCAGAATCACTGTGCTCCAGTGTAGCTAGCCTGCAGCAATGTGGCTTCTGGCAGTTTCCCTGTAGCAAGGGTATGGTATCAAAACTGTGGTTGTGGTTCTTCCACGCTCTTCTCAGGGGGAGGGAGGATTTCAGGATAACCCTGTGCCTCTCAGTCAGAAGTTCTTTGGGTCAGAGCAGTCTACCAGCTCGGACCACACACAATAGTTCAGAACTGCTTTACTGCTCCAGACCAAGATCTAGATGCTTTAAACTTAGGCAGTAGACTGAGAGCCCTCCCAAAGTGGGTGTGCCTTTTCCCTGCCTGAATTACAGTGCTCCAGAGCAGTTTGCCTGGGTAGGCAGGGGCTTCTCCCAGACCCCCTATAGCTACAATGTCAGGGTTGTGGCTATGGTACTCCCAATCAACTCTCAGACAAGTCTTAGAGCCAGTCTCTACCTCTCAGTTTGTAACTCTGTGAAGCAGTGCTGCTGCTGCTTCTGTGCCCTGCTGCACAGCAGGGAGCCCAGCCTAGCAGCCAGGCAGAGGGGGTGGAACTGGGAGATCCAATATGGAAATCATTCACTGAGTCCCTGCCTCTATTGCAGTGCTCCAAAGCAGCCTGCCTGGGTTGGCAGGGGCTTCCACCAGACTCCCCTGTAGTCGGGAGGGGGGGGGGCAGTGAGTTCCAATTTATGTTCTATGACCTGCCCACAGTGTGCTTGGGCTCAGAGAAGTTCTGTGACTGACAGCTGGATCCTGCTGTTAATGATCAGCCAGATGCTGCCATACTGACTAAGCCAGGAAGAGCCCCTCAGTCTTATTGTGTAGTGGCTCTGCTGGTATGCTCCTGGGTGTCCAAGCTTAGCCCCTGCACAGATGCTATGGACTCAGAAGGTCATATATTTGGAGGTTGAAATTGCCAGCTGTAGTCCTGAAAGGATCCGATATTAAGGGAGTGTAGTCTCCCATCAGGAAGCTCTCTGTGTCCCTCTCTGGTGACTCTGATCGTCCAGTGTCTGTATTTCCAGTACCAAGTTCTTTGTTGTCCCTGGCTTGCTGGGCAAGCCCAGAAAGGCTTCAGCCTCAAAAACTGCCATTCAGCAAGAGCATATCTTTCTCTGCTCTTGTCCAATCTATCCTCCTGACGATCAAAATGCATCCGCATTGATCGTCACCATCTTGCCCCTCCTGTCATTGAATTTTGTATGGGAATTATGTTGAATCTGTAGAGAATTTTTGGTAATATAAGCATTTTTACAATATTAATCTGACAACCCAAGAATATGTGAGGTCCTTCCATCTTCGAACGTCCTCTTCAATTTCTATCTTTAGGGTCTTTTGTTTGGTTGGGTTTTTTTAATTTTTTTTCTTTATTTCTTCAAGTTACATCTCAATCGCAGTCCCCTCCCTATTCCCCCCTCCAGTCCCACCCTCCCACCCTCAATCCCCCATCCTCTTCCCTTTTTTTTTAAGTTTAAGGTATATCTTATTTCCCCCTACAATTTCCCCTTTCATTCCAACAAATGGCTCTTTCTCTTATAATAATAAATACAATACAAAACAACAGAGGTAATTAGGCCATAGTTATGAGGGTTATATGGCTTAGCATAAATTCCCAATGTCCAGTCCATATGTATTTGGCACCTAACTTTAATATTCTATTATCTAACCATCTCCATGAGTTTAAAGTTCTATATCAAACTCAACATTCATACTAACTTGCAACACAATTTTAAAAGCATCTTCTTAGGTCTATAACACTCTCTTGACTCCTAAACAACTCAAAATTTAATTATGAGACTCTAGCTATCTGTTCTTCAACCACTTCAGATACCTGAGAGGGATAAATATATCTGATTTTATAGGAAGTACAGGGCCTGCAGCTTCCAAACCTAAGAAATTACATACCAGTGGCTGCCTGGACAGTTCCCATTTTCTCCCAATACATTACAGCATCGATCCTCAGTCGTTTGGCCCCGCTTCTCTGACAGACATTGATTGTAGAGCAGGGCTTATGAAGGACTTACCTACCTTGTCTTGGCAGAGCTAGGCTGTCAACTTACCTGCTCCCAGGTTTTGTCCTTTTTGGACAGCATTCTGTCTACAGTTGGAGCAAGGGGCTTTTCCTACCAAGAGATAGGCTTGCAACTAATTCAATCATCTCCCACTGGAGATTCTTCAATGCTCATCTTCTACTTGGGGTAGAATAGAGGGTGCTGTCAGGAGTTGATATGTCTCGTTATAAAAAAATCTAAAGTTACGAAAACATCTTTGAATGCCATATTCTGCAGATCTCTTGAGGTTTTTGAAGAGGCCCTATCTATATCTTATATTAGGATAAGCAGATGTTGCTTGTGTCTTAGCAGTTTTATTTCAGATTAGCTTAGAAAATAGCTATAATAGGCTGCCATAGTACCTAACAAAATGACTGGTTTGCATAACTCTTAGTTTGCATTTCTTAATTATCCTAAACAGTTTATGACAATTAGTAGTAAAAGGCCAAAACATCACATTTCATTTTTTTTCTTTACCTCCTAATCCTTCCATCCCATTTCTCTGGGGTGGGGTATCCTTATATAACAGTCCCTCATCTCAGTTGAGAGGTCATATGAGGGCCAAGAGCCTCCTCATTCATTGGGGGTCTACGAGGCAGTACCACAAGTGAAAAGAGTCTCATTGCCCAGGAGAGACAACTAAAAAACAAACAAATAAGCAGACACACAGATAAAAAAAGACTAAAAAATAGAAAAAATATTTTTAAAAATATAATTAATAAATAAATAAATAAATAAATAAATAAATAAATAAATAAATAAGTCTATGTCCAAGTTCCCTTTGGTGTGTTAGTTGTATTATCGATACCTTCTACTATATAGCTAAAATCCTACTATAAGTGAATAGATGCCATATGCATTCTTCTGAGTCTGGGTTAGCTCACTCAGGATGAGCTTTTCTAGTTCCATCCATTTGGCTGCAAATTGGATAATTTCATTGTTCCTGGTAGCTGAATAATATTCCATTGGGTAGATGTACCACAGTTTTTTAACCCATTCTTCAGTTGAGGGACATCTGGGTTGTTTCCAGTTTCTAGCTATTACAAATAAGGCTGCTATAAACATAGATGAGGACACTTCCTTATGATTCTGTGAAGAGGCATTTGGGTGTACACCCAGAAGTGGTATGGCTGGGTCCTAAGGCAAAGCTATTCCAAGTTTTCTAAGATATTGCCCTACTGATCTCCATAGTGGTTGCACAAGCCTGCAGTCCCACTAGCAATGGAGGAGGGTACCCCTTTCTCCACACCCTCGCCAGCATGTGCTGTCATTTGAGCTTTTGATCTTAGCCATTTTGACAATGTGTGAAATGGAATCTCAGAGTGATCTTGAGTTGCATTTCTCTGATGATTAAGGATGTTAAGCATTTCTTCAAGTTTTTCTCAGCCATCACGGATTCCTTCTTTGTGAATTCTCTATTAACTCTCCATTTTTTGGTTGGATTATTTGGTTTCCTGGCATTTAATTTCTTGAGTTCTTTGTAGATTTTAGATATTAGCCCTCTGTCAGATGTGGGGTTGGTGAAGATTTTCTCCCAGTCTGTAGGCTGCTGTTTTGTTCGAATGACAGTGTCTTTTGCCTTACAGAAGCTTTTCAGTTCATGAGGTCCCACTTATTGATTGTTGATCTCAGGTCCTGAGCTGTTGGTGTTCTGTTCAGGAAGTTGTCACTTGTGCCAATGAGTTCGACGGGTTTTCCCACTTTTTCTTCTAGTAGATTTAGTGTGACTGGCCTTATGTTAAGGTCTTTGATCCACTTGGACTTAAGTTTTGTACAAGGTGATAAGTGTGGGTCTAATTTCATTCTTTTACAAGTGGACATCCAGTTGGACCAGCACCATTTGTTGAAGATGCTGTCCTTCTTCCATTGTGCCGTTTTGGCTTCTTTGTCAAAAATTAGGTGGCCATAGGTGTGTGTATCTATTTCTGGACCTTCAATTCGATTCCATTGATCTACTGGTCTGTTTCTATACCAATACCATGCTGTTTTTGCAACTATTGCTCTGTAGTACAGCTTGAAAATCTGGGATGGTGATACCTTCAGATGTTTTTTTATTGTACAGGATTGATTTAGCTATTCTGGGCTTTTTGTTGTTCCATATAAAATTGAGAATAGCTCTTTCCAAGTCTATAAAAAATTGTGTTGGTATTTTGATAGGAATTGCATTGAATCTATATATTGCTTTTCATAGGATCAACATTTTTATTATGTTGATCCTACCTATCCATGAGCATGGGAGGTCTTTCCATCTTCTAAAGGCCTCTTCCATTACTTTCTTCAAGGGCTTGAAGCTCTTGTTGTACAGGTCCTTTACTTGCTTGGTTGGAGTTACCCCCAGGTATTTTATGTTGTTTGTGGCTATTGTGAAGGGGGTTGTTTCCCTTATATCTTTCTCAGCCCATTTGTTTGTTGTATAAAGAAGGGCTTCTGATATTTTTGAATTAATTTTGTATCCAGCAACTTTGCTGAAGTTGTTTATCAGATATAAGAGTTCTCTGGTGGAATTTTTGGGGTCGCTTATGTATACTATCATATCATCTGCAAATAGGGATAATTTGACTTCTTCGTTTCCAATGTTTATCCCCTTGATCTCCTTTAGTTGTCTTATTGCTCTAGCAAGAACTTCAAGTACTATATTGAAGAGATATGGTGAAAGTGGACATCCTTGTCTTGTCCTTGAGTTTAGAGGAAATGCTTCAAGTTTCTCTCCATTTCATTTGATGTTGGCCACTGAACTGCTGTATATTGCCTTTATTATTTCTAGGTATGGTCTTTGTATGCCCGTTCTCTCCAGAACTTTTAGCATGAAGGGGTGTTGGATTTTGTCAAATGCCTTTTCTGCATCTAGTGAGATTATCATGTGGTTTTTTCTTTCATCTTGTTTATATGGTGAATGACGTTGATAGACTTTCATATGTTGAACCATCCCTGCATTCCTGGGATAAAGCCTACTTGATCATGATGTATGATACTTTTGATGTGTTCTTGAATTCTGTTTGCTTGTATTTTCTTAATAATTTGTTTTTTATTCCTTCAAGTTACATCTCAATCACAATCCCCTCCCTACTCCCCCCTCCAGTCCCACCCTTCCACCCTCCTCCCCCTCAACCCCCCATCCTCTTCCCTTCTTTTTTTTTTTTAGTTTAAGGTATTTCTCTTTCCCCCCAACAGCTCTCCATTTCAGTCCAAAAAATGGTTCTTTTTCTTATAACTATAAATACAATACAAAACAACAGAAATAAATAGGCCACAATTATGAGTTACATGGCTTAGCATACATTCCCAATGTCCAGTCCATATGTATTTGGCACCTGACTTTAACATTCTACTATCTAACCATCTCCATGAGTTTAAAGTTCTATATCTAACTCAGCTTTCATACTAACTTGCCTCACAATTTTAAAAATATCTTCTTAGATCCAGAACACCCTCTTGATTCCTAAACAACTCAAAATTTAACTATGAGACTCTAGCTATCTATTCTTCAACCACCTCAGAGACCTGAGAGGGATAAATATATCTGATTTTATAGGAAGTACAGGGCCTGCAGCTTCCAAAACTAAGAAATGACATACCAGTGGCTGCCTGGACAGTTCCCATTTTCTCTCCATACATTACAGCATCAATCTTCAGTCGTTTGGACCCGTTTCTCTGACAGACATTGATTGTAGAGCAGGGGTTATGAAGGACTTGCCTACCCTGTCTTGGCAGAGCTAGGCTGTCAACTTACCTGCTTCCAAGTTTTGTCCTTTTTGGACAGCAGTCTGTCTACATTTGAAGCAAGGGGTTTTTCTTGCCAAGAGAAAGGCTTACCACCAATTCAATCATCTCCCACTGGAGATTCTTCGATGCTCATCTTCTACTTGGAGTAGAATAGGGGGTGCTGTCAGGAGCTGACATGTCTTGATATCAAAAAAATCTTAAGTTAAGCAAACATCTTTGAATGCCATATTCTGCAGATCTCTTGAGGTTTTTGAAGATGCCCTATCTATCTCTTATATTTAGATAAGCAAATATTGCTTGTCTCTTAGCAACTTGATTTCTGAGTAGCTTAGAAAATAACTGTGTTAGACTGTCATAGTAACTAACAAAATGACACATTTGCATGACTATTAGTTTGTATTTCTTAATTATCCTAAACAGTTTATGACAGTTGGTAGCAAGAGGCCAAAAAGTACATTTCATTTTTAAGCATTACTAGGAACAATACCTTTAAGAAGCATTACCCTTAATTTTGTATCAATATACAAAGATCAATACCAATGTGGCCAAATATAATCTTAATTTTGTATCAATATACAAAGATCAGTACCGATGTAGCCCAATACAATCTTAATTTTACATCAATATACAAGGGTCAATACCATTGTGGCCAAATATAATCTTAATTTTGTATCAATATACAAAGATCAATACCTTGTAGCCCAATACAATCTTAATTTTGCATTAATATACAATTATCAATACCAATTTAGCCAAATATAATATTAATTTTGAATCAATATACAAAGATATAAGGCCATATTCAATAATCTGTCCTTTTTTCTTGATCTTTCCTATACTATATCTATGTCCCATTTTCTCAAGTCTGTTCACTCCTACATAGGAGAGAAAGAAGGATACAGAAAAGAAAAAGAGAGAAGTCCCTGGGTCTAACCTCCAAAACCCATTTAACAAGACCATTTAACAGCTTGTAGTCTTTTCCCCTAAATAACAAAATTTTCTATTATCCATCAAATAACCAAAGGGGGAGGGTCCTTCTGGGGATGGGACGTTGTTCTCTTAAAATGACTTCCTGCTGATTTGGGACATAGTAAACCTGTTTGGGGCCCAAATAAGGATGGAAAAATGGTTAAAATGTTAATAAAATCATTTGATATACAGTCCTTTTGTGCTCAGCTATTTAGATGTCCTAAGAAGTTCATAGACAGAAGCTGATCTTCAGAGCTTTACTGAAGTTCTGGCTGGAGCAGTCTGTGGAGCTGAACGATCTTAGCGATTTTGAGTTGTGGTTGTAGACTTTTGAGGAAACTGCTATTGAGGAAGTCTGAAAGGCTGGATCATCTGGGCCACTCGTCTTCTTTGGTGTCTGATCTGTTTTCTGCTGAGGTTTCCGTTGTCCAGTTGTCCCTGGATTCCTTGAATGGATGTTTTAAATCTCCTGGAAAGATAAGAACAGAGCCCTGCCCTAATCCTAACTCTGGGACAATTACCTTTTTTTGGGGGGGGGTCAGGTAATATTTTTCCTGGAGCAAATTTGGTTTTTTGACAATATATAAAGTACTACCTTTCAATCCGGATTAAAGAAGAAATTATTTTCATATTTTGGAGCTAAACAAACCTTTAGTGTATATATTTTGAGATCCCAAGGTTTGCTAGTATTTTATTAAGTATTTTTGCATCTATGTTCATGAGGGAGATTGGTCTGAAGTTCTCTTTCTTTGTTGAGTCTTTGTGTGGTTTAGGAATCAGGGTGACTGTGGCCTCATAGAATGAGTTTGGCAATGTTCTTTCAGATTCTATTTTGTGAAAGAGTTTGAAAAGTATTGAAGGTCCGGTAGATTTCCGTGCTAAAGCCATCTGACCCTGGGCTTTTTTTGGTTGGGAGATTTTTAATGACTGTTTCTATTTCCTTAGGGGTTATAGGGCTGTTTAATCTGTTTATCTCATCTTGATTTAGCTTCAGTAGGTGGAATCTATCAAGAAAATTGTCCATTTCACTTAAGTTTTCAAATTTGGTGGAGTATAGATTTTTAAAGTAGGATCCAAATATTCTCTGGATTTCCTCAATGTCTGTTGTTATTTCTCCCTTTTCATTTTTTATTTTGTTGATTTCGGTTTTCTCCCTCTGTCTTTTAGTTAATTTGGCTAAGGGTCTGTCTATTTTGTTGATTTTCTCAAAGAACCAGCTCTTGGTTTCATTGATTCTTTGTATAGTTCTTTTTGTTTCTAAGTTGTTGATTTCAGCCCTAAGTTTGATAATCTCCTGCCTTCTGCTCCTCTTAGGAGTGTTTGCTTCTTTTTTTTTCCAATTCATCCAGTTTAGCTGTTAATTCGCTAATATGAGCTATAACAATTTTCTTTTGAAAGCACTTAGTGCCATCAACTTTCCTCGTAGCACAGCTTTCATTGTGTCCCATAGGTTTGGGTATGTTGTGTCTTCATTTTCGTTGGATTTTAGGAAGTCTTTGATTTCCTTCTTTATTTCTTCCCTGACCCAGTGGTCCTCTAGTAAAGAGTTGTTCAATTTCCATGGGTGTGTAGACTTTCTATTGATTCTTTTGCTATTGAAGTCCAGCTTTATTCCATGGTGGTCTGATAAGATACAAGGGGTTATTTCAATTTTCTTGTATCTGTTGAGGCTATCTTTGTGTCCAACTATATAGTCGATTTTGGAGAAGGTTCCATGAAGTGCTGAGAAGAAGGTGTATTCTTTTGTGTTTGGGTGAAATGTTCTGTAGATATCTGTTAGGTCCATTTGGTTCATGATCTCTGTTAGTCTCATTATTTCTCTGTTTGGCTTCTGTCTTGATGATCTGTC
This sequence comes from Lophiomys imhausi, assembly GCA_907164525.1. NCBI lineage: Eukaryota > Metazoa > Chordata > Mammalia > Rodentia > Muridae > Lophiomys > Lophiomys imhausi. The sequence goes on from CAJQZJ010001558.1 coordinate 23,096,384, forward strand.
CATAGTTGTGAGTGGGGTGTTGAAGTCTCCCACTATTAAAGTGTTTGGATCAATGTGCGATTTAAGTTTTAGAAGCGTTTCTTTTATAAATGTAGGTGCCTTTGTATTTGGGGCATAGATGTTCAATATTGAGATGTCCTCTTGGTGGATATTTCCTTTAACAAGTATGTAATGCCCTTCTCTGTCTTTTTTTATTAACTTCAATTGGAAGTCTATTTTGTTTGATATTAGGGTGGCTACTCCAGCTTGTTTCCTGGGTCCATTTGCTTGGAAAACCTTTTCCCAGTCCTTTACTCTGAGATAATGTTTATCTTCAATAGTGAGATGTGTTTCTTCTATACAGCAAAAGGATGGGTCTTGTTTAAGGATCCAGTCTGTAAGTCTGTGTCTTTTTATTGGCGAGTTGAGTCCTTTGATGTTGATGGATATTAGTGACCAAGGGTTGTTATTTCCCATTATTTTGGTATAGCTGGTCGTCTTGTGTTTCTTTTTGTTTAGTTGCTGTGGAGGTTTCTATTTCCTCTGTTTTCTTGGGTGTAGTTATCGTCTCTGTGTTGGAATTTTCCTTCTAGGATCTTCTGTAGGGCTTAGTTTGTGGGGAGATATTGTTTGAATTTGATTTTGTCATGGAATATCTTTTCTCCATCTATGTTGATAGAGAGTTTTGCTGGGTATAGTAGTCTGGCTGGGCACCTCTGTTCTCTCAGGGCTTGTAGGACATCTGTCCAGGCCCTTCTAGCTTTTAAAGTTTCTGAGGAGAAGTCAGGTGTAATTCTGATAGGTCTGCCATTGTATGTGACTTGGCTTTTTTCTCTTACACCTTTTAATATCCTTTCTTTGTTCTCTACATTTGGAGTTTCTATTATTATGTGGCGAGAGGAGTTTCTTTTCTGATCTAATCTGTTTGGTGTTCTGTAAGCCTCTTTGATTTTTACTGGCATCTCTTTCTTTAGGTTTGGCAAGTTTTCTTCTATGATTTTGTTGAAGATATTTCCTGGACCATGGAGTCAGGAGTCTTCTCTTTCCTCTATGCCTATAATTCTTAGGTTCTGTCTTTTCATTGAGTCCTTGATTTCTTGGATATTGTGGGTGAGAGATTTTTTTAGCTTTCTCATTTTCTTTGGATGTTGTATTGATTTCTTCCATCGTATCTTCCATGCCTGAGATCCTTTCTTCCATCTCTTGAATCCTATTTTTGGTACTCAAATCTATAGTTCCTGTTCTCTTCCCTTGATTCTCCATTTCCATTTTTAACTCTGACTGTGTTTCCTTTATTGTTTCCATTTCCATTTTCATTTCTTGAGTGATGTTATTTGTTTTGTACATTTCCTGCTCCAGTTTGCTTGTCTTTGCCTGCAAGTCTTCCATTGCCCTATCTTTTTCTTGTTCAAGTTGATTCACCTTGTTCTGAAGTTCTCTAATGATGTTTTCCATCGCTTTTGTATGTGCAATTGTGGCTTCTTTGAATTCCTTCATAGATTTAAGTTCTTCTTGAAGGCACTCTATCACTTTCCATAATGTCGAATTGTCATAGTTTTCATGTGTTTCAGCTGTGGTGAGGTGGTTCGGGGTGGATGGAATAGTGTTGCTTTCTTTTGTTGGAATCATTTCACTCTGTTTTTTCTTTTCTTGTTTTTTCTTTTTTTTTTTTTTTTTTTTTGGTCTGGGGCCTCTGGTCATGTGGAATTTTTTAGCTGTCTTCTGGACTTGGGTCCAAAGGAGGCACTTTGGTGTAGAAGTCGAGTTGCCTTACTCCACCCCTATAAGGTGAGTCATTCAGCCCCGCCTCCTAGGTGGAGACCTAACTAATCCAGGGGGTGGAGCTGTGTACAAGTAAGCTCTGGTTCCCCACCGGAAGGGCCAGTACTAGTAAAAAAGTCAGATATACAACAGTTTCAAATACCTCACAGTTTTCCCGGGCTTGGCTTCTGTGGTGGGTAAATCTGTCTTCACCCCCAATAGTCTTGCTGCTCCCAGGGCCTAAAAACTGGCCAGTGATGTCACCGCAGTGGGTTGCAATCTGCAGCCTGAAAGCACTTTCAGCCGAGCTGCGCTCACTTCCAAGGGTCACAACCTTTTGCCAGATAGCTGGATTGTCTGTGCGAGACCTGGGGGGTGCCCAGCAGGGTAGAGATCATCTCTGCGTGGGATCTGAATCTGCCCGCTGGGTATTAGATTGGAACTTACCCAGTGTGTCTCTCCTGGTGGGGGATGTGGGGATCCCGATTCCTGGATTTAGCGGTTTCCTTGTGTGTCCGAGAGTAGGAGGGAGCGTCCTGCCCAGGGACCCCCAGTGGTCCCTGGGTAGTTGGGTGAGATCCAGGGGGGGTCAAGCTGTTTGTACAGCGTCCTGCAACACTCACCGCCTTGTGACTGTTAACCCCGAAATCAAAATATGTCCGCACAGGCCGCTGCCATCTTGGATGCCCTATCTTAAGGGTCTTAAAATTACTTCTTTAGCTATGTGTATTCTTGTTTATTTTTAAGCTATTGTGAATGGTACTTTTGTACCCATTTCTTTCCAAGCAAATTATTTGTTACTATTTAGAAAAGCTATAAATTTTTGTATTCTGCTAGTTTCCTGAAAATATTTATCAGATCTAAGAATTTTCTACTGCAGTCTTGAGTGCCCTTTAACTATAAGACCATGATATCTAAAACTTGAGACACTTCTTCCTTTGCTATTTGTGTATCTCATTTTATTCTTGTTGTATTAGTCTAGCTAAGATTTCAGGTGCTCTATTAAATAACAACAGAGAGAATGAGAACTCTTGTCTCATTTCAAATTTTGGAGACAATCTTCTAGTTTTTTCCTAATTATTATAATGTTGGCTATAGGTTTATTTTATAAAGTCTCTATGTGTTGAAAGATGTTCTAAATGTGTTCTTTTGTTAGTTTGTTTTCATTAATTTTCCAGTGAGCATACAAAGTAAAAGTTTTCATTATGACATTTCATACATATGTGTTGTTCTAACTCATAATTTCTTCTAAGCCATCCTCTCATCCACAACCTTCCCCTTGCCCATTCCTGCTCATCAACAGCTCCCTTTGCCCCCATCCCCCTCAGTTACGTCCCTCCCCCTCCCCCATCCTCCTTACACACATCCCTCCCCCTGCCCCCTCTTCTGGCTGGTTTTTTTTCTCCAGATAGTCCCCATTCCACTTTCATATCACATGTGTTCCACTACCTTTTGTCCCACTTTCAGAATTGTTTGCCCTTTCTCATGATACCTTCATGAACTATTCTCATGTGTGTGTGCATGCACACCCATATATATTCATTTTAAACAACGATTCTGCATATAAAGAGGGAATTAGAAACTGGGTCATTTTGTTGAACATGGTGATGCCCTTGTTCTATCAATTTTCATTAAAATAATGATATCATCTTTATTTATAACTGAATAAAGTTCTAAATGTATATTGCCATATTTTCTTTATCCATCCATCTGTTGATGACAACTAGGTTTATTCCACCCTTGCCTATTTTTGAATACTGCAGCAGTAAATATGGATGTGCAAGTATTTTTAGGCAGGTTGACTTAGAAACCTTTAAGCATATATCCAAGAGTAATTTAAGTAACATGGTAGTTCTATCTTTAGTCTTGTGAAATCTATACTGTTTCCATTGTGTAGATGTACCACAGGTTTTTGTTTTGTTTTGTTTTGTTTTGTTTTGTTTTGTTTTGTTTCATCCATTTATCGATTGAGGGACATCTGGGTTGTTTCCAGTTTCTAGCTATTACAAATAAGGCTGCTATGAACATAGATGAGGAAAAGTCCTTGTGGTTTGGTGAGGAATCATTTGGATGTATATCCAGAAGTGGTATGGCTGCATTAACCCAAATATTAACTAGAGTATTTTTTCATTTTGGTGTTTAATTTTTCAGTTGTTTATATATTTTATTTGTTAAGTCCATGCACAACTTTCCAATACTATTTGCTCTTTATGATATGATTTTTATGACTTTGTCAAAAATTATGTGGCCAAGCTAGCTATGTTGACTTATCTCTGAGTGCCAGACTCTATCTCACTGGCTTATCTGTTTCATGTCAATTAGTATATATTCCCACTATGGCTTTGGAATATAATTCAACATCAGCATTACTCGTTCTGATAGATTGACTTTGCTCTTGTGGGTTTAGGTGCTTCTCTAAGAACTTAAGATTTCTCCTACCTAGTTCTGTGGGGAGGGACATTTGAATTTTGATGGTGATTGTGGTGAATCTATAGAAGGAGGTAAGTAAAGAAAATAAATAGATAAAAAGAAAAAAGAGAGTGAAGACAAATGTTATGGAAGGGAAAAGAAAACCATAAAAAGAAAAAATAAGATTTTGCAATATCAAGAGGTTCAAAACAAAGTTAGATAAATTTAAGGAGAATAAAAAACACAAGATCAGCTGAGTGGTGGTGAAGCACACTTTTAATCCCAGCACTTGGCAGGCAGAGGTTGAGTATCAACCTGGTCTACAAAATGAGTACAGGACAGCCAGGGCTAGCTATACAGGGAAACCCTGTCTTGAAAAAAATACAAGCGTGTTAAGAAAAACAAGTTAAACATTGAAATACTACTAACTTAACAGGGAGGAAACATGGGAGACAAATAAGAAAAAAAAACTAAAGAAAATTATTGCCCAATGCATAAACAAAATTAAATGAATATATGAAAGAGAATAGCCATAAAGACATAGAAAATTAAATATGGCTAAAAGTGTAGTAAAAAGGAATTCACAAAGATAAAAAGGAGGGAGGCAGAGAGAGGAGGAGAGAGACAGAGAAAGAAAAAAGAGAGACAGAGAGACTTAGAGCAGCTGTTTTCATAGTTCTGGAAAATCAAGCATTGCCAAGTATCTACATGGAGGGGAAGTGTCAGTCCTATCCATTAAGAGCTGCAGCTGGCTTTGCACTGGACACAAGTATCTGAGGTCTAACGTCCTCCAGAGCTGTCTTTCCTTCTTTGTATGCCAAGAACTTGTACTGACCACACTTGAACTAGCAGTCTGTAGGTTGGTAGTTGGATGGGTTCTCTGCCCCTCCTGACACTTCCCTGAGATGACTAACATGGAGCTGGAGTGTGGGGAGTAAACAGAGATTGAAATTGCAGAATACCTGTCTTTGCATTCTCAAAACCTCTTGAATGTTAATCACCCTCTTGGAGGGATGCAGTTGTGATTGTCATGTGCACCTCTGGAACCTCAGAGTTCGCAGGCTCTATAGCAGTGATTTGATCGATGTTTGAATCTGAGGGTTAATTAATAATAATCCACCAGCTGGGCATGATGGCACACGCCTTTCATCCCAGCACTCGGGAGGCAGAGGCAGGCGGATCTCTGGGAGTTCAAGGCCAGCCTGGTCTACAAAGCCACTCCAGGACAGCCAGGGCTACACAGAGAAACCCTGTCTTGAAAAACCAAAAATAAAAATCTAATAATCACCGACCAGTCACAAGCTCAGATCCCTCCCACAAGGTTTATTCTCAGCTGCTGAGATCTGCTCCCACCACTGAGAGTAGAGCTGTCTTTTTCTGTGTGCACTTGCCTGCCTGAGCTTAGCTTCCTGCACCAGCTCCCTTCAGCTTGCCCACTTCTGGTTCTCTGACTATCCATGACTGACTCACTGGCCTTTCCCTCATCCAAGAGCCACAGAAGGCTCCCCTGGCCTGTGGTTGTTCCCTGATCTCAGGGTACAACTTCCAGCCTCTCTCCTGGTGTGCCTTAGGTTCTATTTCTGGTTTGCCTGACTCAATCTGGTGGGGGGCTGCATAGCTGAAGATGTGTTTGGCTGACTTCTCCACATTACTTTCTCTGTACTTTCCAGGCATCCTTCTACTTCTTTTGTGGATTTCCAAAACTTTTCATTCTCTTTCTCTTTAGAATAGAGTCTGTTTTCTTTCTTATTCCAATGCTTTCCATTGGCTCACACAGAGGCAGCATCTAGCTTACATCTCATACTCTTCCTGAGTTCTTGGTTTGCAAATGATGTTTTAAGTTTCATGAAGGGCAGTCTACGACTCCCATCTCTTTTTCCCTCTTCTCACTGTCTGAGTCCTGCCGTGAATTCCAGGTGTTTGTAGTTCTCTGGGGTGATTTCTTAGCACAGTGGGGACCTCACCTCTCTTCTCCTTTTATCTGTGAACTCCAATCATAAACCACATGTCAAAACTTTTATTTCTTCTTCTCTGTTAAATAAAGGTCCTGCCAGCTCAGGAGGCTAACAAGGAATACACTATTTGGAGCATTGGATGGCTTAAGGTCAACTGAACTCACTGAATTTTCCCTTAGCATCCTAAAATGCTGTTGTGTATATAACCTTGGTTTATGAAATGTCCAACAGAGGGAGGAAGTAAATAAACCTAGAGAGAAACCACATGCTTGGGTACACTCTGTTGTTCTTATCAGAGATTGTGACAGTCTAACTAAGAACACTCAGACTGTGGGAAGACTGGTCTGGAACAAAGCCCCAGAGCAATGATCAACTAAAAGGTCACTGAAGGGTAGCATTTTTTTTTATTAGAATGCAGAGGATCATTCTCCCAACAGGCTGCTTCACATTCAGACCATCATAATCTCTTCTTTCATTTGAGATTTTACTTGTTTGTTTATTCTCTTCCTTCTATCAGCCCACCTAACAATCTATTGCTTTTGTTTTTTCAAAACCTATCTTCTTAGTTGTCAGTTTTGCTGATATTTCCCACTGTTTTTCTAGTCTCTCCTATATTGTTATTTCCTTTATCTGTATTGTTCTTTCCTTCTACTAAAATTGCCTGTTTGGTTTGTTTGTTTGTGTGTGTGTTTGATTGCTATTTCCTTGAAGTTAAGTAACATTGAGTTACTCTTGGATCTTACTTCATGGTTGCAGGTGCCTTGGTAGAAATTTTCCAATTAGAACATATATTCTTGCTACATCTCATTATTTTGGGTAGTGTGCTTCTGTTTTCATTTGCCTTAAGATACATTGTTATCTCCCTTTCAATTTATTCATTAATTTCCATATGTTTGTGGATTTTCTGAAATTCCTTCTGTTGCTGAGTTCTAGTTTTATGTCACTGTGTTCAGAAAGGGAATCTGACATTATTTCAACCTTCTTAACCCTTTCCTATGGCCCATATCATCTTGACTGGATAATGTTCCATGTACACTTGGACAAATGTGTAGTCTGCTGCTGTTAGATGCAGAGTTCTCCATATGTCTGTTAGCTCCTGATGTGTTAAGTCCACTGTTCCTCATTAATTTTCTGTCTAATGGTCAGTCTAGTACAGAAAGTACTGTACTAAGGCATTCCACCCTCCTCAGCTTGAAATCGACTCCTCCTTTTCAGGACCTCTACTATTTGCTTTAGATGGTTAGATCCACCACTATTGGAGAAGAAATAACCCTCTCCTTCATATAATGCCCTCCTACCTTTTGTAATTCTCATTTAATGTCTGTTGTGATAGATATATACTTCTCTCTCTGTGTCTCTCTTTCTCTCTCTCTCTCTAGTTTCCATTTATGTGGAAGATGTTTTTCCATCCCTTCACATCCAGTCTCAGTATGCTACACAGAGCTGAGAGTTTTGTTTGTCTGTTTGTGTTGTCCATTGGTTGGTTGGTTGCTCAGGTTTTTTTTTTTTTAATAGAAATCACTTTTCTTCCATTTTAGTTTTATTTTTGAGATTGTAAAAAAACTACATCATCTTTCCCTTCCTTTTCCCCCATCTCAACTCTTCTATATACTCTGCTTGGTTCTTTTTCACATTCATGACCCCTTTATTCATTCATTGTTATTAAATGCATATATGTATTTGTATATATACATATATTCCTAAATATAACCTGCTAAGTCTGTGTAATATTAATTATGTATTTTTTTCTTGGCTGACCATTTGGCATAGGTGTACTCTTCCCTGGAAAGACTATTTCTCCCACTCTCAGCATTCCTCAGTTGCCAATAGTTCTTTGTGTACAGTTGAGGCCTCCTGGGTTTTCTCCTGTCCATTTTGTCTACTGTTGTTGCCTTTGTTCACCTCATATTTAGGCAGCTATGTTGGTGAGACTTGATGTAGCCTCTGAGATTTAGTAGACACAGTCTCACAACGATCACTCTATCCTCTGACTCTTACAACTATTGCAACACACAAATACACACACACACACACACACACACACACACACACACACACACACACA